>CM051026.1:47821738-47979238 GCA_027627225.1 Congeria kusceri
TCTCAGCACTCATTTTACCAGTATTAAAAAGTTGTTAAATACCAGCGAAAGATTTGACAATTTTAAAACCATTGGCGTCTCCTATTGTAAATCTCTTAAGCCATGTTATTATTGTTATTGTAATTGTTGTTATTGTTGATACTTGCGATGATGATTATGATGATTGCGCTGATTATTGCGACGATTATGAATATTATTATTATTATGATGATTGGGCTGCTGCTGATGCTACTGCTGATGATGATGATCGTGATTGTGATGATGATGATCGCGATGATGATGGCTTAATTAAGTGATACTATTTGATAATTGTTCTAAATTTTAGAAACCCTTCGACTATACACTCGGACAAGGTTGCGTTCATGTCCATACATTGCTACAAGAGTTGAACGATCTATCGTTCAGTTCAAAAAACGTCGAGCCACGTAAGTATTTTCTCATATTTTTTTTATTTATGTTGGTTCCAATATAAGAAAGTCATTAAGTTTGAGTAATATAAATTATTTATTTTTAATTGACTTACTAATCAAGTAATTTATTCATTTATTGACGTTCAAACTGATATTATTATTCGTATTATTAGTATTACTAGTATTATTATTATTATTATAATTAGTAGTAGTAGTGGTGGTGGTGGTGGTGGTGGTGGTGGTGGCGGTGGTAGTAATAGTAGTAGTAGTAGTAGTAGTAGTAGTAGAAGTATGATGATGATAATGATGATGAGGAGGAGGAGGAGGGTGTTTATTATTATTAATATGATGATTGTGACTCTGATGATGATGTCGATGATGATGTTGCTGCTGCTGATGATGATGATGATGATTATTATTATTATTATTATTATTATTATGATTATTATGATGATGATGATGATGATGATGATGATGATATTGATGTTGATGATTATTATTATTATTATTGTTGTTGTTCTTGAGGTTGTTGAGATTGTTGACTATTGTTATTATTATTATTATTATTATTATTATTATTATTATTATTATTATTATTTAATTTGCAGAAACCGGAAAGCTCATTCAGCTCTTCGAAAAGATGCAGCAGGACGGATTCTTTCTAATAAGCCCGGAAATGTAACAGAAACGAGAATATTGAACATTGTTTCTCACTAAGATCGAGTATAGGGCTAGAGTTTGTTGATTTTTAGTTTCTCGCATCCGCCAACCCGATTTCTTTCGAAAATACAAAAAAATGGAACAAAAATGAAAGTATACTGATAAATAAACAAGAAATTTGTAGCAATTATTTATGTCCACTGATGCTGTATTTTTTAAGAATATTAAAATATTTCAACTCATGTAAAAGCACAGTGACACGTGTCTTTTTCCAACGTAAATCAAGATGATTGGATATAAATGCTATATATATGGGATCTGACACGAGTTGTCAATTCATGCCATATTTTATTAAACGAGTTCAGGAATTTTGCTAGTAAGCGAGCCTTTTTATCACATGCTTTTGTACGAAATTTGCCTTTTGTGGTTATTTCTAAAATCACATGTGTGTCTGGAACATTTTGGTGTATTTCATTGCAGTCTAACTTGAAATGTGAACTTTTGGGGTGTGTTTACTGTGGTATGGGGATTTTGTCGAAATAGGACTGCCGACACCCTGTTTTCTACCGTTGTCTGCATTCAGGCGAGATGCATTTTCTTAGGAATAACATGACATATTTTTTATTGCAATATTTGGAAGAGGAAAGAATCATCCTTAAGTTAATACCATGCTTGCACAATCTGAAATAAAGAAATGGCTAGAGACATGGTTCGAAAGTTCGCCGTTTTATGATGGGATCCTATGGAAATTGGAATTACTGGTATCTAACCTTGAAATGATAATCACGTATTTTTTTATTTTTTTATTTTTTTTTGGTAAATGGTAAACTTGAAGATTCTAAAACTGATTAAATATTCAAAACGTATCAATAATATCCTTAAACATTGATTATAAGTGGATACTATCAAAACAAAACACTTATTTATCCAAAATCACATTTAATTATTGTAAAAGATAAATAAACCAAAAATCAATCTGACAAACCCAATAAAATGTTCTAGGGTCGGGGTATTTTTTTAGGGTAGGTCGAGTTACCTGAAACAAACATATTTTTTTTGTTACACAAAATAATTTGGCTACAGTATTTGCATTGTCTTATTGAGAAACAGCGTAGGTCTGTCTTGACTAGATTTTCTAAGTTAATAGATCCTGTGTGGGTGTGTCTGTGTTATAATAAACTCATTCTTGGTTAATTAGCGTATATATTGGATCTTTGGATCAACATTAACCGTACTTATGTATACCGTAATTACTCTATATGTTGGGACACTTTTAGCTGTCCCAATTTTAAGAAGCAGATAAATAATTCCTTCTGAATATGTCCGAATATTTAGAATCATCAATTGAAGGTCTAAACCCATTATTTGTAAGGTTCAATTGCGTAATGGGTGTGTGTATGAATTCCTATAAGACAAGCAAATCACAGTTGATATAGATCTCTGCTCCAGGGATTTATTTATGACGCGCCGACAAGGGGCCACATTGACGGGGTAAGCTGTCTATAGTCTACAGGATATCTGGAATATGCACATGCTCTTTCACAACTTGGACAGTTTGCTAATACAGTGCAATTTATCAGTGCCGGTTTATAACAATTATATGGCGATTTTTAATTGCCGACTTTACGGAAATCGAAACTAAATTGCCAATTTGAAAAATATTGTCCCCAAATTTAGAAACAGGAAAAATTCTAATTTTCAAAGTGTCTCAAAATTAAGAGTCACGAAAAATCATTATTTCATCAGATTTTAAGGGTGTCCCAACATTTAGAGTTATTACGGTAGTGTTATTTTGTATTGTCCTAATATTTAGAGTGTCCCAACATATAGAGTTATTACGGTAGTGTTATTTTGTATTGTCCTAATATTTAGAGTGTCCCAACATATAGAGTTATTACGGTAGTGTTATTTTGTATTGTCCTAATATTTAGAGTGTCCCAACATATAGAGTTATTACGGTAGTGTTATTTTGTATTGTCCTAATATTTAGAGTGTCCCAACATATAGAGTTATTACGGTAGTGTTATTTTGTATTGTCCTAATATTTAGATTGTCCCAACATATAGAGTTATTACGGTAGTGTTATTTTGTATTGTCCTAATATTTAGAGTGTCCCAACATATAGAGTTATTACGGTAGTGTTATTTTGTATTGTCCTAATATTTAGAGTGTCCCAACATATAGAGTTATTACGGTAGTGTTATTTTGTATTGTCCTAATATTTAGAGTGTCCCAACATATAGAGTTATTACGGTAGTGTTATTTTGTATTGTCCTAATATTTAGAGTGTCCCAACATATAGAGTTATTACGGTAGTGTTATTTTGTATTGTCCTAATATTTAGAGTGTCCCAACATTTAGAGTTATTACGGTAGTGTTATTTTGTATTGGCTTGATTTTATAATTGAAATCATATATTAAGATATTTGTTATGGCTTTTTATCATTAACACGAAGCTTGCTTATCGTAAAGTATATTTTGATTGAATTTTTTGTAACGTAAACCAAATGTCAAGTCAACGTATGTACATGTATTTGAGTTTTCGCTTGTGCAAACGAAAACAATTTGGTGATTAAAAACTAGCCTATTGTGCGTTTGAAAGCAATGTTTGTTCTAAACTTTTATTCCAATTTAAATAGAAACATATGTCAATTAACTTCATTTGGTTAATTGTATTTATGCTACTATATCTGTTGCAAGATCGTACATACACACTTAAAAAATGTGTGAAAAAGGAAATATTTTTCATAATTAACAAGGAGATGACTGATTGTAAAGTATACTTTTATTGAAATACTTTCATAATTGAAATTATTTGTGAACAGACTTGCTGTTTTATATTACAATAAATTTATTGTCGCTTTATTAATATGTAAAAAAGGATATGTTTTTCATAATTAAAAATGAGCTTATTTATTGTAAAGTATATTTTTATTTAATTATTTTGATAATTGAAATCATTTGTGAACATACTTGCTGTTTTATATTACAATAAATTTATTTTCGCTTGATTAATATGTATATTCGAACTGTTTTTCATAATTAAAAAGGAGCTTACTGATTGTAAAAGGTATTTTTTTTGAAGTACTCGATAATTGAAATAATTTGTGAACACACTAGCTGATTACAATAAATTTTTTGATGCTGAATTAATGTGTATATTGAAACTTTTTTTTATAATTAACAAGGAGGTTTTTTTTTAATGCAAAATGCAATATTTTTATCGAAAATATTTTGTAATTGAATTCATTAACACATACAATTAACGTCTATATTGGCTCTATTTTCATGATGAACACCGTCTTACTGTACTATTTGTGTGTATTTTTATTGAAATTATTACACACTGGAAATCATGTTTCTATTAAAAGTATCTAATTTGAAGAAAGTATGGCTAGACCCTATTGCATTGCATAATGAGATTTTTTATCGAAAAAGAATCGATGCATTGGACAATTATAACAAAATGTTCGATTCACTGAACTATAACACTTAGATTGTTATGTTCGATTCATTAACCGGTGGCAATTCAAATTAATGTTCGTTTCATTGAACTTTAACAATTAAAATGTTCGTAAGCTTTAAATGTTCTGTTCTGTTATGTTCTACATAATATGTGTTCTTTCATCTCATATTATTGTACACGCGTATTTTCTTTCTTAGAATGAATGTTTGAACGCTTTTAAATAAAAACACAATATCAGTTGTTGTGTTGTTGTTTTATTGGTGCTTTTTGTTGTTGTTTAGTTAGTGTTGATCTGTTAATGAATTAACATTATCCCATCAGCAGGCGTGCATTGACGAAATAACACCCAATGGAATAAACTTTGGTTTATTTTAACACTGTGGTGCTAAAGCAGTCACGTGCAGTATGGTGACGTTACCTTGTTCATTTTGTGACGTCATTTTATGTTTTTCGTAATATTTAGTGCGTTTTTCTTTCGTTTATTTTCAAAATAAAGATGGAAAATGATGGGATAAATAGCATACTAGCTAAGTGTTGATACATATAAGGTTATTTTCTCGGCACGAAAAGGTGAAACACAGACCAAGGTGCGTGGTTCAGGTTGTCTAAGCCTAGCTAAATAAACTTATCTTTATTCAACACTAAACCTAGTATTCTCTAAATTCTTTACCGTTAATTAACTAGTATTGTGCCGATTAATCATTTTGTTGATTAATCAACGACTTATAGGTTATAATTAATTGGTCGATTAAGATTTGGGATTCGTCGATTAATTTAAGTTATCTAATTATGCATGAGTTTTCTTTCTTTAAAAAGTTCCAATTTCTTTCTTTTAACTCGAACAAGTGCTCCGATTCCTTATATTTACATTATATTCGGGATGACTTCATAGCATTCATTTATATTATTTTTGTTTAACATGCATTTTATTGCCATTCTAAGAGAAATATCACGCACAGCAGTTTTCGTATCGGAACAGCGAAGTACCGCCCCTTGTAACCGAACTTCACAAAATAGAATGCAAACTACGATTAATAAAATAGGCTAGTTCCTTACACAAAAGTCATTTTTTCCTTATTTTACATTCAATTTGCTGCGACAAATGAAATTTTATGTAAACATTATACGTCATAACATTTTTATTTTACTTGCATAAAGCATATCGCTACAAAACTAAAAACGTAATTGAAACAGATGCAAAAATACCAGTGACATCAAGAAGAACCGCTTTTTCGGCCGGTATAGCCAACAAGCACCAAACATAATTCATGCTTAAGAAAGTTTAGTTTAAAATAAGAGGTGCTTTGTTAGTAAGACTACAGTAACTCCACATCATGAATACGTCTATACCACAGTTGAGTTCTGACACTTAAACTTTACATAATTTTCTTTGATGAGAGTTAAACAGGACCTGGATACAACAGATGGAGACTTAAATGCTTTATAATGCTTTAAATCCACACCATAGAATACAAATTTTCAATCTGCGAGTAAAATGCAGAACAATCCACAAATGATATCACCAAACAATGATAACGTGTAAGCTAGGTCATCGATCAATAGCATCCACATGGGCGTATCTTTAGCTTTGCCTGAGCATAACTTGTCTTAGAAGGAAAACATTCTAACATAAATCTCAAAATGCATTTTTTTTCTTATTGTACATTTTAAACAATTCATCATTATTAACTGTCATATAAATGCACAATAAATTAGACGATCTACATGCATCTAGCGGATAGACACATCAATGTTAAATCAAATCCAGTTTAAAGCAACGTTCGTGAACCGATGTTACGTTATGAAGATTTTCTGTGGTCGCTTGTAATTAGTACTGGACCAAAATTTTCATGTGAATTAGTTATACACATATTTAATCAAACGTAAACAATAAATGCAAAAAATAGTAACATTTAACCGTATATAACATCTAAGCTCATGTAAATATTCTTGTCGAAATATAATTTGCATAAAAATAGGACACACATATTACTACGCCGGTGATAAGGCATTGCACTCATGCGATTATGAATGCACACCCCTTTCCTATTAGAATGCCTATGAAATTTAATACATTGTTCAACAGAATAAAATGTATACATTTATATATTTTAATATAATTTTTAGAACTAATAGTCGTCTATGGTAAAGATGTAATGACTAAATTACAAACAAAGAAGTCCATGATGGCTTAACTCAGTAATTTTAAGGATGGAGATATGAATTTTGTGAAAGGGTTGAACAAATGTTATAAAATGTAAAAAATAATAGTAAAATTATGATCTTTGTATTTAATTGTTTAGCTGGTTATCTGTCATATTTCTTTAGCTCACCGTTTTATCCTTGCATATCAAAAACTAAATAATTGCCATTAATAAGTAAGGACCTAGGTATATATTCTTTGCCCTGGTATCCAAATTTTCGCACTCAGTTTTGGAGAAATAGCGTTAATGCTGCACTTCAGAAAGATAATAAAGATGGCTGTGCATAGGTCCAGTCATGTTTGCCGTCTTGTTTTACTTCTTTCTTAGAATGAAGCTGTATTATTACCAACACTTCCTATCTTCAAATTGGTCTGCGATATGATAGTCATCGACAAATTGAAGACGTTTGTTACCGATTGGGTGGAAAATGATGTATCCGTCCGGCATTAAGTCCATTTTATCCCATTTATTTTAACCCCGACAATATCCCCGGTGTTAAAGCCTGATAGGTCGATTTTAAGACTGTGCTGTGATATTATGGTCCAACACAAACAATCTAAATTTGATCAATATTTGATGCAAAATTAAGTGCTTGTCTTAGTAAAAAAATGCATTTTTTTTCACAAACAACGGGTCATAACTCCGTAGTTCCAGCTATGATCTTATCACCACATATAAATTATGGAAAATTAAGTTTCTCTGTTGGAAAAAAGGAAATGTTTGCATTTTCCACGAAATCTAGTGTTTTTGGCCCGATTTGGCCCATTATGGATTCCATCTGAGATTTCATGACGACAGACAGGTCCCCTATACCAGTTGCTCAACAATTAGCATTTCATACTGCACAGTGAGCTAAAAATAACTAGAATTGTCACATGAGTAACGGATATACCCCCACAATATGGCTTTGTCACAAAACTATGGCATCCATTCGAAAGAAATGGACAGATAGAGAATGTTTTAATTTGTGAATGGTCAACAGTGTATGTGGACAAATTTAATTTCAGTAATTTCAGCCATAACTCTGTCAACATTTAGTGGTTTGTAACCAAAGTTGAACTTGATCTGTATTTTATGATGTTAAACCTATGTACCAAAAATAATTTAAATATGTGAAGCCTTTCATGAGTTATTGTCCACGTTTTTCGGAAATTTAAGTCAAGAAGGGAGCCATAATTGTGTTAAAATTTAGTGATTTGTAACCAAATTCAAACTTGACCTGTATTTTATGATGCTACATGTGTGTACCAATAATAATATAAATTTGTCAACCCATTGTTGAGTTATCGCCAGAAAACTATGTTTTCAGGGCTCGACGTTAACTTTTGAAACACTTGTCTGGTCAGACTAGTAGCCCAAATTTTCGCATGTCCTGACCAAAAAGTTACTTGTCCTGACCTTCAGATGCCACTTAGGCACAAACTCACGTTTTCTCTTTTTTTTCATAATTACATTTTGTTTCTTTTCGATCTTTAGTGTATTTTTTGGATGTTTCTGCTTATTCGACGAGCAAAATCCAAAGGAATATAAACCTGTCATTTTAAGCAGACGACATGGTACTTGAACATGTAACTAACGTAAATAAACCGCAAGTGAGAATGATGACGTAAAATAATATATAAGGGAATTAACCGTGTCAGTGCGGCGAATGAAAAAAAGTTAGATTTTTTCCCCTTGTCAACAGAACGGGGTAGCATTACATTAAGTATCGGAATACCTCGCGCTTTATCGTTAGAATTTAAACAACAACTTTTCAAAGGCAATTAAGCGAAACGACTGGATTTTTTAACCAATTTTATTAGAGATAAAGAACACTTGTCCCGTCGTACTAGCAGATTCTTTTTTAACTCGTCCGGACCAACAATTTGGTTGTCCCGGACAGTCGGACTACCGTTAATATCGAGCCCTGGTTTTAGGCAATTTATTTCAAATAAATGGCCATAACTCTGTCAAAATTTAGTGGTTTGTAGCCAAAGTCGAACTTGACCCGTATTTATGATGCTACACATGTATACCAAGAATTATTTTAATCTAGCAAGCCATTCAAGAGTGATCGTGCTGAAATCATGTCCGGAAAGGAGCCATAACTCGGTCAAAATTTAGTGGTTTGTGACCAACATCGAACTTGACCTGTATTGTATGATGTTACACTTGTGTACCAACTTGTTTTGGAATATGTCAAGCCTTTCTTGAGTTACTATCCCGAAAACCATGTTTTTAGGGAATTTTAAGTCGAAAAGGGGCCAAAATTCTTTCAAAATTTAATGGTTTTAACCAACATCGAACTCGACCTGTATTTTATAATGTTACACGTGTGTACCAAAATTGTTTGAATATGTCAAGCCTTTCTTGAGTTATCATCCGGAAACCAAAAACCAACATTCCGACGGACCGACAAGCTCACTCCTATATGCCCCCCTCCCCCTAAATTTCGTTTGTGGGGGTATAACAAAATTAACAAAATTAATAAAAAGCTTAATAAATTTATATGTATTGCTAATAAGACCAATAACATGGCATGTTGTTTTAGCTATGCCATGTTTAATTGTTGTAATTACTTTTGATACATTTTGAATTTTGTACCAAACACAAGATAGTGTGTGTGTGCGGTTGCTTAACTTTTCAATAATTAATATATTTTATTTATTACACCTCACGTGACCACACTGTGTATTTTGTCCATAGACAAAATGTTATATCCCAAGGTAATATTTTGTCATACCCGCTCGCGCGGAGCTAAAAATAGAACAGCTATTTTTTTTTCAAAAAAAAAACAAAATTGAACGACTATGCAATCTTTACCTGTACAGTGCTGACGTCCATCCACGGCATTTTACAATTAATATCCAGCTACAAGCATTTTTAATTCCTTTTTGTATCCACACAGCTTTTAATAACATTTTTTATTTAATTTTTTCATGTGAACCGTGTTTACCAGGAACGCGATGTGTTTTCGAAATCGCCATGACTGGTCAGAACGTATCTTTAAATTCGTATTATTTTTCCAAACCTGTATCCGATTATCAATATTGGCGTCCAAAGTAATTGTATACATCACCGATGCATGGTTTCTTCAGTTCTGTGTTTAAACACGACACAAAACAACCATATGTAATAATAACAGTCCACTGACAACTGGTTTGTGTCGTCACTGCACAATTTGTTTACATGTGTAGATACAGTGTCCTGCGTAATTTATCCGTTATGTGATCTGGATATCCATGTAACACTTTCCATCAATTGTATATTATTCCTTTTTGAATCACACGATAACGTTCGCCTGTATTTCTACATGTTTATAACCGATTTAATCTAAAGCGCTGTAGAAACTTCGTATCGATCACACCAAATTTAAAATCGTTTAAATATAGCAGTACACACTCAATGGTCATGCCGTTAAAAGGTTTAGTTCATGTCTGGGAAGCATTGGAAAGTACGGAAGGCTGATTCTGCAATGTTTTAACTAGATAACTATTGAATTGTGAAATGGTTATGTCAGGCCTCGGCTTGCGTAGCATTTATTAATAGAGTCTTCATTAAACAGACTGTGTATACGGATTGTTCGTCGTAATAAAATAACTAACACATGGCTGAGAGGGTGATATAAAAATATAAACCCTTGAAGAGTCATATCAACCTCGGCTAAAGTCATATCAGCCTCGGTTGATATAACATTTCTCGGGTTGATATTATTTTATATCACCCTCTCAGCCATGTGTTATTTATTTAATGTATCTTGTCAATAGTCCAGCGCGTTACAAAAACATGTTTTATGCCGATAATTGCTATATAAGTCAGACTAAATAAAACTTTGTTAATCATTGAAGCTTTGCAGTCTATGGTGTATTTCCTTTACTTTCAAGAATCCTGATTAAACGGTTATTTAGTGAGAACTTGTTGCTAATTAATCGACTAAAATTTTTGACACTGATTAACAACACAAGAATTTTACACATGAGACAAGAAGCCGACTATTGTATTCATCACCTTCAATAATTGTTGAGGTCTTTGTGCTCATTTTTACGTAAAACTTTGATGGCACACTACTGGGATATGGCGGAAAATACAACTACAATTAAGATCATAGTAAATTCTTTAGATCTGTAGATCATAAGAACCTTACAGTTAATATTGAATATGATATACATGATATGAATATGACATAGTCACGGTCACCTGACGTCTATAGAGAATATAATGTGAAGGTTGGATAAAGATCAATGTTATCGTGCGAGGCTGGGAAACTCTGTTTCGATTTTATTCTATTAATGAAATTTTTCTGTCATTTTTGAAGGAATAAGTGCAAAATTGTGCCTAAAAAATTATTTTTGATGAGCTGGTCTTTCCATAGTTGACATCGTCGCTATTTACAGACAGTACATTAATTGGAAAACCGGACTGTATCATTCTGAGTAGACTTCGACGAGAAGAAAATATTCCCTGGTAAAATCGAGATTGTATTGATCAAACAACGTTTTGAATAAGTCTTTTATTTCTTTTAACGTTCATTACAAAGCAACAATCTTTCTTCGCAATATAATTTGTAAATAATAACACATCTTTGGCACTTGAGTTTATGTTAAAAAGATAAACATAATCTAAAATATCGCTAATATAAAGTTGAAGTTTACACGATGTGTTGTTTTTCTATCGTTTTACTTGTAGTAATAGAATAAATAATATCAACATCTCGACCATGTATTAAATATATATAGCATATATAAATTGTTTTAAGGGAGTCTCTGTGTAAGCGTTCAGAATTGTCACAATGGAAACCACTGTGTAACATATTGAGCGTGCATAAAGTGTACCAAGGGAAACCACTATGTAACATATTGAGCCTTCATAAATTGTATCAAGGGAAATCACTATATAAGATATTGAGCCTTCATAAATCGAATCAAGGGAAACCACTGTGTAACATATTGAGCGTTCATAAATTGTATCAAGGGAAACCACTATGTAACATATTGAGCCTTCATAAATTGTGTCAAGGGAAATCACTATATAAGATATTGAGCCTTCATAAATTGAATCAAGGGAAACCACTGTGTAACATATTGAGCGTTCATAAATTGAATCAAGGGAAACCACTATGTAACATATTGAGCGTTCATAAATTGAATCAAGGGAAACCACTGTGTAACATATTGAGCGTTCATAAATGGTCAAATTACACCAAAACGGAAATCTAATCCCCAGGGTTACATGCTGTCAGTTAGATAATAAGCACATGTGGCTGAGTGCAGGATGCATATAATTTGTAAAATACAGTTTAAATGATATGTTTTGGTATCATTTTAAAGGTATATATGTAAGCAATAAGAAAAAAGGGTGTTTTGTGCACTACTTTTGTGTCTAGTGGTTCCCAGCTTCGTAATTTTTGGTCCATGTATTCATGCACAAAATGGCAGCCCCCATGCCTGTCAAAACCGGTGTGTTTATTCTAAGGTAAATATTTTGAGTTACAACGTATAGAAATTTTTGACATGCTGTTTTATCAGAAGGTTATGGCCTTATCTTTCCAACAATGTATGGTGATATATTGGGAAGTCGCTTGGTCATGGTGAAAAGTGAGATCAAATTTTGAATATTTTATATGTAACAAAGAAGGAATTTATTTGCGCATGCGTAACCAAATTGAATCAAGGGAAACCACTATGTAACATATTGAGCGTTCATAAATTGAATCAAGGGAAACCACTTCATCAATTGTATCAAAGAGAATCACAGTTCAGAGATTTAAAAAAAAAAAAAATTTAACTTTGTGTCACAGATTTCAAAACATAAAAGAACATTGTATACAAAGGAGAGAAATAACTCTTCGGACATAGAACTATACTCTAAATATAGCTTCGTTAATGAAAAGTCATCTGTTGAAATGACACATTTATAAACCGTTTGTAATGCTAAACGATGGAATAGAAGTGTTTCTGTTGTTTTCGTTAACATTGTTGACAGCACATTGGTCACTTACATAAAGTAAAAATGCAGGAATATTTATTTTAATCGGAATGTCTGAGTGGTTAAAACATTAGCCTAGGTGCTCCAGAGATTCGAGGTTCAAACCCCGTTGGGAGTAACGTTTTTTCTTGTTTTTTGTAGCCTTTCGTATTATTATACTTGGGCTGTTTATTTCCGACGCTTCAATCTGGCAAGTTAAGACAATCAATGGCATATATAACAAATATATAGAAATCCTTGAACAAGTCTCTTCAAGGCGAACCAATGTGTAACACATTAAACAAGGAAATTGCCTTGTCTCGTATTTAGTCCTAATAATTTTGTTATTAAAGTCGAAAATGCGAGCTAGAACATCAGGGATGGTAAACAAAAAGAAAAACAACCTTAATTGAAAACTAACAAACATATCAACATTTTCAAATTCTTTTTTTTTCTAACAAAGAAAGGCATTGTTTCAATATTCTGACATAGTTTCAATATTCCTTCGAGGTACAAGAATATTAATATTTAGTGTTTGTCAGAAAGTTGCAATTCTGCTACTCTGGTTTGCATCTAGCCATTTTGAAATTAAATGGTAATTAAATTGAAGTATTCTCTTTTATTGCTGTTTAATTTGATGTTCGATGCTATGAGGTTAATTTTTATTTACACTTACATATTTTGTGAATAATTCTGGGCCAAGTGTGAGGTTTGTGGGCACGTAAACCGGTTTAAACCCCCAATTCTTTGCATTGACCGTTCCAAGGCGGTGACCCCAGTTTTATTCATGTGTGTTTTGTGCTTGTTATGTGTTTTTGTGATGTGCTGTATAGTTTTTCGCCTTGTTTTTCTGTCATCTGTCATCTGTCATCCTCTTTTTCCGAAAGCTTAAGATTTTAGGTGTTGCAGACACAAATTCTAATTCTGACTGATTTTCAGCTTAATAAAGTATTGTAAAAGGATCATGTTTTCACTGTTGTTAGTATTAAGAATGTCCTCATTTATCCCGTAAACTAAGTATTGTAAAAGGATCTTGTTTTCACTATAAAGTATTGTAAAAGGATCTTGTTTTCACTGTTGTTAGTATTAAGAATGTCCTCATTTATCCCGTAAACTAAGAATTGTAAAAGGATCTTGTTTTCACTATAAAGTATTGTAAAAGGATCTTGTTTTCACTGTTGTTAGTATTAAGAATGTCCTCATTTATCCCGTAAACTAAGTATTGTAAAAGGATCTTGTTTTCACAATAAAGTATTGTAAAAGGATCTTGTTTTCACTATAAAGTATTGTAAAAGGATCATGTTTTCACTATAAAGTATTGTAAAAGGATCATGTTTTCACTGTTGTTAGTATTAAGAATGTCCTCATTTATCCCGTAAACTAAGTATTGTAAAAGGATCTTGTTTTCACTATAAAGTATTGTAAAAGGATCTTGTTTTCACTTAATAAAGTATTGTAAAAGGATCATGTTTTCACTGTTGTTAGTATTAAGAATGTCCTCATATATCCCGTAAACTAAGTATTGTAAAAGGATCTTGTTTTCACTATAAAGTATTGTAAAAGGATCTTGTTTTCACTTAATAAAGTATTGTAAAAGGATCTTGTTTTCACTGTTGTTAGTATTAAGGATGTCCTCATTTATCCCGTAAACTATAATAAACTATTATAATATCCACGCAAATAACTTAGAAAATTAAACTCAATTCAACACAATCATTTGTTATCAACAAATTCAAAGCAAAAAGAAAGCCTAGATCACCTGACAAATTGCGTCAAATGACCTTACAAGAAATACCCCTTTGGGTTAATTACAACAACAGCAAAGGTCACATTCCAGTAAACTGTGACAGAATTCTAGTTGTCACAACATTAAGTTAGGGCTTAATGAAATCTTTTGTATATACAGTCTCTCATATCACTCTAAGGAACGCCTACTGTTCGAAGAGCTCTCACTTTGTCACATCGAGACTTTGTTCTAGCCAGCGCTGAGCATCGCATTGCCATACTAACAAAGAACACCATTAGGGTAGACATTTTGTTTTACAGCCTGAAAAATAATTTTCAACAGCGAAAACAGGGTTTAACGCACGTGCGTTAAGTGTCGTTCCGGATCAGCCTTTTTGTTTTAAGACGAACTGGTGTATACTTTAATCAAATCGTGTTCTGCTTTTGTCAAGTGCCGGACCCGGCTAACTCAGTTGGTAGAGCGCTGGACTTTGGGGTTCGTGAGTTCGAACACAAGTCGGGACACATATCCTGTGTGAGGATTGGTCATGAAATAATTTCTACGCGGCTATTTTCACCCTTAAGCAATTTCAAGTAGGGTAGTTGTCAGTTACTGGCATAAGTATGTGTACTTAGTACAGATACACCGCTTAGATCAGCTCGGCATTTAATAAACAATAATTGTCGCAGGCTGCATTGCCTTAAAGCAATCGGGCATATACGACATGTACAATGCGACGTTCAGGGGGCCATTATCGTCGTGATGAGGCTGCCTTGCCCCGTGTTCACAAAACAAGCTCAGCCTGATTTTCAGCTTCAAGATGAACTTGAGCCAGATATTTCAGGATCAGTCTCAAAATTGCGTTTACTAATAATCTGAATCAGTTTTAATTGATGGTGAAATAAATAGTTAACATGATTATAAACTAATGCGTGCTTACATTTGCCATCTGATATGAAGATTTTAATCAAAACCTAACGAAAACGCACGTTGCTTTATCTAGAAGGAAACTTATTTCGACAATAAAATTGTTTTTGAAATTTCGGTCATTTGAGCCAGCAGATAAAGATCAGCTAAGATTGACCTTGATCCCAGAGTTAATCCGTTGTGAACTCAGTGCCTGGCGTTAGGCGTCTCTAGCGTTAACGTTTTACAGTACATCCTATAGTGCCATTGTGAAGCTGAACTCTGAAGCCAACCTGACTTCAAGGAAGCCTAGGGTCAAATTCCAGAAACATCTTAAGTTTATCTTAAAATATTTTTACTCTTGTTCCAATTTTTATAAGGTAATATTTTTAAAACTACATATACATTAATGAATCCGATTACAGTTTTTAGGTAAATACCGGTAGTCGTTAGTCGTTAATAATAAGTTGATAATTAGTGATCATTTAGCGGAATTTCATGCATAAATGGAAAACCGTGCTTAATAAAAATGACCATTGAGAGGCTAACGATAAGATTTCATATATATAAGATGTTTCTGGAATACGACGCCAGAATTCCATCATGAAAAAATCAGGAAAGGCGCAGCCTATTAAAGTGTATAACATATATTCTGGTTTCCGATCTTAACTTTCTTCGATGTAATTAATGGTCAGGCATCACCCAAATCTCAGATGGTAAACAACGGCTTATGCTATTCTAGATTACCTGCCCCTATCACTCCGTTAATCGTAGTACGAACAGGGCTATAGCTATTGCAAGATAGCAAAGCCTAGTTATGTTCAATTGGCAATTTTAATATATCTCAAAAATAAAGTACTTCTGTTCTTGTCATTGTAATGACATCACGTATTGAATTCAAACCTTATTTAATCTGTTTATTAGTATGCTTGTCATAGCAGTGTTACTCGTAATTGTGTTCACATGTACATCAATATTAACTTATGTATTTCGGATATTTGAATAATTGTTTAGTGTATGCTTATCGTTAGCTATTTGACATTTTGATCAGCAGTAAAATAATAAAATACGTCTACATTTTTCTCGTCTTGTTTTTATATCCACATTGTCAGTTATATTTTGCCATATTTCATACACAAAACGTTTTAACACGACATGTAAACAAAATGTGGTGTTGAAATATTCGCTCAACACACGGTTTTAAAATGCATGCTATTATGGGTGTAAACTAAACATTGACTAACATCGAGGGCCTAATGGATCGTTTAAGAAAGAAATAATACATACATATGAAACAAATAATACATACATATGAAACATTGCGTTTCAAATGTAAAAATAAACATGAATTATTTAAATATATTTTAAGCCCTAAAGTACGGTTCAATCCACACATGTATACGGGCGTTTACAAAATTGCAACTGTCTGAAAACAACTTTTGACTTGTTCAAAATTGCTCTTGCGAAATATCAACCAAAACAAAAAAGCAAATCAAAAGTAAATTTTATCACTTTAGCTACAGTATTATTTAAGAATTTAAGAAACCGCCGTGTTGCGACATGTACACAACGCTACTGCAGTGCAAGGGGCGGAGCCTACGAATCATATCGCCGCATGGCCTAAGTTCGTGGATAATGTAACTTCGTGGATTTCATAAAATGTGTTACGTAATCAAAACAATATATAGAACATTTGAACTTTCCATTTAAAAACCCGGATGTAACCTTGACCTACTTATTAAAATACATTAAGTTATAAAATACTGAGTTTAAAAAGTACGCAACAGGAATAAAAATGTCGGTATGTAAAATACCCAAAATTTGTAATATCCTATTAATCCGACAGTTTCATATCGATAATTCCGTAAAACATTCCATATAAAACTACACAATTTAGGTGGTCTGCATTGTTGATATGTCGTTTTGACAGCCTCGTTTTCCTTGTTTTACAGAGGCATTTTAGAACCAAAAATATTTTATTTAATGTTAATTCGTACCGTCAAGTTAAATCAAGCTTTAGGTTTGGAGATGAACCCCCAACATGTCAATCAGAAATAGTGTATACATTCTCCTCAAGTTTTGAAAAATGTATTTTAATGTGTAAAAACAAGCATAAACATGTAGACAATAGTGTCAAACTCTTTGGAGTCTCAGAATAAACATTGTAGAAATAGAACTAATGGCAAAATTCATATTGAATCTGTTACTACTAGGAGATAGCCAGCCATAATTCCCATATTATGTAGACCTTGAGTAAATCATGAGCTGGAACCATTTAACACATATAAAACATTAATTTAACTGGCTCTTTAACATGAAACACACAATTTTGCTTGGCCTAAGTTGCATTGTCTTCGTCATCTTAACACGCACGCGCTGTATTTGAAGATGAACTAATATCCACGAACTTGCATTGTGTTAGAATTTTTGTAACAAAAATGACGTAGTACTTTGGGTTTTGCGTTTGCTCAGCCATTTGTTTGAATTTTCATGGATTTAAACATACTTTCTTAGAAAATAAACATAAGTATATGAGTAAGTGTTTTTACTTTTGTCTTTTGATATTTTTGTCAGTTAATTATTTTACAATGTCTTACATCCACGAACTTTGGCTAGTCAAGGAAACTTCAATATATTGATGCGCGAATTAAAAAAAATAAATCCCAAATTAATTTACTCTTTTAAGGTGAAAATTTAAAGTATTCGCACAATTGTAATTATAAGTGTAATTATAAGAATCGAAACGCTCTTTTCGGCGCTTCATCGATGTATGAAGGTCAGTTTTTATGTATCTAATTTGTACATAATGCCTTCGGCTTTATTCAAATTAGATACCAAAAAACTGACCTTCATACATCGACGAAGCGCCGAAAAGAGCGTTTGAATTCTTAAGTAATCCCAATAAAAATGTAATACTAACAATAATTAAAAAAAAGATCATTCATTGATTCATAATTAGGTTGGTAAAAAATAGACACTTATAATATGATTATTGTAAACGAGTATATATAAATGATCAATCGTTAATTTATTATTACTTCATACTTTCAACAAAAATTATGTATATTTTAACTATTTAAAAACACATATCAAAACAGTATGTGTAATTACATTTATTCTATGTTACAAAATTAATTATTGACAGTTTAATACATATGCAACTTTCAGCATATTATGAATCGTGTCAAACTAAAAAATCATATGAGGCGCGTAGTGAGAAAACCGGACTTAATGCATGTGCGTAAAGTGTCGTCCCGGATTAGCCCGTGCAGTCCTCACAGGCTACTCCGGGACGGCACTTTTCGCTTTTATGGTATTTTCTGTTTCAAGGAAGTCTCTTCTAAACATAAATCCATTGTATGCGGAAAGTGCCGTCCTGGATAAGCCTGTGCGGACTTCACAGGCAAATCCGGGACGACACTTTACGCACACGCATTAAGTCCGGTTTTCCCACAACACGCCTCATATACTTTTTAAAATGTTTTCCTGAAAAGTATCGGTTGCAAAAAATCGCGGCAAATGCAGCAAGTTGCATGAATAACGGTAGTGGGTTTCTTATAATAGAATTGTGTTCCAAATTAGCAGCGACTTCATGAAGCAAAAAAATAATAGTGACCTTAGAAAGTCGAAATGTAGCCAAAAAAGCCATCGACATAGTGTTTAATAGTATTCATTCTATCCCGTAGCATACGCCCTGGAATGCGTACATCTCCGAGAGCTTGAATTTGAGCAAGCTCTTCCATTTTGTTATAAATATACACTCAAACTTTACATTATACGTAGTTCCACGCATGTTGGTATTCCAGAACTACCTTGAGTAAGGCTCGAGGAACAACTTCGCTACCTTACCAAATCCTCCCTCATTCCAGTAACCTCGAGCTCTCCTGGGAAAACCGAGCTGATCTAAGCGGTGTATCTGTACCAAGTACACATACTTATGCCAGTAACTGACAACTACCCTACTTGAAACTGCTTTAGGGGGAAAATAGCCGCGTATAAATTATTTCATAACCAATCCTCACACAGGATATGTGGCCCGGCTTGAACAAAGTCTCGATGTGACGAAGTGAGAGTTCTTCGACCAGAAGGCGTTCCGTAGAGTGATATGAGAGACTGTATATACTAGAACAAAGTCTCGATGTGACGAAGTGAGAGCTCTTCGACCAGAAGGCGTTCCTTAGAGTGATATGAGAGACTGTATATACTAGAACAAAGTCTCGATGTGACGAAGTGAGAGCTCTTCGACCAGAAGGCGTTCCTTAGAGTGATATGAGAGACTGTATATACTAGAACAAAGTCTCGATGTGACGAAGTGAGAGCTCTGCGACCAGAAGGCGTTCCTTAGAGTGATATGAGAGACTGTATATACTAGAACAAAGTCTCGATGTGACGAAGTGAGAGCTCTTCGACCAGAAGGCGTTCCTTAGAGTGATATGAGAGACTGTATATACTAGAACAAAGTCTCAATGTGACGAAGTGAGAGCTCTTCGACCAGAAGGCGTCCCTTAGAGTGATATGAGAGACTGTATATACTAAAACAAAGTCTCGATGTGACGAAGTGAGAGGTCTTCGACCAGAAGGCGTTCCGTAGAGTGATATGAGAGACTGTATATACTAGAACAAAGTCTCGATGTGACGAAGTGAGAGCTCTTCGACCAGAAGGCGTTCCTTAGAGTGATATGAGAGACTGTATATACTAGAACAAAGTCTCGATGTGACGAAGTGAGAGCTCTTCGGCCAGAAGGCGTTCCTTAGAGTGATATGAGAGACTGTATATACTAGAACAAAGTCTCGATGTGACGAAGTGAGAGCTCTTCGACCAGAAGGCGTTCCTTAGAGTGATATGAGAGACTGTATATACTAGAACAAAGTCTCGATGTGACGAAGTGAGAGCTCTGCGACCAGAAGGCGTCCCTTAGAGTGATATGAGAGACTGTATATACTAGAACAAAGTCTCGATGTGACGAAGTGAGAGCTCTTCGACCAGAAGGCGTTCCTTAGAGTGATATGATAGACTGTATATACTAGAACAAAGTCTCGATGTGACGAAGTGAGAGCTCTTCGCCCAGAAGGCGTCCCTTAGAGTGATATGAGAGACTGTATATACTAAAACAAAGTCTCGGTGTGACGAAGTGAGAGGACTTCGACCAGAAGGCGTTCCGTAGAGTGATATGAGAGACTGTATATACTAGAACAAAGTCTCGATGTGACGAAGTGAGAGCTCTTCGACCAGAAGGCGTTCCTTAGAGTGATATGAGAGACTGTATATACTAGAACAAAGTCTCGATGTGACGAAGTGAGAGCTCTTCGACCAGAAGGCGTTCCTTAGAGTGATATGAGTGACTGTATATACTAGAACAAAGTCTCGATGTGACGAAGTGAGAGCTCTGCGACCAGAAGGCGTCCCTTAGAGTGATATGAGAGACTGTATATACTAGAACAAAGTCTCGATGTGACGAAGTGAGAGCTCTTCGACCAGAAGGCGTCCCTTAGAGTGATATGAGAGACTGTATTTACTCGAACAAAGTCTCGATGTGACGAAGTGACAGCTCTTCGACCAGAAGGCGTCCCTTAGAGTGATATGAGAGACGGTATATACTAGAACAAAGACGCGATGTGACGAAGTGAGAGCTCTACGACCTGAAGGCGTTCCTTAGAGTGATATGAGAGACTGTATATACTAGAAAAAAGTCTCGATGTGACGAAGTGAGAGCTCTTCGACCAGAAGGCGTTTCTTAGAGTGATATGAGAGACTGTATATACTAGAACAAAGTCTCGAAGTGACGAAGTGAGAGCTCTTCGACCAGAAGGCGTTCCTTAGAGTGATATGAGAGACTGTATATACTAGAACAAAGTCTCGATGTGACGAAGTGAGAGCTCTTCGACCAGAAGGCGTTCCTTAGAGTGATATGAGAGACTGTATATACTAGAACAAAGTCTCGATGTGACGAAGTGAGAGCTCTTCGACCAGAAGGCGCTCCTTAGAGTGATATGAGAGACTGTATATACTAGAACAAAGTCTCGATGTGACGAAGTGAGAGCTCTTCGACCAGAAGGCGTTCCTTAGAGTGATATGAGTGACTGTATATACTAGAACAAAGTCTCGATGTGACGAAGTGAGAGCTCTTCGACCAGAAGGCGTCCCTTAGAGTGATATGAGAGACTGTATATACTAGAACAAAGTCTCGATGTGACGAAGTGAGAGCTCTGCGACCAGAAGGCGTCCCTTACAGTGATATGAGAGACTGTATATACTAGAACAAAGTCTCGATGTGACGAAGTGAGAGCTCTTCGACCAGAAGGCGTTCCTTACAGTGATATGAGAGACGGTATATACTAGAACAAAGACTCGATGTGACGAAGTGAGAGCTCTTCGACCAGAAGGCGTCCCTTAGAGTGATATGAGAGACTGTATATACTAGAACAAAGACTCGATGTGACGAAGTGAGAGTTCTTCGACCAGAAGTCGTCCCTTACAGTGATGTGAGAGACTGTATATACTAGAACAAAGTCGCGATGTGACGAAGTGAGAGGTCTTCGACCAGAAGGCGTTCCTTAGAGTGATATGAGAGACTGTATATACTAGAACAAAGTCTCGATGTGACGAAGTGAGAGCTCTTCGACCAGAAGGCGTCCCTTAGAGTGATATGAGAGACTGTATATACTAGAACAAAGTCTCGATGTGACGAAGTGAGAGCTCTTCGACCAGAAGGCGTCCCTTAGAGTGATATGAGAGACTGTATATACTAGAACAATGACTCGATGTGACGAAGTGAGAGTTCTTAGACCAGAAGTCGTCCCTTACAGTGATGTGAGAGACTGTATATACTAGAACAAAGTCGCGATGTGACGAAGTGAGAGCTCTTCGACCAGAAGGCGTTCCTTAGAATGATATGAGAGACTGTATATACTAGAACAAAGTCTCGATGTGACGAAGTGAGAGCTCTTCGACCAGAAGGCGTCCCTTAGAGTGATATGAGAGACTGTATATACTAGAACAAAGTCTCGATGTGACGAAGTGAGAGTTCTGCGACCAGAAGGCGTTCCTTAGAGTGATATGAGAGACTGTACATACTAGAACAAAGTCTCGATGTGACGAAGTGAGAGCTCTTCGACCAGAAGGCGACCAGATCCTGAAATATCTGGCTCAAGTTCATCTTGAAGCTGAAAATCAGGCTGAGCTTGTTTTGTAAACACGGGGCAAGGCAGCCTCATCACGACGATAATGGCCCCCTGTACGTCGCATTGTACATGTCGTATATGCCCGATTGCTTTTAGGCAATGCAGCCTGCGACAATTATTGTTTATTATAATTATGATTATCATTAATAATAATAATAATATTATTATTAATATTATTGCTATTATTAATACTACTACTACTATGGTTATGGTTATAATAATAATAAGAATTATTATTATTATTATTATTGTCTTGTATATAGTCTACAAGAAGCACAGCATTGTGAGGTCGCGCGCTTTCAACTCTGGACGGCTTTTGTCTCTCTGTCTCGACTCGCACTTCAATCTTAATTTGATTGTATACGAATACATAAAAGGAAAAAAGAAACTTAAATAGTTTTTATTTGCATTTTCTAATAGTTATGTTTGATAAGAATGTTTTCAACCTTGACTCTCTATGTATCATATGATAACATTTTAGGGAAATCAACATACGTGGCAGTAAAAATATTAACAAACATTGTACAAGCACATTGTATGAATGAAACAGATTGTAAATTGGGAGAATAGTATAAATGAAAATTAAGTATACATTATACATGCGCGTAAATGATAACACAATGATGACATGTCGTTGGACACTTTAATAATATAACAATATATAGAACTTAAATCATTGACGATAGACGGGACTACACCGAAGTAGTGTAACAAAGTATAGAAAAACAGAAAATGTATAAGGTCTACACGCAAATAATATTTTTTTGTTGAAGCCCGTTCTACACTGAAATGGAATAACAATATACAGAACAATAACATTTTATTGCACGCTAAATAAGAATCATTGACATAGAACAATGATTTTGTTTTTCAAATTATTGATCAAAGAACAAACTACGTGTTATAGTGTTATAAAGAAGCAATGGGATTGCAATACACACAAATGAAGTAACATCGGTCAAAACCCCCAACTACAATGAAATGGTGTAACCCCGTATAGAAAAGAAAAGACGAACCTTGTGTTAAGCACAAATAAAAAATCATTAATTAAAGACCGAATACCACTAGAATGGTAATAGGTTCTTTAACTGCAATCTGTACAATGCGGTGATATATTTGGACGAGTATACAGCTGACCAACCATATTGGAAGATAGGCGAGTTCAATGTGAGTATGTCAGCTGTGTACGAGTTCACCGTATTGTACAGAGCGCTTTTAAATAATCTTTGTATTATATACCTATTTATATTATTTGCATACTATACTTAATATATACATTAAACAACAAAGTCCTCGGAACTGTGCGCGCTCAAATATTAATACATGTATATGACGACGCTCGACGTGATATATAATTTGCAAACATACGTTAATACTTGTTACACCCCGTAATATCTAACTATTTAAATGCTAATACAACCTTCCGTACTGTAGAATAATTCGCACAAAACGGCATTGACCCTTGCACTTAAATGTTAAAATGAGTTTGTAGATACCGTACTATATTTAGACGTGTCATGTTAAAAAGGTGGCGTGATCAATAGGGTGTTTCTGCAGCGGATTAGTTTAACACAGTGGTGTAGATCTAAGTTGTCAAATGGAATATTATACAGTTGATGGAAAGTGTTTTATGGATATAAATAATAATGTAATCTGTAAACGGGATAGTGGCGACGGAAAACAGTGTTCACTGGACGCAGGATTGTTGTGTGTCATGTTGCAACTTGCAGGCTTTATTTATGTACAGATAACGTTACAAACATTTTTAAATACGCCATGCTTCGTTAAATTATAAAATTATTTTAGAATGTGATATATTCAAAATCGAATACAAGTTTGAGACAAATTTACCTTTACACAACGCATACTTTATGACCATACATGACGATTTCGAAAACAAATTGCGTTTCTGGTTAGCACAGTTTACAAGAATAAATAAAGCTTCCTGGAACTGGATATATGAAACGGATCTAACATTATAGTTGCAGGATTTTAAAAGACGTTTTCGAAGCAGTAGACCGGAGTCAACATTTAGGTAAAACTAAACGCAAAATATTCGTTCTCCTTCGGAATACTCGGGCATTATCGTATGTTTATTATCGGACCGTACAGAATATATCGTACGCGCGCATGTCCAATACGGTGAAATATTGTACGGTCACGTGGCACGAATAACGACAGCTGATTGGAGAATATAAATAGGTATATAATAACAATGTATATTAAACACTCAAACAATAAGTCATTGTTAAAAGATCAAACGACATTGATATGTTGCAACATGTATTAATAAAAAGCAAAATAATTTTTTTAGATTGATTGACTAAATATATTTATTTAATAATTGCTCACGATACATACACTTTTTTGTAATGAATCAACGTTAAAAGTTTAATTCCGTCAATACACATTATATAGGTATACTATTGACATTAAGATATCAATGTCCAACAATACCGAAAGTTTTTTTTATAAGTTGTGAACATTTGAATTACAAATAAATGAGCATCCATATGTATTTTTTCATACTTTTTTGCTAAGTTGTTTTTATCAAATACATCATCGTGTATTATATTATATATTATATTTCTCTTTATATAATACACATGTCTTAGTATATCTATCACATTATATAACTTATAGTGCAACAAGAAGCCCCTTTTTCCATTGACATAGTCCCTTTAAGGCACACTGCTTTAGTTCCAATAATCGATTAATCTTGTCATGTTTTATTCAAACCGTAGTGCTTTGCTATATATTAATAAATTATTACGCGGTGCATAAACGAATTAAATAAAATTACTTATCCAAAACCACCTGGAAACTACATGGAATGTCAATCTATTTTTATCCCGTTATTAAAAAAAAAAAAAACACGCAGTGCGTCAACTTATTTTATTTCGTTGTTCCAAAATCCCGTGGTGTGTTTATCAATTTTTATCCCGCGGTGTATCAATCTATTGTTGTATTTGTTCCAAAACTACGTGTTGTGTCTTTTTTTCCCCCGTTGTCCCAAAACCCCCTGGCATGTCAATCTATTGTTATCCCATTATTCCAAAAATCACGTGGTGTGTCATTCTATTTTTATTCCGTTGTTCCAAAACAACGTGGAGTGTCAATCTATATTTATCCCGTTGTTCCAAAACCCCTTGGAATGTCAATCAGTTTTTATCCCGTTGTTCAAATTTACGTGTTATGTCAAACTATTTTATCCCATCGTTCCAAAACCAAGTGGCGTGTCAATCTGTTTTTATACCGTAGTTCCAAAACACATTGTATGTCAATCTATATTAAAATCCCGTAGTTTCAAAACACGTTGTACGAGTATGTCAATCTTTTTTTATCTCCTAGTCAATCTATTTGCGTACCGTTTCCAGGACAACGCCGCAGACGACAGCGCATGCAAGCGGACGGAGAGGAAGTGCCGCCATATTTGTCACGCGACACGGTCTCGCGCTAGATCTACAACAACATGGAGGGTTCCGATATGTTGGATATTCTGTCTATATGGGCCTTGGGATAACTGTACAGCTTGGTGACGTGTGTTTATGAGTGGCTGAACGATTTTGTGATGCGTGCGTCTGAGTTATTTATGCCATGAGTTCTTATGCATAAAGACAGTTCCAAATGGTGCTTCATAAGCTTTACCACGTGGTCTGCATTATTAGTTACACTGTTAGGAACTGAAGGTGTATAGGATATACACCATCAGTGGTTTCATACTACTGAAGGCGTATGGGATCTACACCATCAGTGGTTTCATACCATACGAGAACTGAGACCCTTATTTAGTGTAACGAATATGTCTAACCGACTACCTTTCACCGGTTTCCTTTAATTGATATCACTTGAAATTTAACGTTACGAAAATTACTAAAGATCACGAAACACATACAATGACGCCATGAAAATATACAAAATGACGTCGTTAGACTGCGTCATTAGACTTCTATGGGGTATTGAAATATACCCATAATGTATGGAAATGCCAATTGGTCATGTTACCGCTCTTAGCCAATCGGATCACGCCATTAATGTAGGATTAGGGTTTGTGGAAACGTCTATAACTTGTGTTAGGGCTTCGAAAAAGAATGAATTGATGAACTATCATTTTATAAATACAAATCCTAAATATTTGAAAATAGCATCAACAATGTTATGAAAAAAACAGACTACTCACTAAGTATATAAAATCTATAGTTCATATGGAAACTTGACTCGGAGAATATACTTATTAATGATTATTAACATGAAAATTTTCGCAAATGGGTGAACATGTGTCACTATTATACATGCTATCAAAATGTAGTTTCTGTAAAGTTTGAGCGATGTATGTTGTATCAGTACAAAGAAATTGTGACAGAAGTAGCTTGTTGGGAAAATAATGACGTCATTTAGTGACGTCGAGATTAAAGTGACCACAAAGTTTGTAATATACATGTAGTACATCTGGCGGCATTTATATTTGTTCTATGTATATTATTAATTAGTGTGTTTGACAAAAAGTGCTCTATGTTTACCAGACCAAAGTATGTTTTATTTCTTGAATATAATATTAAGAAGATTAACTTGGGTTTATAAATGTGTTGCTTTTAATTATACACAAATCAATAATGTTTTTCAAAACCATTTCTGGATATTGTTGATATGAAATGATGTAGAAATAGTAAACTATGTTTGCATGGATGGTTATCACTGGATGTTTATTGTACATGTTGTGTAATAGATGGATTCATATTACTCGCACTTGCATTTAACACAATTTCAACATGGGTTATTCCAACAAATTTTTGCGGCTCTTACAGTATGTTTCATGTTCTACAACACAAATCATTAATTATGCGTGTTCAAATATAATCACAGGTCCCAGTTTTACGAACTGCCGTTTGAAAAATATAGCTTGAAACGATACAAGATAAGAAACATTACCCCACCCACCCTCGTTAGGTTGCTTAATAAATTAAAGCCGCAGTCCATAGAATATAATTATATAATTCAATACATCTTCAATTGGCATTAGTCATAATGAACGTTAATGACGTTTATTCGACTGAAATCTGTTACTTATTTACGAATTGCATTGTATAATGTCTATGTTCGAAAACGCTTGGTACGAACTGAAAATTCACTAATGTACAATGTATTTCGATGGGTAAGATGTCCATTACAAACGAGTTTTATTTTTATTAACCTATTTCTGGACTGCTGCTTTAATAAATCGCGTACAATGACGGGTAAGAATGTAGAGAATATACCTTTAAGTAATAATTGAAAAGCAGTCGTGATTTCAAAAAATAAATACATGTTGATAAATATTTGTATTTCGCCTTTTCTATGCATCCCAGATGGTGTGAGGAAAGGTCATTTTAAAAGGGGACTGTCTGATTGTATAGATTGTTTGGGTCTCAATCGTGACCCACTAATAACACACGTTTTATATAACATAAAAATCGTCAACGTCAACATCGACAAAACCTATTTATCGAACATTAATAATATACATGTATATTTTTTACAGCAACAGTTTCAGTCGATTTTGAATTAGAAAATAAGAACTTTGCATGCACTAACAGTCGGTTTGACTCGTCGAGACGCTGTATATACACGTGCTATATATTTTTGGATGCGCAGTAAAAACATATTTTAGTTTTAATTTCATGCTAAATACGCATTTCTGTACAAAAGTTATTATCAACATTTATTCCAAGTTTATTGTAAAAATTATAATACTATAATTATAATTATTATAAAAAGATATATTGACCTCCTTAGAATAAATAGATGGTTTGATGTTATGATATTCGCACACAATCGCACAGTCCCGCTTTAAGACTTGTTTGCCCCTGAAATGCCTAGTTTAAGGAATGTCTGGTCTCTCCATAGGGTATTCCACTCTGTGTATTGGACCACCATAAAATCTCTTATCATTATCTGCAATATTTTCTCTCAGCTGACTGAGCAATGGCAGAGTGCACTGTTTCAATTAATCTCTACATCTTCATCAGTGTATTGATCTGCGTCTGATTAGGGTACCCACACTATAACCACAGCAT
This sequence comes from Congeria kusceri, assembly GCA_027627225.1. Lineage (NCBI taxonomy): Eukaryota > Metazoa > Mollusca > Bivalvia > Myida > Dreissenidae > Congeria > Congeria kusceri. Next base: position 47,850,289 of record CM051026.1, read on the forward strand.
GGTGCCAGTACATATCAGTAAAATACCCCACGTTTGGGGGGGGGGGGGGGGCGTCCAAATAAACCAAATAAAGAAGGATCAAACTAGGCCTTTGAAGTTAATAAAATATCTTGGTAAACTGTAATTATTCTGTGTAAAATGTATTAATTAAAATCACTCAGTACATAACTGTTTCTCATAATCATGTATTTCATGCAATAATACATTAAGCTTATCGTTAACTGTTTCACTTCTGCAACAAAAGTTAATTGTGATTTAATTATTTCTGCTACTTTAAAATTGCCTGTCTTATAGTGGCACACTGTCAAGTTCCCTGTGTGTGTAAATATTTCTTCCCGTAGCCATTTTGATTTTTGTCTGGAATATTTCACTAAACGTTAACCCCTAACTTATCTGTTGAACTTTGCATAGTCTGGGATCTATAATGGGTGTTGATAGTGCACCGCGGGCTTTGTTCAGGGCAGAGTGCTATCGTCGCTTGGTAAAGCAGGACGTATATAGAAAACCCGAAGCCGGTCGTAGGTTATTTTAAATCCCAAGGGGGTTTAAAGCGTTTAAAAATAGTTGCTATTATACTTGTTTGGTTTCCGTCAAACTTCGGAATGTTCCGCGATTTTTGTCCGAGGATAACCCGACACCAAAGTTTTTACACCAAATTTTTGAACATTTTGCTTTGCTGTTCGAAAAGTATTCTTCAAAAAAAAGTGCAAATGTTTTCACAATTTATGGTTGCAAAAAATATGTATGTTTATTTTACAATATATAAATGTCACGAATGTAAACATATATCTTTAAAAAAGATTCTTTTTAGTCCTGTATGCGTTTAAAAATAGTTGGTATTATACTTTTTTGGTTTCCGTCAAACTTCGGAATCTTCCGCGATATAATTTCTGTGTTCGTCTCGGGGATATTGGTTTTATGGGGTAATACAATAAGTGGTTGCCCTAACAGAGTACTTGAAGTGTACTTTCTTACCAGTTTCATATACAGAAGATCACACCAATATTTAATGACATCTTAACTATTTTAAATAATTCTTCAGAAAGAAGGTTCACGTTGTTAAAATACACTTTGTCTGTTAGATCCAATTCAACAATATATAAAATATACTTTGTCTGTTAGATCCAATTCAACAATATATAAAATACACTTTGTCTGTTAGATCCAATTCAACAATATATTCGAGTCTTTGTATGAGGTTTTTGACATGTCTTAAACAAACATCACTGAACAAAACAAACATAAGTTCAATGTATCAAGCGAATATATCTTAATTTATTCGTAAAATGTCATATTATTTAATCAAAGCGCTGAAGGCACTGCAGGTGTTCGCTGTGCACTGGGCACTACTCAGTCTTCAAATGTTTATAGCTACAGAAATCTAAATTTAACGGAGCAGTTTCGAAATATATTGTTGAAATTTTGTCTAAACTAAAATCTTTCACAGATTAGCGCATAAAACCCGTTATGGTATTGTTTGAGAATGTTTCGCAAATATGCTGATTATACACTAGTATTAAAATTGTATATTAGAACCAGTACCATCTCTTAGTGTTATTATGTGAAGACAATAGAAATCACTGAATGAATAATAAATTCTTGTTAACCTGCCAGAACCATAAAACACGACATGTTATACATAATAATTTTTTTCTTTTCAAAATGTAAACGAAAATATTCCGATCACTTCATTTTATGAATCCTACATTCAATGTTTTACTATAACATTTGCGTCAACATTATAAATGTAACTTGAACACAGAGACATTGCTTGGCGATTTAAAAAACAATCAAAATGTTGCGTTAAAATATATACTGCCTCGTAAAAAACAGATTTGAAAATATATATCGTCAACAGGTACGATTCTTGCGATTTCCTCTCCATTTAAACGCCGTAAATTCATTATAAATCGCTGTTTACTTTAACTTTGGTAGCCATGACAGTTTAAACTGATTATTTAGCCGCACCAAAGAATTGATGAATTCTGATAAGCTGAAATGCCAAAATTATGTTGCATGCATATTTTAAATGAAATGGTTGCCAAAGTGAATTTTAAGCAAAGCTTTATGGTGCATTTATGGAATTTTAGTAATTGTTTACGTGTTTTGAAATAAATCACATTGTGGATTTAAAGACAGTGGTGGATTCTAATGAATACACAAGAAGATTACAAGATCTACTCAATATATGTGTTTGAATCGAGCAGAAACTGTGAATTTATGCATTCAACTGTGGGGGACGTCCACATCGACCTGGTCGAAGAATATGTTGATTTTGGTAAACTATTTATCGTTTCTGAGCCAGTTGACCGATTCGGAGCAATAAAAAGTTATTTCTACAAGAAAATTCCGTCCTGTGACGGCCCGCAAGAGGAAATCGTGGGAATCGGCCGTTTAAGTGAACTCTACCAAGACATTGTGAGGTGACAAAAATGAACGTTGTTTACCTTTCTTTTATTATAGTGTATATCCGTAGGTGTTGTTTCGTAAGTTGTTGTATCTCAATAAAGCCGTATATGTTATCAAATGTGCAGCTGATGAGTTAAGGTCCATTGTAATCCGTACCCAAAAGTTAATTTGAGATAAATTTATAAATTTAAAAATTAAATAAAACTATAATTAATATCTATGCCGTGAATAAACCAATCATACAAGTCCATGTTTCAACCAGTGATATATGAATAACCAAAATAATTTAGGGTAACATAATTGTTATCTGAAATTGTCAAGCCAATTTAACAAATTAAGAATCTAAGAAAATAATTTGGGGAATGAATTAAACTTATTTTGTATCAAACGAGTCTATATAGTTATTTATAGTACCGGTATTATACCATTCATGTTAGTTATCTTATATAATAACGATTTGAGGTCAAATAAGCATGTATACAGTGTATCCCAATAAAAAGCAGTAGTCATGGAACATTCAGCGATTTTTGAAATGTTAAGACTTTATTTTTGATAACGCAAACATAAAAATTCATAAGACTATAACGATGTTAAATTATATCAGAATAAATATGATATATCAAGGGTTCCTGTGTATAATTAGTATTGCAAATTGTGTATTGATGCTACGCGAATAACAATTCGACATATTCCGAATTATTCTTTCATAACATTTTATCTATAGAAAATGTAGCATCCTTTTACATATTAAACAACATCTTGTAGAGAAGTTGATAGAAGATGCGATTTTTAATAATTGTAAATAAATCGTAACCACAATTTTAATTCAAATTAACAGAAAGTTTATAACGTTAATTCCACATTTATTGAAGTTTTGAGGTGTATGATTCTCAGAACGCTATTATTGATGAATGTACGAGTATATTAACACAACTATACGACGGTTGCTAGCCACGCGCGCTATTTTTAGAATTACACTACTGTTTCTGGAGTGCGATGAACTCGCTAGAATCAATGGGCTACATGAAACGGCAACTGTGTGAGTGAGATTTATCAATGGGAACATTGCACAATTGCTAATTATAGAGCTTATGTAAATGTAGGCTAAACAAAATAGTTATTTCGTTGCCTGAATGAATATAGCATTCTGTTTATGGCATACAATGAGAAAATACGTTCATAATTAGCCTCAGTTCTAGAGTATATGTCGAGGATATGTATATAACTTCATTTTAACCGCTTATGCAAACAATAATGTAAATTTTTATTGCCCAAAAGTATGCAACAGTTCTTGGCATAAGTTAAATCATTGGTTGAAGTTTGCATTCCCTAAAATTAGAAAATTTGCCCAATTCTATTGGCATTTAATTTTCCCGCTGCATAATTATTGCAAGAAATCTAGGTCAAAAGTGATCTTAGACAGCTACGCCGAAAAATGATGGTTATTTGTTTTCTTACCGGGCACTCGCTGTGGAAGACAGCAGATTAATATGTTGGAGCGAATCAGCCATGGCGTTGAACAAAACTCAATTAAATCCTTTAAAACAAACAAGAACCTAAATATTGATATTGATATTGATTGATAATGCTTTAAATACTTAAATTTAAGGTTCTCACATTATATTATATTTTTAGAAATGCCTGTTGTAAATTCATAAATCATTTGCAGTAGCAATCCTTTATCCTTTATATAAAGAAAAGTAACCCCTTACATTATTATTGCTGTCTAGAAATAAACTGACGTGCATGTGTGTCTTTAGGCATGTGTGTTATTAATAGGCATGTGTGTTATTAATAGGCATGTGTGTTATTAATAGGCATGTGTGTCTTTAGGCATGTGTGTTATTAATAGGCATGTGTGTCTGTAGGCATGTGTGTTATTAATAGGCACGTCTGTCTTTAGGCATGTGTGTTATTAATAGGCATGTGTGTCTTTAGGCATGTGTTTTATTAATAGGCATGTGTGTCTTTAGGCATGTGTGTTATTTATAGGCATGTGTGTCTCTAGGCATGTGTGTTATTAATAGGCATGTATGTCTTTAGGCATGTGTGTTATTAATAGGCATGTGTGTCTTTAGGCAATTGTGTTATTAATAGGCATGTGTGTCTTTAGGCATGTGTGTTATAAAGAGGCATGTGTGTTATTAAGAGGCATGTGTGTTATTAATAGGCATGTGTGTTATTAAGAGGCATGTGTGTTATTAAGAGGCATGTTTGTTATTAATAGGCATGTGTGTTATTAATAGGCATGTGTGTTATTAATAGGCATGTTTGTTATTAATAGGCATGTGTGTTATTAATAGGCATGTGTGACATAGTAGTACATACTGCGATTTATATGTATTTACCAAATATTACTACATGTAGAATCCTTGGTAACTATGTATATAATTTATGAGTTATCACGTGACGATTAATTTATTACTGCACATGATCGCGATTCGACAAGGAAGTATTTATTTAAGTTACTGACTCAATGTTTAATCTTTAATAAATAATGATCTGCGTAAATTATAAAAGCTATGGAATATGATAACACACACCGTGATACCGACTCCTGGTCAGAGAAGGCGAATGTATAGCGATAGCAATCAGAAAGAAGCAGCGTGTATAAATAAAGCATATAGTATATGAGTGTTAGATAAAGATCGAGGCTGAGAAACCTGGTAGCGCGAGGCTTGCCGAGCATTGCCCTGTTTCGAGCCGAGCATGATACAATTTTTTTACACATGTTACACTTACTATTTTTCCAAAACCCACACTATATTATATTTCTCCTATTTGCATGACTTTTATTTTAGAATACGTGCAAAATTCAGCATAAAATGGATTTTTGATAAGTTGGTCTTTCCATTGTTGACATATTTGCTATCATTATTTTGCAAAAGCCGACTGTATCATTCCGCGTGCACTTCGACGATAAGAAAACTGTCCACGGTGTAATCGAGTTTATTGATCAAACAACCTTTTCATCAAGTGTTCTATCTCGTGTAATGTTAATAACAAGGCAACAAGCAATTTTTGCAATGTCATTGTTGAAACTAACAATTTTGTGGCATTTCAGTTCGTCTCGTCTCCGATCTATAAATAGCGATAGGATAAACATGATCTAAAATACCAATAGTATACAGCTCTTTATACGATGGGTTGTTATTCTATAGATTTACTTGTAGTAATAGGATACAGCCATACATTTCAAGATGTTTTGTTTCTTGGACATTTCGTATTCTATTAAGATGTTAGAGGCAATAAAGAATTCTCTGAGGAAATACCGTTATGACGACAATGGCCCTGTCTCTCTGTGTTAGTGTGTACATGTAATCCTGACGGGAATGTCAGCAAGGCATATAAACAACACATTCTGATAATATGCATTTAATTATTAGAAAATCGCGTGGTCAGTAGATTATTCTTGTTTACAACACAACGGCAAATAAATACAATGAGAATCACGCAACTTAAGTAATTAAAATCTATAATCCGATGTGCCTGAACTCTCCGCAATTTACCTTCCGGTAATTAGAATGGAATGACCCGGTCAAGTCTATTGAGTCACGTGACCTGCGGCTATATACGCGGTAGCTCTCAGTGTATTAGTCAGTGTGGCTGAGTTGGGTTGGTGGTCATCATACCGGATAGGTGGGGTTTCCTCCGGGTACTCCGGTTTCCCCCCACAGCACAAGACCGCACCAAAACTAAAATATCTTTCAGTAAAAAATTAGCTGGAAATTGCATTTAAGATTCAAAATTCACCCCAACTTTCGTGAGTCTCTAGTAAGTTAATTAGGTAGGAGTTCAGGGACACACTTAGGGTCCTCACATAATGCAGTCATGTTTATGCGTTGAAAATCACCGCATAAACGAAGTCGGTCACATTGATGCGGTAACGAGCATATGCGGCGTTACAGAACCCCTCTCTTCAAAACATTGTATGAAATATTAAATATGAAAATAATGACATCTGACTATCTATATATCCGATATCAGAATGTGTAACAATGTAATATATATTTGCATTACTAATAGTTGTAGCACACTTGAACAGAAATATGTCAGTTATAATTAACAAATTGAGATCAAATGGTGCTACAAGTGTTTTATATCATATTTACCAATCACATCGCAACTTTCTACAATGCCGACCCCAATTGGCAGTTCATAGACGTCACGTGATGTCTGATATGTTGACATCTTTGTCGTTTCCAAATTAAGCGCTGTCGGAAGGTCACGTGTTGCGATCCGAATGTGAAGTTACCGTGCAATAAGTAGCGTGCGTATAAATTGCAACTCAATTTCAATATACCGCACGATACTTACTGTACGATAAGCTTGCGTATTAGGCTCCGCCCACCAGTTCAAGTTTATGATGCGAGGCGAAGACAAATGGTTGCGCTAGACTTGCCGAGCGCTACCCTGTTTCGAGCCGAGCATGATAAAATTGATCTTTATTCAAAACTCACATAATATTCTATTAATCCTATTAATGTAAGTAATCGATATAATTGCAATCCTTCGTTTAAAATTGAGCTATATATTATCGATATTTTATATTATGTTTATTTGATCGCTTTTTAGTTTTTATAGATCGGATTATGATCGTGAGTGACAGTATTCAAGTGCCACAAAATTATTATTTTCAACAATTAAATTGCAAAAAATAAGATTAATACCTTGCTATAAACATTAAAAGAAATAAAATACTTTATAAAAAAGATAATTTGATCAATAAAATCTCGATTACATCAGGGGACTATTTTCATATCTTTGAGTGCACGCAGAATGTTACAGTCATTTTTTTTTTCAATATAAGCGGTTAATAGTAACCACTGCAGTCGCAAATAAAATCCTTCCTGATCTGGAAGGATGACCTACATATTTGAAACTTTTACTTATTTTATTCAATTCTTATGACGACAGGGATTTGATAAAAGCTTTGCTCGGAACCAGTCAAATCTCTGCGCAGAGGTTGGTTCTTCGGTGTGTAACACGGCGCTATAAAAGCTGCGAAATCACTCGGCAATATATCGTCTTAACAAACGCACATGTACCATTCACTCTAAAACTATATATTTCGTTTAAATTTTCAGTGATTTAACAGTCTGATGTTTAATGGATAATCCCGTTCATGCACGTGAGTAAATCGTTGGTGAACTAACAACAGCGGTTAAAATAAATGCCATATATTTGTAGCAAATTGAGGTCGCAGTGGTGTGATATATAAAATGGTGTCCGTCTTGCGATCGGGGAATCGCGACTGTGATCTCTACTCGGGGAGCGTTCAAATGATAATTCTCACAATACAAATTACTGGTTCTTTACAGGAAACAGACTTGAAACTGTCTCGATAAGCCTATGGCTTTCAAACTATCAAGCTAAAATAGGATTTGCCTAAAAGACAATGGCTTATTTAACTCGTGAGGTCCTGTCTAACTTTGTAAATTTTGTACTCAACTGAGGATATCTGAATTAGCTTTGTGACATCAATAATTTCCGCATATTCGCAATATATTCCGCATATTTGCAAGTTGTAAGACTGTATTGTCACTAAATTCAGTGCTTCAGAGAAGCTTCGACGTAAAGAGTGAATGCACACACTCCAACCAGAATTTATGGTGGTTAATGTAAACTCAGTCCATCATTTTCGGGGGTACATTTACTTTCAATCGGAAAATTCGTTCGTAAGCATAAAGTGGCAACATGATGCAAACTAGTTACTTTAAGTGCATCGTCGTATATCCACGTGTGATATGCCTTTACACTCTATAATCACATATAGCATACGGAATGAATCACCCGTGGGTTACCGGGCATATCTTTAATAATCTAGTAGACATTTCAAGCGTATAATAAATTGCTTCAAATAAGAATTTTACACATTCGGATATCGGGTATAGAGTCTGATGTCGCTCAATTCAAATTGTACACAAACATTTGAAATTGTGTTTCAAAATGAACACCCTGATATTACTGTTGTGCGTACCTTGTCATTTTCCGTGCGTAAATTACGCGTGCACGCGCCTTATCCGATCTTCTGCTGTCACTATTACATCGTTACAAGTTATGTATTTGAAAATCACTGGTTGAGTTCTCTGGTAACAATCCCACCTTCAGGTGTTGAAGATTGGTTGTTTAAGTTTTATGTTCGATATAGATGTTCAAAACAGTAACTATAGCTATACATCAAATGTTCGCTAGATGTTCAAACCAGAATGTATGCAACAGATGTTCGTCAGATATTCAACCCAGCATGTTTAGCTACGCACCAGCTATGCGAAATATGTTCAAAAACATAATGTACATTTGTGCATCAGGTGTTCTCCAGAAGTTCAAAGCAGAATGTATAGCTTTTCAACAGATGTTCGCTATAAGAAAAACACAATCTAAGGTGTTCTCCAGATGTTAAAAACCGACTGTTTAGTAATGCATCAGCCTTTGCTATGTGTTCAAACCAGAATGAATAGCTTTGCATCAGGTGCTTGACAGTTCTTGAAAGGAAAAATACAGCTTTGCACCAAGTGTTTGCCAGATGTTCAATGCAATTGCACAGCTATGCACCAGGTGTTCGCCAACTGTTCAAAACAGAATGTGTAAATACGCATCAGATTTTCGCCAAATGTTCAAATGCGAATGTACAGCTATGCACAAGGTATTTGCCAGATCTTCAAATACAATGACACAGCTATGCACTAAGTGTTTACCAGATGTTCTATTTAGAATATAAAGATATATAACCGGTTTCTGCCAGATGTCGATCGTACAGCTGGACACCAGGTGTTTGCCAAATATTCAAACCAAAATTTAAAGTTATGCATCAGGCGTTTTATAGGTCGTCAAACCAAAAAGTATATCCACGCATTAGGTATTCGTCAGCTGTTTAAAACAAAAATATATAGCAATTCACCAGGTGTCCGCCATATGTTCCAACCAGAACGTAAAGCTAAGCACCAGGTGGTGTTCGCCAATCGTTAAAAACCGAAAGTATCACCAGGTATTCGCCAGTTCTTCAAAATCAAAAGTACAGATATGCAACAAGTGTTCGCCAGATGTTCAAACTAGAATATGTAGATATGCGTCAAGTTTTTGCCAGATGTTCAAACTAGAATATGTAGATATGCGTCAAGTTTTTGCCAGATGTTCAAACTAGAATATGTAGATATGCGTCAAGTTTTTGCCAGATGTTCAAACTAGAATATGTAGATATGCGTCAAGTTTTTGCCAGATGTTCAAACTAGAATATGTAGATATGCGTCAAGTTTTTGCCAGATGTTCAAACTAGAATATGTAGATATGCGTCAAGTTTTTGCCAGATATTCGACAAATGATAAAACAAGAATGTTTGGCTAAGCATCAGGTATTGACAATGTGTTCAAACCAGAATGTGTAGTTATGCATCAGGTATTGACAATGTGTTCAAACCAGAATGTGTAGTTATGCATCAGGTATTGACAATGTGTTCAAACCAGAATGTGTAGTTATGCATCAGGTATTGACAATGTGTTCAAACCAGAATGCGTAGATATGCATCAGGTATTGACAATGTGTTCAAACCAGAATGCGTAGTTATGCATCAGGTATTGACAATGTGTTCAAACCAGAATGCGTAGTTATGCATCAGGTATTGACAATGTGTTCAAACCAGAATGTGTAGTTATGCATCAGGTATTGACAATGTGTTCAAACCAGAATGCGTAGTTATGCATCAGGTATTGACAATGTGTTCAAACCAGAATGCGTAGTTATGCATCAGGTATTGACAATGTGTTCAAACCAGAATGCGTAGTTATGCATCAGGTATTGACAATGTGTTCAAACCAGAATGTGTAGTTATGCATCAGGTATTGACAATGTGTTCAAACCAGAATGTGTTGTTATGCATCAGGTATTGACAATGTGTTCAAACCAGAATGTGTAGTTATGCATCAGGTATCGACAATGTGTTCAAACCAGAATGTGTAGTTATGCATCAGGTATTGACAATGTGTTCAAACCAGAATGTGTAGTTATGCATCAGGTATTGACAATGTGTTCAAACCAGAATGTGTAGTTATGCATCAGGTATCGCCAGCTGATCATATGCGAACGTTCACCGCTATATCCCGAAATCATAAACCATAATATTAATTTCCTTATAAAACATAAACAATACAATACGTCACACTGAATGTTATTCGAAACATTTCTTCCAACTTACAGCTACCATGACCTCATCAAGTAAACCCACGATCATAACAAGCCTAGAGAGCAGTGCAGACGACGAGGATTCCAATGCTAGTAAGTGACTTTCGGAATTCAAATGAGGCGTGTCGTGTGAAAATAGGGCTTAATGCATGAGCGTAAAGTGTCGTCCCGTATTAGCCTCTGCAAATCCAGGACGGCACTTTCCGCCTCCAGTGGATTTATGTTTAGAAGAGACTTCTTTGAAACAGAAAATATCATAAAAGCGGAAAGTGTCGTCCCGGTTCGCACAGGCTGATCGGGGACGACTTTTTACGCGCATGCAGTAAGCCCGAGTTTCTCGCGTCACGCCTCAAATGCAACGCCAGTTATTAAAATCAACTATGCACTCATTGTATGCCTCTTAAAACGACTTTAGTGCTTGGTAGTCTGCAAAATCCAAAATTAGGTCATGAGGGGCGCACTTTTGATTTTGACCTACTAAAGGCTCTTGGTTTAAAAATAAAGACGCAGTGTCTCATATGAAACTTGATTTCACCTTTAGTAGCATCCACGGCATCTAACCGGAAGTATTGTTACGCGGGTTACTTATTATATTTTTAATCACGCTACAAATGGTCTCATCTATTAATATGAAACATTAATCTTTCAAGCGTTAGTGGCATCAAACAGAAGACCAACGTCGAATCAAAAGAAACGTTTCTTTATTTGATTTTTTAAGCGCACTTGTTTTTCCGGCGTAGCTGTCTAAGATCACTTTTGACCTAGGTTTCATGCGATAATTATGCAGCGGAAAAATTGAATGCCAACAGAATTGGGCACATTTTCTAATTTTAGGCAATGCAAAAATACATTACCCCACCCACCCTCGTTAGGTTGCTTAATAAATTAAAGCCGCAGTCCATAGAATATAATTATATAATTCAATACATCTTCAATTGGCATTAGTCATAATGAACGTTAATGACGTTTATTCGACTGAAATCTGTTACTTATTTACGAATTGCATTGTATAATGTCTATGTTCGAAAACGCTTGGTACGAACTGAAAATTCACTAATGTACAATGTATTTCGATGGGTAAGATGTCCATTACAAACGAGTTTTATTTTTATTAACCTATTTCTGGACTGCTGCTTTAATAAATCGCGTACAATGACGGGTAAGAATGTAGAGAATATACCTTTAAGTAATAATTGAAAAGCAGTCGTGATTTCAAAAAATAAATACATGTTGATAAATATTTGTATTTCGCCTTTTCTATGCATCCCAGATGGTGTGAGGAAAGGTCATTTTAAAAGGGGACTGTCTGATTGTATAGATTGTTTGGGTCTCAATCGTGACCCACTAATAACACACGTTTTATATAACATAAAAATCGTCAACGTCAACATCGACAAAACCTATTTATCGAACATTAATAATATACATGTATATTTTTTACAGCAACAGTTTCAGTCGATTTTGAATTAGAAAATAAGAACTTTGCATGCACTAACAGTCGGTTTGACTCGTCGAGACGCTGTATATACACGTGCTATATATTTTTGGATGCGCAGTAAAAACATATTTTAGTTTTAATTTCATGCTAAATACGCATTTCTGTACAAAAGTTATTATCAACATTTATTCCAAGTTTATTGTAAAAATTATAATACTATAATTATAATTATTATAAAAAGATATATTGACCTCCTTAGAATAAATAGATGGTTTGATGTTATGATATTCGCACACAATCGCACAGTCCCGCTTTAAGACTTGTTTGCCCCTGAAATGCCTAGTTTAAGGAATGTCTGGTCTCTCCATAGGGTATTCCACTCTGTGTATTGGACCACCATAAAATCTCTTATCATTATCTGCAATATTTTCTCTCAGCTGACTGAGCAATGGCAGAGTGCACTGTTTCAATTAATCTCTACATCTTCATCAGTGTATTGATCTGCGTCTGATTAGGGTACCCACACTATAACCACAGCATGGTGCCAGTACATATCAGTAAAATACCCCACGTTTGGGGGGGGTGGGCGTCCAAATAAACCAAATAAAGAAGGATCAAACTAGGCCTTTGAAGTTAATAAAATATCTTGGTAAACTGTAATTATTCTGTGTAAAATGTATTAATTAAAATCACTCAGTACATAACTGTTTCTCATAATCATGTATTTCATGCAATAATACATTAAGCTTATCGTTAACTGTTTCACTTCTGCAACAAAAGTTAATTGTGATTTAATTATTTCTGCTACTTTAAAATTGCCTGTCTTATAGTGGCACACTGTCAAGTTCCCTGTGTGTGTAAATATTTCTTCCCGTAGCCATTTTGATTTTTGTCTGGAATATTTCACTAAACGTTAACCCCTAACTTATCTGTTGAACTTTGCATAGTCTGGGATCTATAATGGGTGTTGATAGTGCACCGCGGGCTTTGTTCAGGGCAGAGTGCTATCGTCGCTTGGTAAAGCAGGACGTATATAGAAAACCCGAAGCCGGTCGTAGGTTATTTTAAATCCCAAGGGGGTTTAAAGCGTTTAAAAATAGTTGCTATTATACTTGTTTGGTTTCCGTCAAACTTCGGAATGTTCCGCGATTTTTGTCCGAGGATAACCCGACACCAAAGTTTTTACACCAAATTTTTGAACATTTTGCTTTGCTGTTCGAAAAGTATTCTTCAAAAAAAAGTGCAAATGTTTTCACAATTTATGGTTGCAAAAAATATGTATGTTTATTTTACAATATATAAATGTCACGAATGTAAACATATATCTTTAAAAAAGATTCTTTTTAGTCCTGTATGCGTTTAAAAATAGTTGGTATTATACTTTTTTGGTTTCCGTCAAACTTCGGAATCTTCCGCGATATAATTTCTGTGTTCGTCTCGGGGATATTGGTTTTATGGGGTAATACAATAAGTGGTTGCCCTAACAGAGTACTTGAAGTGTACTTTCTTACCAGTTTCATATACAGAAGATCACACCAATATTTAATGACATCTTAACTATTTTAAATAATTCTTCAGAAAGAAGGTTCACGTTGTTAAAATACACTTTGTCTGTTAGATCCAATTCAACAATATATAAAATATACTTTGTCTGTTAGATCCAATTCAACAATATATAAAATACACTTTGTCTGTTAGATCCAATTCAACAATATATTCGAGTCTTTGTATGAGGTTTTTGACATGTCTTAAACAAACATCACTGAACAAAACAAACATAAGTTCAATGTATCAAGCGAATATATCTTAATTTATTCGTAAAATGTCATATTATTTAATCAAAGCGCTGAAGGCACTGCAGGTGTTCGCTGTGCACTGGGCACTACTCAGTCTTCAAATGTTTATAGCTACAGAAATCTAAATTTAACGGAGCAGTTTCGAAATATATTGTTGAAATTTTGTCTAAACTAAAATCTTTCACAGATTAGCGCATAAAACCCGTTATGGTATTGTTTGAGAATGTTTCGCAAATATGCTGATTATACACTAGTATTAAAATTGTATATTAGAACCAGTACCATCTCTTAGTGTTATTATGTGAAGACAATAGAAATCACTGAATGAATAATAAATTCTTGTTAACCTGCCAGAACCATAAAACACGACATGTTATACATAATAATTTTTTTCTTTTCAAAATGTAAACGAAAATATTCCGATCACTTCATTTTATGAATCCTACATTCAATGTTTTACTATAACATTTGCGTCAACATTATAAATGTAACTTGAACACAGAGACATTGCTTGGCGATTTAAAAAACAATCAAAATGTTGCGTTAAAATATATACTGCCTCGTAAAAAACAGATTTGAAAATATATATCGTCAACAGGTACGATTCTTGCGATTTCCTCTCCATTTAAACGCCGTAAATTCATTATAAATCGCTGTTTACTTTAACTTTGGTAGCCATGACAGTTTAAACTGATTATTTAGCCGCACCAAAGAATTGATGAATTCTGATAAGCTGAAATGCCAAAATTATGTTGCATGCATATTTTAAATGAAATGGTTGCCAAAGTGAATTTTAAGCAAACCTTTATGGTGCATTTATGGAATTTTAGTAATTGTTTACGTGTTTTGAAATAAATCACATTGTGGATTTAAAGACAGTGGTGGATTCTAATGAATACACAAGAAGATTACAAGATCTACTCAATATATGTGTTTGAATCGAGCAGAAACTGTGAATTTATGCATTCAACTGTGGGGGACGTCCACATCGACCTGGTCGAAGAATATGTTGATTTTGGTAAACTATTTATCGTTTCTGAGCCAGTTGACCGATTCGGAGCAATAAAAAGTTATTTCTACAAGAAAATTCCGTCCTGTGACGGCCCGCAAGAGGAAATCGTGGGAATCGGCCGTTTAAGTGAACTCTACCAAGACATTGTGAGGTGACAAAAATGAACGTTGTTTACCTTTCTTT
Source organism: Congeria kusceri (assembly GCA_027627225.1). Lineage (NCBI taxonomy): Eukaryota > Metazoa > Mollusca > Bivalvia > Myida > Dreissenidae > Congeria > Congeria kusceri. Next base: position 47,865,305 of record CM051026.1, read on the forward strand.
TATTATAGTGTATATCCGTAGGTGTTGTTTCGTAAGTTGTTGTATCTCAATAAAGCCGTATATGTTATCAAATGTGCAGCTGATGAGTTAAGGTCCATTGTAATCCGTACCCAAAAGTTAATTTGAGATAAATTTATAAATTTAAAAATTAAATAAAACTATAATTAATATCTATGCCGTGAATAAACCAATCATACAAGTCCATGTTTCAACCAGTGATATATGAATAACCAAAATAATTTAGGGTAACATAATTGTTATCTGAAATTGTCAAGCCAATTTAACAAATTAAGAATCTAAGAAAATAATTTGGGGAATGAATTAAACTTATTTTGTATCAAACGAGTCTATATAGTTATTTATAGTACCGGTATTATACCATTCATGTTAGTTATCTTATATAATAACGATTTGAGGTCAAATAAGCATGTATACAGTGTATCCCAATAAAAAGCAGTAGTCATGGAACATTCAGCGATTTTTGAAATGTTAAGACTTTATTTTTGATAACGCAAACATAAAAATTCATAAGACTATAACGATGTTAAATTATATCAGAATAAATATGATATATCAAGGGTTCCTGTGTATAATTAGTATTGCAAATTGTGTATTGATGCTACGCGAATAACAATTCGACATATTCCGAATTATTCTTTCATAACATTTTATCTATAGAAAATGTAGCATCCTTTTACATATTAAACAACATCTTGTAGAGAAGTTGATAGAAGATGCGATTTTTAATAATTGTAAATAAATCGTAACCACAATTTTAATTCAAATTAACAGAAAGTTTATAACGTTAATTCCACATTTATTGAAGTTTTGAGGTGTATGATTCTCAGAACGCTATTATTGATGAATGTACGAGTATATTAACACAACTATACGACGGTTGCTAGCCACGCGCGCTATTTTTAGAATTACACTACTGTTTCTGGAGTGCGATGAACTCGCTAGAATCAATGGGCTACATGAAACGGCAACTGTGTGAGTGAGATTTATCAATGGGAACATTGCACAATTGCTAATTATAGAGCTTATGTAAATGTAGGCTAAACAAAATAGTTATTTCGTTGCCTGAATGAATATAGCATTCTGTTTATGGCATACAATGAGAAAATACGTTCATAATTAGCCTCAGTTCTAGAGTATATGTCGAGGATATGTATATAACTTCATTTTAACCGCTTATGCAAACAATAATGTAAATTTTTATTGCCCAAAAGTATGCAACAGTTCTTGGCATAAGTTAAATCATTGGTTGAAGTTTGCATTCCCTAAAATTAGAAAATTTGCCCAATTCTATTGGCATTTAATTTTCCCGCTGCATAATTATTGCAAGAAATCTAGGTCAAAAGTGATCTTAGACAGCTACGCCGAAAAATGATGGTTATTTGTTTTCTTACCGGGCACTCGCTGTGGAAGACAGCAGATTAATATGTTGGAGCGAATCAGCCATGGCGTTGAACAAAACTCAATTAAATCCTTTAAAACAAACAAGAACCTAAATATTGATATTGATATTGATTGATAATGCTTTAAATACTTAAATTTAAGGTTCTCACATTATATTATATTTTTAGAAATGCCTGTTGTAAATTCATAAATCATTTGCAGTAGCAATCCTTTATCCTTTATATAAAGAAAAGTAACCCCTTACATTATTATTGCTGTCTAGAAATAAACTGACGTGCATGTGTGTCTTTAGGCATGTGTGTTATTAATAGGCATGTGTGTTATTAATAGGCATGTGTGTTATTAATAGGCATGTGTGTCTTTAGGCATGTGTGTTATTAATAGGCATGTGTGTCTGTAGGCATGTGTGTTATTAATAGGCACGTCTGTCTTTAGGCATGTGTGTTATTAATAGGCATGTGTGTCTTTAGGCATGTGTTTTATTAATAGGCATGTGTGTCTTTAGGCATGTGTGTTATTTATAGGCATGTGTGTCTCTAGGCATGTGTGTTATTAATAGGCATGTATGTCTTTAGGCATGTGTGTTATTAATAGGCATGTGTGTCTTTAGGCAATTGTGTTATTAATAGGCATGTGTGTCTTTAGGCATGTGTGTTATAAAGAGGCATGTGTGTTATTAAGAGGCATGTGTGTTATTAATAGGCATGTGTGTTATTAAGAGGCATGTGTGTTATTAAGAGGCATGTTTGTTATTAATAGGCATGTGTGTTATTAATAGGCATGTGTGTTATTAATAGGCATGTTTGTTATTAATAGGCATGTGTGTTATTAATAGGCATGTGTGACATAGTAGTACATACTGCGATTTATATGTATTTACCAAATATTACTACATGTAGAATCCTTGGTAACTATGTATATAATTTATGAGTTATCACGTGACGATTAATTTATTACTGCACATGATCGCGATTCGACAAGGAAGTATTTATTTAAGTTACTGACTCAATGTTTAATCTTTAATAAATAATGATCTGCGTAAATTATAAAAGCTATGGAATATGATAACACACACCGTGATACCGACTCCTGGTCAGAGAAGGCGAATGTATAGCGATAGCAATCAGAAAGAAGCAGCGTGTATAAATAAAGCATATAGTATATGAGTGTTAGATAAAGATCGAGGCTGAGAAACCTGGTAGCGCGAGGCTTGCCGAGCATTGCCCTGTTTCGAGCCGAGCATGATACAATTTTTTTACACATGTTACACTTACTATTTTTCCAAAACCCACACTATATTATATTTCTCCTATTTGCATGACTTTTATTTTAGAATACGTGCAAAATTCAGCATAAAATGGATTTTTGATAAGTTGGTCTTTCCATTGTTGACATATTTGCTATCATTATTTTGCAAAAGCCGACTGTATCATTCCGCGTGCACTTCGACGATAAGAAAACTGTCCACGGTGTAATCGAGTTTATTGATCAAACAACCTTTTCATCAAGTGTTCTATCTCGTGTAATGTTAATAACAAGGCAACAAGCAATTTTTGCAATGTCATTGTTGAAACTAACAATTTTGTGGCATTTCAGTTCGTCTCGTCTCCGATCTATAAATAGCGATAGGATAAACATGATCTAAAATACCAATAGTATACAGCTCTTTATACGATGGGTTGTTATTCTATAGATTTACTTGTAGTAATAGGATACAGCCATACATTTCAAGATGTTTTGTTTCTTGGACATTTCGTATTCTATTAAGATGTTAGAGGCAATAAAGAATTATCTGAGGAAATACCGTTATGACGACAATGGCCCTGTCTCTCTGTGTTAGTGTGTACATGTAATCCTGACGGGAATGTCAGCAAGGCATATAAACAACACATTCTGATAATATGCATTTAATTATTAGAAAATCGCGTGGTCAGTAGATTATTCTTGTTTACAACACAACGGCAAATAAATACAATGAGAATCACGCAACTTAAGTAATTAAAATCTATAATCCGATGTGCCTGAACTCTCCGCAATTTACCTTCCGGTAATTAGAATGGAATGACCCGGTCAAGTCTATTGAGTCACGTGACCTGCGGCTATATACGCGGTAGCTCTCAGTGTATTAGTCAGTGTGGCTGAGTTGGGTTGGTGGTCATCATACCGGATAGGTGGGGTTTCCTCCGGGTACTCCGGTTTCCCCCCACAGCACAAGACCGCACCAAAACTAAAATATCTTTCAGTAAAAAATTAGCTGGAAATTGCATTTAAGATTCAAAATTCACCCCAACTTTCGTGAGTCTCTAGTAAGTTAATTAGGTAGGAGTTCAGGGACACACTTAGGGTCCTCACATAATGCAGTCATGTTTATGCGTTGAAAATCACCGCATAAACGAAGTCGGTCACATTGATGCGGTAACGAGCATATGCGGCGTTACAGAACCCCTCTCTTCAAAACATTGTATGAAATATTAAATATGAAAATAATGACATCTGACTATCTATATATCCGATATCAGAATGTGTAACAATGTAATATATATTTGCATTACTAATAGTTGTAGCACACTTGAACAGAAATATGTCAGTTATAATTAACAAATTGAGATCAAATGGTGCTACAAGTGTTTTATATCATATTTACCAATCACATCGCAACTTTCTACAATGCCGACCCCAATTGGCAGTTCATAGACGTCACGTGATGTCTGATATGTTGACATCTTTGTCGTTTCCAAATTAAGCGCTGTCGGAAGGTCACGTGTTGCGATCCGAATGTGAAGTTACCGTGCAATAAGTAGCGTGCGTATAAATTGCAACTCAATTTCAATATACCGCACGATACTTACTGTACGATAAGCTTGCGTATTAGGCTCCGCCCACCAGTTCAAGTTTATGATGCGAGGCGAAGACAAATGGTTGCGCTAGACTTGCCGAGCGCTACCCTGTTTCGAGCCGAGCATGATAAAATTGATCTTTATTCAAAACTCACATAATATTCTATTAATCCTATTAATGTAAGTAATCGATATAATTGCAATCCTTCGTTTAAAATTGAGCTATATATTATCGATATTTTATATTATGTTTATTTGATCGCTTTTTAGTTTTTATAGATCGGATTATGATCGTGAGTGACAGTATTCAAGTGCCACAAAATTATTATTTTCAACAATTAAATTGCAAAAAATAAGATTAATACCTTGCTATAAACATTAAAAGAAATAAAATACTTTATAAAAAAGATAATTTGATCAATAAAATCTCGATTACATCAGGGGACTATTTTCATATCTTTGAGTGCACGCAGAATGTTACAGTCATTTTTTTTTTCAATATAAGCGGTTAATAGTAACTACTGCAGTCGCAAATAAAATCCTTCCTGATCTGGAAGGATGACCTACATATTTGAAACTTTTACTTATTTTATTCAATTCTTATGACGACAGGGATTTGATAAAAGCTTTGCTCGGAACCAGTCAAATCTCTGCGCAGAGGTTGGTTCTTCGGTGTGTAACACGGCGCTATAAAAGCTGCGAAATCACTCGGCAATATATCGTCTTAACAAACGCACATGTACCATTCACTCTAAAACTATATATTTCGTTTAAATTTTCAGTGATTTAACAGTCTGATGTTTAATGGATAATCCCGTTCATGCACGTGAGTAAATCGTTGGTGAACTAACAACAGCGGTTAAAATAAATGCCATATATTTGTAGCAAATTGAGGTCGCAGTGGTGTGATATATAAAATGGTGTCCGTCTTGCGATCGGGGAATCGCGACTGTGATCTCTACTCGGGGAGCGTTCAAATGATAATTCTCACAATACAAATTACTGGTTCTTTACAGGAAACAGACTTGAAACTGTCTCGATAAGCCTATGGCTTTCAAACTATCAAGCTAAAATAGGATTTGCCTAAAAGACAATGGCTTATTTAACTCGTGAGGTCCTGTCTAACTTTGTAAATTTTGTACTCAACTGAGGATATCTGAATTAGCTTTGTGACATCAATAATTTCCGCATATTCGCAATATATTCCGCATATTTGCAAGTTGTAAGACTGTATTGTCACTAAATTCAGTGCTTCAGAGAAGCTTCGACGTAAAGAGTGAATGCACACACTCCAACCAGAATTTATGGTGGTTAATGTAAACTCAGTCCATCATTTTCGGGGGTACATTTACTTTCAATCGGAAAATTCGTTCGTAAGCATAAAGTGGCAACATGATGCAAACTAGTTACTTTAAGTGCATCGTCGTATATCCACGTGTGATATGCCTTTACACTCTATAATCACATATAGCATACGGAATGAATCACCCGTGGGTTACCGGGCATATCTTTAATAATCTAGTAGACATTTCAAGCGTATAATAAATTGCTTCAAATAAGAATTTTACACATTCGGATATCGGGTATAGAGTCTGATGTCGCTCAATTCAAATTGTACACAAACATTTGAAATTGTGTTTCAAAATGAACACCCTGATATTACTGTTGTGCGTACCTTGTCATTTTCCGTGCGTAAATTACGCGTGCACGCGCCTTATCCGATCTTCTGCTGTCACTATTACATCGTTACAAGTTATGTATTTGAAAATCACTGGTTGAGTTCTCTGGTAACAATCCCACCTTCAGGTGTTGAAAATTGGTTGTTTAAGTTTTATGTTCGATATAGATGTTCAAAACAGTAACTATAGCTATACATCAAATGTTCGCTAGATGTTCAAACCAGAATGTATGCAACAGATGTTCGTCAGATATTCAACCCAGCATGTTTAGCTACGCACCAGCTATGCGAAATATGTTCAAAAACATAATGTACATTTGTGCATCAGGTGTTCTCCAGAAGTTCAAAGCAGAATGTATAGCTTTTCAACAGATGTTCGCTATAATAAAAACATAATCTAAGGTGTTCTCCAGATGTTAAAAACCGACTGTTTAGTAATGCATCAGCCTTTGCTATGTGTTCAAACCAGAATGAATAGCTTTGCATCAGGTGCTTGACAGTTCTTGAAAGGAAAAATACAGCTTTGCACCAAGTGTTTGCCAGATGTTCAATGCAATTGCACAGCTATGCACCAGGTGTTCGCCAACTGTTCAAAACAGAATGTGTAAATACGCATCAGATTTTCGCCAAATGTTCAAATGCGAATGTACAGCTATGCACAAGGTATTTGCCAGATCTTCAAATACAATGACACAGCTATGCACTAAGTGTTTACCAGATGTTCTATTTAGAATATAAAGATATATAACCGGTTTCTGCCAGATGTCGATCGTACAGCTGGACACCAGGTGTTTGCCAAATATTCAAACCAAAATTTAAAGTTATGCATCAGGCGTTTTATAGGTGGTCAAACCAAAAAGTATATCCACGCATTAGGTATTCGTCAGCTGTTTAAAACAAAAATATATAGCAATTCACCAGGTGTCCGCCATATGTTCCAACCAGAACGTAAAGCTAAGCACCAGGTGGTGTTCGCCAATCGTTAAAAACCGAAAGTATCACCAGGTATTCGCCAGTTCTTCAAAATCAAAAGTACAGATATGCAACAAGTGTTCGCCAGATGTTCAAACTAGAATATGTAGATATGCGTCAAGTTTTTGCCAGATGTTCAAACTAGAATATGTAGATATGCGTCAAGTTTTTGCCAGATGTTCAAACTAGAATATGTAGATATGCGTCAAGTTTTTGCCAGATGTTCAAACTAGAATATGTAGATATGCGTCAAGTTTTTGCCAGATGTTCAAACTAGAATATGTAGATATGCGTCAAGTTTTTGCCAGATGTTCAAACTAGAATATGTAGATATGCGTCAAGTTTTTGCCAGATGTTCGACAAATGATAAAACAAGAATGTTTGGCTAAGCATCAGGTATTGACAATGTGTTCAAACCAGAATGTGTAGTTATGCATCAGGTATTGACAATGTGTTCAAACCAGAATGTGTAGTTATGCATCAGGTATTGACAATGAGTTCAAACCAGAATGTGTAGCTATGCATCAGGTATTGACAATGTGTTCAAACCAGAATGTGTATTTATGCATCAGGTATTGACAATGTGTTCAAACCAGAATGTGTAGTTATGCATCAGGTATTGACAATGTGTTCAAACCAGAATGTGTAGTTATGCATCAGGTATTGACAATGTGTTCAAACCAGAATGCGTAGATATGCATCAGGTATTGACAATGTGTTCAAACCAGAATGTGTAGTTATGCATCAGGTATTGACAATGTGTTCAAACCAGAATGCGTAGTTATGCATCAGGTATTGACAATGTGTTCAAACCAGAATGTGTAGTTATGCATCAGGTATTGACAATGTGTTCAAACCAGAATGCGTAGTTATGCATCAGGTATTGACTATGTGTTCAAACCAGAATGCGTAGTTATGCATCAGGTATTGACAATGTGTTCAAACCAGAATGCGTAGTTATGCATCAGGTATTGAAATGTGTTCAAACCAGAATGTGTAGTTATGCATCAGGTATTGACAATGTGTTCAAACCAGAATGTGTTGTTATGCATCAGGTATTGACAATGTGTTCAAACCAGAATGTGTAGTTATGCATCAGGTATCGACAATGTGTTCAAACCAGAATGTGTAGTTATGCATCAGGTATTGACAATGTGTTCAAACCAGAATGTGTATTTATGCATCAGGTATTGACAATGTGTTCAAACCAGAATGTGTAGTTATGCATCAGGTATCGCCAGCTGATCATATGCGAACGTTCACCGCTATATCCCGAAATCATAAACCATAATATTAATTTCCTTAAAAAACATAAACAATACAATACGTCACACTGAATGTTATTCGAAACATTTCTTCCAACTTACAGCTACCATGACCTCATCAAGTAAACCCACGATCATAACAAGCATAGAGAGCAGTGCAGACGACGAGGATTCCAATGCTAGTAAGTGACTTTCGGAATTCAAATGAGGCGTGTCGTGTGAAAATAGGGCTTAATGCATGAGCGTAAAGTGTCGTCCCGTATTAGCCTCTGCAAATCCAGGACGGCACTTTCCGCCTCCAGTGGATTTATGTTTAGAAGAGACTTCTTTGAAACAGAAAATAGCATAAAAGCGGAAAGTGTCGTCCCGGTTCGCACAGGCTGATCGGGGACGACTTTTTACGCGCATGCAGTAAGCCCGAGTTTCTCGCGACACGCCTCAAATGCAACGCCAGTTATTAAAATCAACTATGCACTCATTGTATGCCTCTTAAAACGACTTTAGTGCTTGGTAGTCTGCAAAATCCAAAATTAGGTCATGAGGGGCGCTCTTTTGATTTTGCCCTACTAAAGGCTCTTGGTTTAAAAATAAAGATGCAGTGTCTCATATGAAACTTGATTTCACCTTTAGTAGCATCCACGGCATCTAACCGGAAGTATTGTTACGCGGGTTACTTATTATATTTTTAATCACGCTACAAATGGTCTCATCTATTAATATGAAACATTAATCTTTCAAGCGTTAGTGGCATCAAACAGAAGACCAACGTCGAATCAAAAGAAACGTTTCTTTATTTGATTTTTTAAGCGCACTTGTTTTTTCGGCGTAGCTGTCTAAGATCACTTTTGACCTAGGTTTCATGCGATAATTATGCAGCGGAAAAATTGAATGCCAACAGAATTGGGCACATTTTCTAATTTTAGGCAATGCAAAAATACAACAATGGCCTGATGTCTACCAATAACTGTTGCATATTTTTGGGGATTAAGGTATACACAATTGTTTACATAAGCGGTTACAGTAAAGTTATAAACATATATTCGACATACACTCTAGATGTGAGCATAATTATGAACAATTTTACTCATTGTACACTCGTCTGATATATACTAATTTCATTCGTTCCGGCAATTATTTTCGGACATTGCTAATTTGTTAAATTTGCCTGACAAATTCATTAAACAATTAATATAGAAACGTAAATTACTAGCATTTAGGTTATCCATTTATCATCGGTGAATACATGGAAGATATAATCGGTTTATTCACGGTACACATATTAATAATGTTTGAGTTTATCTGAAATAAATTTTGGGTCCGATAAGTTTTCTTATGGTGTCCGAAATATTTTAAGTCTGAGAAGTCTCCTAAGTGGGGACCAGAAAAGCTGGGGTCCGAGAAGTCACATAACCGATCATCCTGTCCCTCGTGCATTATGTTGCGGGTAAAAAATGACATCTCAAAATTAATGTTAACGCCCATTGTCTTTAAAAAAAGAAATAGCCTTGTTTTTAATCACGTTACACCGTGTTGCATGATATATATTGAAAAATAGAAATAGACTGTAAATACCTTTTCGTGAATGAGTTCTTATCAGTTGAAATTGATAAAAAAATTTAAGCATTTGTAATGCTAATCGATGCAATAATTTGGAGTGATTCTGTTGTTTCGTTTTATTCGTTGACAACACGTAGATTATCTACATAAAGTGATCAACGAAAAAGGCCCCAAAGGGGCAATTGCAGTAAAACAGAGAGTAATATTAATATTGGCATATAATAAAGATTAAAATAATGTTAATATAATGGAAAGAGAGTTTATCCATTCAGAGAAAAAAATCATCACATAATGTCTTTGTTTGGCTATTTAATTGCTAACACTTTGACGTCGGATCTGTGGGTATCTTGCGTAGCTATTGAATAACCATTCATTTCCACAAGTCAGAAGTTAAAATTGCTGGAGATAAGATTTTCGTTGACATAGTCCCTTTAACCCTTTAACTTTCCAGCGTCCGTTGCATCGGAGCTGCGACAGCCTCCGTCCAACAAGCGGAAGCTGCTGGTAGAGGCGGAGTCAAAGATAAAGCGAAAACTGAACGGGATGAAACACTACAGTCTCCGACCGTCCGTCGGCGTCGTCGTCGTCAAGTGGCTGGCCACGGTCATCATGTTTTTCCTACTGCTCACTTTCGTGATTTTTAGCAAAGTGAGGCGATAGTTTTATAAGGGGAGAAACTTTTATAGGCTGTGCTTTATATAGCGTTGTATTTCTTGCATTGATAAGCTTTTCTGTTCTCATTTTAATGACCAGTTAACAAAAAAAGCTATGTTAAAAACGATTTTAGATGTCATGTTGTTGATAGCTTATGGTTTTGTTCAGATAAAAACAATGCACCAGATGAAGAGTGTAAAACATAAATGTATCTGCTTGTAAAAACTTGTAAATATAGTGGGCATATTGATGAAACTTTATTTCTGTGTGTTTTTAAGATTTACTTTCTTAAGTCTTTTTGCGCCATGATAATCCAGTAGCACTTCATATACTTACCAATGATCTTTATTCAGGTTGGAATAATCTCGCTCTCTCACAAAATGTCTCGCGGACTGGGTGGAGACGAGGCTTCCAAGATGCGCGCGCACGGGGTGTTTATAATACTGCAGATCACCGCCATTACTCCGCACGTGTTCAGCTTCCTGCGCGGGATCTTCGCCGGTGCGTTCCGAAAAGACATCCCATGGCCCAGCCGATGGCCTCTAGTTTGGGTACATGCATACTTAAATTTATACACCACTTAATATTGTATCTAAATTTTAGAAATACATTAGTTTAGTTATCTTTTTGAGCACAATGTGCATTTTTGTTCAATATTGCTTTTCAAATAATTATTAAAATATATACGAGATTAACAGTAAAACATTGGCTTCACTAAAAATGATCCAGCTTCTTTAAAAAGTGTCAAAATAAGCAGTATATGTAACCTCAACACAGGCTGTAATCCTGAGCGTAGTGGAGTCAGTCGGCACATCATTGTTCGTGTTCTGCGTGCCCGGCCTCACAGGGCCGGGAACCACGGTGCTCCTGATGAGCGGCGTCTTACTGTGCCCCATCCTTTACAACACCGTGATCAGCTGGCGAAGCGGCGTCTTACTGTGGCCCATCGTCTACAACACCGTGACCAGCTGGCGGAAACGCAGGGATGGGTATAATCCCATCCCTGGGGACAGCATTATCAGTGAGAGCATAGAGGAAATGGAACCAAGACAGCATAGAGAGCAAGATGAGTACAGGACACCCTTGATCAGTGAGAGCATAGGGGACATGGAACCAAGACAGCAAAAAGAGCATGATGAGTACAGGACACCCTTGATCAATGAGGACATAGGGGACAGGGAACCAAGACAGAAAAAAGAGCACGATGAGTACAGGACACCCTTGATCAATGAGACAATAGGGGAAATGAAACCAAGACAGCATAGAGAGCAAGATGAGCACAGGACACCCTTGATCAATGAGAGAATAGAGGAAATGGAACCAAGACAGCAAAGAGAGCACGATGAGAACAGGACACCATTGATCAATGAGACAACAGGGGTAAGGGACCCAAAACAGCAAATAGCGCAAGATGAGCACAGGACACCCTTGATCAATGAGAACATAAAGGAAATGAAACCGAGACAGCAAAGAGAGCAAGATGAGTACAAGACAACCATCGCGAGACTTTTCTTCACGGCTGCGCTTTTGCTCGAGCTGGCAGGGTTGGGCTTAGCAGGTAATATGTGTTTGCATTTTTTTTACTGCATTTTAGTCATCTTTGTCATACATGATTTTTTCCTTTCCTGCATCATTATCATCATCGGCAGCAGCAGCAGAAGCAGCAGCATCATCATCACCGTTATAATTGTCATGTCGTTGTCTCTTCGATTCGTGTCATAGCAAACTGTTATATCTTTGTCATTTTCAGGTCAATTGCGAATTATCCCGTTCTTCCTTGTTGTCATCTCGATGTTAGCAATATACGACTGTGTCTTTCTTGCCAACGACATTAAAGTGCACCACTGTGATTGAAAATACACTAGCGTAATTCGTTTTGCCCTTTAAATGATTTAATGCACTGAATCACAATCCATTTGAGTGACCAGATGCAAGGAATGTGTGGCTAATTGTTATCAGGTTGAGACACTGTGACAGCAATGGTGCAGTAACTGGTTTAGGTTCTTTCCCGCGCAAGAATGTGAGAAAGATACTGCTGCTTTACAACAACCACACTTTGCACATTGATAAAGTGTTTTTCATTAAGCATGCGGCAATTCGCACAATCCATTTTTTGCATTGTGTTTCGTCCGAAATATGACACACAACATATTTATCCCCTACAGAATAGATGGTCAAGATGGTGAGCACAACCTGTAGATCAAAAGCGGCGACATAAATGCCTTTGTTTTCTTTTGTGTTGTCTTTTTATTTCATCTCGCGTGCCATCTTTTTATGCTTTTGATGTTCGTCATAATCATGCTGTATCGAATCATCTATCGTTCTGCTTGTTTTCTTCTTTCAAAGAGTGCACACAATAAACACCGATCCTTGTTTGTTTGTAAAAGCAAGTATTGTAGTAATCACAAAATATTTTCTGTACATGGCAAATTTCAATACAAGTTTCCATTAAATTTCACATTCTTTGGTATACAGTTCCCACATCTTTTTATGTTTAGTTCATTTTGCAAATAAAATGGTAAAATATCTCACTAAATTTCCATTAAAATAAATGATAACGTTAAATGTTTTTATAAATCTTACAGAAAACTATATCATCTCATATTAACATAAATATAAAACAAAATTATTTAACTGTTGTTTGTTTCATTTAAAATATATGTCAGCGGATTTGACATTTGTAGTAAAAGCTATCAATGCATCAATATAAATTTATTATAATTAGAGTTACCGGTAAGTCTTAAATTTTCCAAATTAAAAGAAAATGGTTATACTTACATTTTCAGATGTAGCAATTATCAATATAACATGTAGTTACATGTAGCTTGGTCTGCCAAATTAATACGAACATGTAGCTCACAAACATTAACCTGACATTGACCTTTATGCATGAATACATTAAAATACCGTTATGATGAATATATTAGTTTCCGTAAGTGAAATAGATAAACCTGCATTTTTGACAAATATGTAAGATGGTAACTTTTGCATTAAGTGGACTAAATATTGCTCGTTAACATTTTCTGCAGTTTACGCGTGCCACATGAATAAACCTGACTCAGGCGCTGCCGACAAGAGCGACACCAACCGGTACGCGGTCATGGTAACAGCTCTGTTATGCCTGTCCATTGCCTGGATGCCGGAAATTCAGCGCCGTCTGCTGTACACCGAAGGGCACAACGAAGGAAAGCCACAACGAGTCGGGGATGACAATGCTGCATCCAAAACGAATAGTGAGCGGACAAGCAGTGGATACCAGGAAACAACAAACGTAAGGCGTGTGTTACTTACTTTCTACTTACTTTCTTACTTAATAACTTATTTACTTATTTACCTACTTCCTTTGGACGCACATTTACAATAACAACAATAACAAAAACAACAACAACAAAAACAGCAACAACAACAACAAAAACTACTATTACTACTACTACTACTACTTCTACTACTACTTCTACTGCATAGGGGATTTCACCGGCCCAAAGCAATAAGATGTCCATTGACATTGAGGCTCAGAGTGCCACAAGCGATAATAGGAAGTTGACTTTACCCACGTGGAAGCTGACCATCGTCATGTCCGCCGTGAAGACCGTGTGTATCATTGGCTTCTCCGTCCTGTTGTATACGGAAGTGTTACACAGGAGGCATGTTCAGGACTGGGTGGACGGGTGGAGACACCTCGGCGGCCAGCTTTCAACTACATGCATTTATCCATTACTTAATTAATGAATTAATGCATTAATGAATTAATGAATTAATTCATCCATTCATTCATTCATTCATTCATTCATTCATCCATCCATCCATCCATGCATTTTTTTACATGAACATCAACATATTTGACCTCCTGTCACACAAAAAAGAATTTGATCCCAAAATGTCAATGCCAGATATTAATTAACAGTCTTCTGTCACACCTGAACTTGTTGGTGAGGTCAGCCGCCTGCATTCTTCAATCTGTCTCAGGTACTCTTTGTTGTGTAATTTGTGAAAATAAAAAGATTTTCTGCGCATGTGTACTCAATACTGTGATAACTAGTGTAATTGCGATAAGGCTAGTGGCTATGCCGGCTTCACATTGTCGAGCTCACGTGCGAACAGTTCAGTTCAAAAACGGGTTTGAGAGTCCCGACAAGGGTTAAATTCTTGCTTACCCTACTGCTGTTGAAGAGAAGTATGCCAGGCTAGAAAAGAAGTCATTAGATAGTAGAATCATGTACTAACCTTCAAAGAAACAGATGGTACGGCCCCGCCCCTACGTTTCAATACAGTTGACAAGTACAGTAGTTTTGATGACTCGTCACTTCGCCCAGACTTGTATACAAATGAGTTGACGGTTCCGGCTGAGGTCCTGGTTCTTCTCAACACTGCATTTAAAAAAAAAAACTCAAATTAAACCAAACTGTGATGGTGATTTAAATTTTGATGCCCGCTAACTCCATTGGGTAGTGTCGAGGTTGGCGTGAGCGGCTAAAGTGTTGTATGCATGCATTTAATGTATTTTCAGCCCAAAAGCCTGATTTAAGTACAATTACAAAATAAAATAGGTAATGGATAAAAATAAATAGGAAATAAATAGGATCTGTTAACTTTGCAAATTAGGAAAATTGGTATTATTCAAAGTAGGCAGGTCGAACGGTCATCATGGCCAATTCATCAGCCAGTGCGGACACTAACTTTGCAGGCATTATTAACAGTTACAGATTCTAAAACTAATTAATCAGGATTACAACACAAGGTAATGAGAGAATTGTGGAAACTAATGCAAATTAATGCTAAAATGAAACTGAAAAACAACACGATGAACACAATGGGTCATGGATTGCCACTCTGGTGGACATTTTGCTTTAATTTCCCCATATTTACCCCCCTCATGCCCCCTAGAACAAACATCCCATAAACTACAGGCTTTGATGGGGTCAAGGTGGCATCTGGCAGATATTCTTTCCAGCACAGTGTGTTTGTAAGAGTTTATTTTCCAAATCTTTGCAGACGACTAATCTTACGGGAAGTTATTAAAGGTTTCGCATGCGCAAATAAATTCCTTCTTTGTTATGTATAAAATATTTAAAGTTTGACCTCAATTTTCACCATGACCAAGCTACTTTCCAATATATCACTATACATTGTTGTAAAGATAAGGCCATAACCTTTTAAAAAAACAGCATGTAAAAAACATCTATGCGTGGTAACTCAAAACGTTTACCTTAGAAAAAACACACCGGTTTTGACGGGCATAGAGGCTGCCATTTTGCGCGTTAATAAATGGGCAAACAGTTATGAAGCTGGGAACCACTAGACAAAGAAGTGTACAACAAACATACTTTTTTTTCTTAATGCTTACATATTTACTTTAAAATGAAACCAAAACATTTACCAATTCTATGCGTCCTGCACTGAACTATATGTGCTTATTATCTAACTAACACGGGGTGTCCTGGAATAAGACCGCTAAAAGTGTTCTTAGCTATAAGACTCGTTCTGAAAGTTTTATTTCTTGTTACAGATTCTTATTCTTAATATTTTGGCAAAATATTACTGCAATGTAATAATTTTAAATTGTAGAAAGGACAATCGAGAGCTCGCATCGTTTGACCTACTTTGGACTCAGTAGGCTATGAATCACTACTACCAATCGATGCTTATAACTACCACGTTTTATCGCTTATTCTTCATTGCTGGTTGCAGATTGACTTTTTAAGAGGAATGCATTTAATTCCGTTTGCATTAGATATTAAGAGTGAACAAATATTTTTTATCGATACTTAGGCGTAAAAATATATGTTTGTTTCAGGTAACATGCCTAAAAAAATTAGGGTAGGTAAGTCAGGATTTATTTATTTATTTTTTTATTTTTTGGTAAATGGTCAACTTAAGGATTCTTAAACTGAATAAACATTGTTTATAAGTGATACTATCAAAACAAAACACTTATTTATACAAAACACATTTTATTATTGAAGAAGGTAATTAAACCTAAATCAGTCTGACAAAGCCAATAAAATGTTCTAGGGTCGCGGCATTTGTTTAAGGGTAGGTCGGGTAACCTGAAACAAATATATTTTCTTCAAGTTCCTTTTTTTTTCATTTTCATTTTTTTTTCTGAGACGGGCACAGCAAGTCATGAGATCGACATATCAAGTGAAGTGCGTGATTGTTTTCTATTTTGTAATTGTTAATATTGTCATGTTATTAATAATAAAAAAAAAACACAACAAATCAAATACAATCAGAAAAGAAATACACGGAAAAACAACAACAGCAACTTTGAACACAAAATGTATAAAAAATATCATTTCATAAATTGCAATAAAAATTCAATTCTACTTAACAGTTTGCAAACCAGATTTGAACCCGGTTCGCCTTCACCAAAATGTTCAGCGCTGACCACTCGGCCATTCTTTTTTGCCTGAAGTTGTGTCTGTTTATCAATATGAATACTATATTTGGAATAAATGACAAATTAAAATGACAATAAAAATAGTAATTGCATTTAAATGGACGGCCGATCTTTCGTGTCTCAGAGGTCGCTGTCGGACTGTAGTTAATGCATTTGCCAGATGAAGTACGTTATATATTTGTTATTCATTAATTACCAATATAATACCTTACATAAATATGTTTCTTCTTCACGTATATAAACATCACCGGTCCGTTATTAAGGTTAATTTCAAAATGCCATTTTAGCGGACCGACTTAACGGTATAGTGTTCGGAGCCAAGGGGCACTATTTCGTGTGGGTGCCCGCTTAGTTTTGAGTAGTACATTTCACAACGCATTTTTGCAAGCTGTCAGAATGGCGTTTGTCTTTGAAAACAATTTTGTTGTATATTTCAGCACGAAATAAAGAAATGCTTAGTGCCGTGTGTTATGCTTGTGAGATATCATCAACTGATCATAAAACTTTTCTACTAAATTTGTGGCAGAATATAAGACCCCTTCGGACCTCCTCGCATAACAGTGACCTCCCAGTCAGCCCCCTCCCCCCCCCCCCCTTCGGCTTACGTCCGTTCAACGTTTTTTGGCTGACTAGTCAATCACTGTAATGCGAGGAGACCCTGAGTGGTCTGTACTATTCCTTAAACAGCGAATATATCTGGATGATGCATTCGTTGTGGTTATTAATTATTCCAGTTAATGAATATTAAATATATACGGTATACTCAGCGTTTATTATCTGATATTTAGCAAGTTATTTCACGACCAATAATGCGTTCATTACCAGACAATAGTCCTTTCCCAAAACTAGGTGATATCCCTTGGAAATATCTCCCGTTATTGTGCATTCACATCCGCAAATTTAAAACCCGACTTCCGGCGACGTTTTTCCTAGCTGTTCATATAAAGCATAATATATCATCTAAGACCAAGCGGCTTTCAAAAATTGTAATGGAAATTTTTAAAACCATTTGTTTTTGATTAAATATTAAAAAAAATTCATAGAGGATATATGTTACAAAAATGAATTATTATACCAAATGTCGTATCGTTTTAAACTCAATAATAAGGCATGTCCATGTGACAGGTATCGGGAAAAAATGTAGGCTCCTTTCCTCATATGGTTGTTTTCCATACATAAATACCACGAATGAACACATGTTCTCTCAATGAGTTTTTAGTTATCTGTCTGAAGAGGGGGTCATTAAAATACCAAAGTCACAAACCGCGGGGATCTTGTTAAATTGCCTTTAGAACAATCTCGTTAATGCGATGGCAGTGCGTAATGCATTGATGATAAAGATCGACATGCAGAGACAACTAACATGTCACACTTCGTCTCCATTTTTTGCGTCTCATATTAAAGTTTATCTCACATTTTAAAATGTTGTTGTCTCCGTTGTTGTTCTTGGCCTATCACCGTTTGAAATTTAGCCACCTTCTTGAACAGAACAGAACATAATTAAAAGCATTAAACATTTTTTCGAATTAATAAATTGATTTAAATTAAAGAGTGAAATAATATAGCGCGGCATGTAATTTAAAATTATGAAGAATTGTAAGGTGGTGTACATTTTGGAGCAAAACGTGTTTTGTTTTCTTTCTAAAACATACGGGAATTAGCTGCTACGAGAATAAAATTTTGTTTGTTAACCGCGATTCCAACAGAAATGAAGAAATATTCTTTATAATTAAACATCTATTACAACATTTAATGATGAGTGACATCATTTTTATTATTGTAATATTGTGTTTACGGTAATAAAAAAAGATAGTTGTTATGTTACATTATATTTCAAGATTATAAGGAAGCATGTTCAAGTACCGTATGATATTTAGCACACAACAATAATATTTGCAACGAAAACAGTTTCAAAGTTAAAGACAAATGTGTATGGCTATTTCAAGACCTACATCGCGTTCATTTATCTGACATTTTGTACGTTTGCTGGTTATTTTACGACCTAAATGACATTCACTTTCCACGTTTGCAGGTTTTTTTTAATGACATACATTGCCTTCTGTCATCTGATTGTTTGCGTGTTTAAAGGTAATATTACGACCTACTTTGCGTTGATTGATCTGACATTGTGCTTGTGGCGGGTTATTTCACGACCTATATCGCGTTATTTATCCGACATTGTGGACTTAGCGGGTTATTTCACGACCTACATCGATTTCATTTATCTGACATTGTGCACGTTTGCAGGTTATTTCATGACCTACATCGCGTTTATTTATCGAACAATTTGCACGTTTGCATGTTAGTTCACGACCAACATCGCGTTTATTTAACTGCCATTTGCACGTTTGTAGGTTATTTCACGACCTAGGTTTATGATCTGGTATTTTGCACATTTGCAGGTTATTTCACGGCCTACATCGCGTGCACCATGTGCATGCATCGGTTCGGATTCTCGGTACCTCTCACATTGTTCAGCACGCCGCTCTCCTACGTCACCTTTTACGTCATGTGCAAGTATGACGTCATTGGCGAATGTGAGTACTACACTTACGGTGGTGACAATCCGATATTCTATATATTTTTTGGTAAAATCTGATGGCGATACTTATTTGTTGAAATCGGTATTTCCAAAAAATCTAACATTATCTTTGTTCACCATATATAGCCTTTACTTTCCGTATTAAATCATTAAAGCAAGTATTTAATGAGCTAACAAAAAGGTCGCCAGAACATATCCATATGTTGCCGGAAGATTATCGGAAGGTCCCATGGTAATGTTCGGGTAATATGCTTTACAAACATTTGTTCATGAAACATAACACTTAATGCTCGAGAAATAATTATGATTCAAACTTCGTTCATAAAACACAATACTTAATGTTCGAGTAATATGATTCAAACATTCGTTCATGAAACATAACCTTTAATGTTCGAGTAATATGATTATAAACTGTTCTTAAAACATAACTCTTAATGTTCGTGTAATATGATTATAAACTGTTCTTAAAACATAACCCTTACTGTTCGAGTAATATGATTTAAACATTCGTTCTTGAAACATTTCCCTTACTGTTCGAGTAATATGATTTAAACATTCGTTCATGAAACATAGCCCTTAATGTTCGAGTAATATGATGTAAACATTCGTTCATGAAACATAGCCCTTAATGTTCGAGTAGTATGATTCAAACATTCGTTCATGAAACATAGCCCTTAATGTTCGAGTAATATGATTTAAACATTCGTTCATGAAACATAGCCCTTAATGTTCGAGTAATATGATTTAAACATTCGTTCTTGAAACATAGCCCTTAATGTTCGAGTAATATGATTTAAACATTCGTTCATGAAACATAGCCCTTAATGTTCGAGTAATATGATTTAAACATTCGTTCATGAAACATAGCCCTTAATGTTCGAGTAATATGAATCAAACATTCGTTCATGAAACATAGCCCTTAATGTTCGAGTAATATGATTTAAACATTCGTTCATGAAACATAGCCCTTAATGTTCGAGTAATATGATTTAAACATTAGTTCATGAAACATAGCCCTTAATGTTCGAGTAGTATGATTCAAACATTCGTTCATGAAACATAGCCCTTAATGTTCGAGTAATATGATCTAAACTTTCGTTCATGAAACATAGCCCTTAATGTTCGAGTAGTATGATTCAAACATTTGTTCATAAAACATAACACTTCATTTTTGAGTATTATAATCCTTATATTCGTTCATAGAACACAACATTGTATGTTTGAGTAGTATGATTGATTAAAACATTCGTTCTAAGAACATAATACTTAATGTTCGATTAAGATGACTCAGACATTCTATCATATAACACAATACGTTATATTTGAGTACAATGATTGATTCAAACATTCATCAAACATAGCACTTTATGTTCGAGTTATATAATTCAAACATTCGTTCAAATAACACAATACTTAATGTTAGAGTTCACTGATTGATTCAAACATTCGTTCGAAAGAACACACAACTCAATGTTCAAGTAATATGATTCAATGTTCGTTCATATAACACAACACTTATTGTTCGAGTAATACGATTAAAACATTAAGGACGAGGAGGCGTAGTGGATATGCTGTCCGCCTAGCGAGCGGGAGGTCCCGGGTTCGATTCCTCCTCTGGGAGCGTTCTCGGGATCACCCTCGAAATCACCAAGTACTGGATATGCCCAGGAAACGGACTCGGGGGTAAAATAAATAGGTTTAAACTAAACATTCATTCATAGAACACAATACTTAATGTTAAAAAACTATGACTTATTAAAACAGTAGTTATTAGAACACCATACTTAATATTCGGGTACCATAACTTATTCAAACAGAAGTTATTAGAACACAATACCTAATGCTCGAGTACTATGATTCAAACATTCATTAAAAAACATAACACTTTACAGTCGAGCACAATGATTGATTCAAACATTCTTTCATAGTACACAGTACAATAAATTATATATATACATTCATATATATATATATATATCCCGAATTCCTTTGCAGCCCAGTGCGACATGTACTACGACGAATTCTCCGTTACCGCACTGGGGCTGGTTGTGGTCGCTCAGACGCTCTTCATCGGCTACCAAATCTTCAATTCAAAGTATCTGGTACTGCTTAAAGAAGATCAGGTAGAGTATAACCCATGCCTTTTAATGTTCTGTGTCACATTGAAAATATATATCATTTGAAATCTAACCCACACATGGGGGTTACTTTTGGCAGCGTTATCGGCGGCGTCGGCGGCGGCGACGTCTTCAGTTTTTGCAGACAATAACTTGAGACGTTTATGGGCTATAATTATGAAACTTTATGGAAGTGTTAGCAGGCATACAAGGACTGTCAAGTTTGTGTGTGTGTGCATGATTGCTCTTATCGTACTTGAGTTATGTCCATAAAAAAGAAACCAGTGCAAAACAGGGTTGTAGACAATAACTTGAGTAGTCTTTGTGCAATCGTTATGTAACTTTAGAGAAAGGTAAGGTTTGGTCTGCGGCATATTTGCTCTTATAATACTTGAGTTATGCCCCTTGTTTAAAAACAATGTTCAAATAAGGCTTGTGCAGACAATAACTTAAGAAAGTTTGTGTGCAGTCTTTATAACATTGTAGTGAAGTATTGGTAGATATACAAGAAAGGTTAAGTTCGGTTTTCGTCATAATTGCTCTGATGGTATTGTAGTTATGCCCCGTCAGGCGACACATCCGACTCGCGAAGGTCTAGTTTTATTCTTCATTTTCTTAAGTGTAAACTATATCGTAAAATGCTGACCTAAAATCAGGTAGAGCGTAACATACGACGTAAAGTGATCGTCATTACCATATTGAAGCAATTAACAAAAAGGCGTGGCAATGTGATCGTTCAAGTTCACAATCGATCTAAAGTCTCTTCTTACTATATATACAACATTTATTAGACCTAATCAAGAAGAAATCGAACTTGACAAAATACAACAGGAAGCAGCAAGAATAATAACCGGCTGAACACATTTGGCATCACTGCAGAATCTGTACGATGAAACGCACTTCGAATTCTTGCAAACATAGAATAATAAAACACTTTTCTACAGTTTTTTTAAATCTCTTACACCTTCATTTTTGTGCACGTTGATCCCATCTTGTTTGGGAGATTGAATTGCTTATTAACTTTGCAATTATGGTAATATTCGAAACATCTCATGCACATCTCAATTCTTCTCTCTTGCCTTCTTACCGTCAACTATATGCCTATGGAACTCTCTTCCGGCTGCAGTAAGATCTGCTCCGCCCCTTTCTGCTTTCAAAGCACATGTAAACATTTGAAAGTCTTTACGTTGAAGCAGGTGAATCATCTTTAAAACCACGTCGAAATAAGCTCTCACTCCAATATGCATCGCTGCCGATAAAAGAAATCCTGCCTGTGAAATTATATTCAAACCAAATTTTGCCGAACAATTTGAAAATAAACAGAAAGACATTAAACCTATCGGCCTTCGTTTGAAAAATAACTTGGAACTGTTAAATATAAATCCTCAATCTGTTTTACAAAATATCGTTGAGAATATCCCTCCATGGACTCCATCTCTCCAAAAGTTAATATAAGTTTATCTAAGTTAAGCAAATAATCTACCAGTCCTGAAATTTTCAAAGCAAAATAAGCCGTTTTTTTTAGAAGAACACAATGATTTTATCCATTTATACACCGACGGGTCGAAGGACGGAGACCGTGTTGGTTGTGCTACTTTTTCAAACAATTTGTTAAGTAAAATGAGACTTCCAGACAAAGCATCTATATTTCCAACTGAAGCCACAGCCATTGTCTAAGCTCTTTTTTACATTTCAAATCACGCTAGTAATAAGCTCATTATATTATCCGAATCGTTTTCTGTGTTATTATTTATTAAAAATCGCAAATTAGATAATATTCTGATAAAAAACTATTTTTAAAAAGTACATGATATTTTACTTTAGCAAAAGAATTTCTTAATAAACTTTTTAAGTCAGAATGGCAAGCAATTTGAAACGAGGCAACCCTAAAAAAAATTAACAAGATAAAGCCTAGTCTTGATTCAGCAACACCTTTTACTCTTTCAGACCGACATGATCAAATTGTTTTAACTCGCTGCAGAATAGGACATACCAGATTAACACATTCATACCTTCTAAACAGAGAAGAAGCACCTCATTGTATACCTTGCGACGAACATTTTACTGTCAAACATATGCTTATTAA
The DNA here is from genome assembly GCA_027627225.1 of Congeria kusceri. Taxonomy (NCBI): domain Eukaryota; kingdom Metazoa; phylum Mollusca; class Bivalvia; order Myida; family Dreissenidae; genus Congeria; species Congeria kusceri. Next base: position 47,888,835 of record CM051026.1, read on the forward strand.
TTGCACATACCTCGGTGATATTCGCGCTAGATATTTCCAAATAAATTCATTAAACGAACATTTACAAACAGTGCCATCTTATAAATGTATCCAGTACTTGAAAGAGATAAACACATATAACAAAATTTAGTCCACATTTCCTAATCTATATAGAAATAAAGATACGTAAACGGCAGGATATGACCATAATGTGTTGCCGAAAAAACCCAAATAAACAAACACGCAAGCAAATGTAAACAAAGACAAAAGTAATGTTCTTATGCATTACTATGATTGTAATTGAATGTTTTATATTCATAATGCACGATCAAGGATTCATTGTAGCAGCTTGAATAAGCATTTGTATACAGAGATCGAATATAGTGGACAGTACATTTTGTCGCTGTGGCGAGATCGAAGATACATATCACTATTTCTTCAATGGCCCTATTTATCTTCATAAAAGTCTTAAACATTTTGACAATATGTCTGTTTTCCAAACCCATCACCTTGCAACTCATTCTCTTCGGTCTTAAAGAAGACTTATATAAAAGCTAGAAATGTGTCCACAGACACGGATGTGCCCACCTATGCACCCATTTCTACATGGCGCCGTTTTTCTGTATGCATACACATAATTTTGCAAAAAGAGAATTGTCCTTTCATATTTTACTTCCTGCTTATGTATTCTCATATTGTGAGAAGTAATTTGGATATCGCAAAATAGTTTTAATCCTGACAAAAAATCAATAAAGGGCAGTAATTAAAATTTAAGGCAATTATGAGTTATGTTTCTTAAATGCTTCACTTACTCTTTCTATTTTAAATCATTCCAAGCAAAATAAAAAATGCCTTTAATCATGTTTGAATTATGCTTTGCACCCTGCATTTAGGGAAGTAGTTCACAAACTTCACATGTCAGTTTTGTGCAGGCAACACATCATCTGGTGATTGTGATCATTTCTGCCAATTTATCTGAAAATCCCTGCATGCATGACAATATTATGCTCTGGAAAATTATGTGACCATTTGCTTTGATAAATGACTTTGACCTTTCAGCTACATACCTTGTTCTTGAACACAACATTCGGCCAAGTTAGTTTAAAATCCTTCCCTGCTGGACAAAATTATGCTTCAGACAGTATCTTTAGCTTAAATGACCATTCACCTTTATATGCGACCTTGACCTTGGACCAGGGGACCCGGTTCTTGCCCGCGACTCACCGTCACATCATACTCAACATTTGTGCCAAGTTGATTGAAATTCCTTTCAATACTAGACAAAATTATGCTATGGCTTAAAGATTTTATATTGGATCTTTGACCTTTAAATGTGGCCTTGACCATGGACCTAGGGAACTGGTTCTTGCGCGCGACACACCGTCTCCCCATGCTCACCACTTGTGCCAAGTTATTAGAAAAAATGTCATGCCGGACAAAATTATGCTCCGGACAGAATCCATGGACTTAATTTTTATACTTGACCTTTGACCTTTAAGTGACCTAGACCTTGGACCTAGATTTTGCAGGCGACACATCGTCTTATAATGGTTATCACTTCTGCCAAGTTATTTGAAAATCCTTCAATGCTGAACAGAGTCATTGCCTGGACAAGAATCTAAACATATAAACATAAACTTGACCTTAAAGTGTGACCTTCACCATGGACCAAGGCACCTGGTTTTTGCATGCGACACCGCTGAATAATGCTTGTCACTTATGCCAAATTGTTTAAATAGCTTCCCTACTGGAGAAATTATGCTTCAGACAGTATCTATAGCTTAAATGACCATTCATCTTTAAGTGCGAACTTGACCTTGGAACACGGGACTTGGTTCTTACGCGCGACACACCGTCTCACCATGCTCAACATTTGTGTCAAGTTATTTGAAATTCCTTCCAATGCTAGACAAAATTATGCTCCAGACATTGTATATGCTGAAATGTTTTATATTTGACCTTTGGCCTTTAAATGTGACCTTGACCTTGGACCCATGGACCTGGTTCTTTCGCGCGACAAACCGTTTCCCAATGCTTACATTTTGTGCCAAGTTATTTGAAATTCCTTCATGCTAGAAAAAATTATGCTTCGGACAGGAATAGAAGGCTTAGATTATTATATTTGACCTTTCACCTTCAAATATGACCTTGGCCTTGGACCAAGGGACCTGGTTCTTGCGCGCGACACACCGTCTTACCATGCTCAACACTTGTGCCAAGTTATTTGAAATTCCTTCCATGCTGAACAAAATTATTATCCGGACATTGATAAAAGGCTTAAATGCTATATTTGATATTTTACCTTTAGGTGTGACTTCACCTTGAACCTAGGGATCTGGTTCCTACGGCGACACACCTTCTCACCATGCTCAACACTTGTGATAAGTTATTTGAAATTTCATCATTGCTTGATAAAATTATGCTCCGGACATGGTCTTTGGCTAAAATTCGTATATTTGACCTTTGACCTTTAAGTGATACTTTGACCTTGGACCTAGTGAGCTGGTTCTTGCGCGCGACGAAACCGTCTCACCATGTTCAACACTTGTGCCAAGTTTTTTGAAAATTTCTTCCATGCTAGACAAAATTATGCTCCGGACAGAAGGCTTAAATTCTAATATTTGAAATGTGAGCTTTAAATGTGACCTTGACCTTGGACCAAGGGACCTGTATCTTGTGTATCTTGCGTGCGACACACCGTCATACTATGCTCAACACTTGATCCAAGTTAATTGAGATTCCTTCCATGCTGGATAAAATCATTCTCCAGACATGGATACAAGTATTAAATTCTTTTATCTGACATTTTACCTTTAACTGTGACCTTCATCTTGAACCTAGAGGCTTAGTTCATGCGTGCGACACACCTTCTCACCATGCTTAACTATTTTGCCAAGTTATTTGAAATTCCATCCATGCTAGACAAAATTATGCTCCGGACATGGCCTATGTCTTAAATTCTTATATTTGACCTGTGATCTTTAATTGCGACCATGACCGTAGACCTAGGGACCTGGTTCTTGCGAGAGACACACCGTCTGACTATGCTCAAACGTTGTGCCAAGTTATTAGAAATTCCTATGAAGCTCGACTAAATTATGCTCGGACAGGGATAGAAGGCGAAAATTCTTATATTTGACATTTGACCTTTAAGTGACCTCGACCTTGGACCTAGAAACCGATTTCTTGCGCGCGACACACCGTTTCATTATGCTTAATATTTCTGCCAAGTTATTTGAAAATCCTCAAATGCTGGACAAATTTATTGTCCGGACAAGAATCCGAACAAATGTACATACAAGTACATACGTACACAAGTACACACGTACGTATCCACGGACAGGGTAAACTCTATATCCCAACCATCATTGATAGTGGGGGCTTAAAAATCAATTATATTTAAACATGTTCAGTTCTTTATTCGAGAAGGTCACGGATTTAATCCAGCTTCATCTCTAGGAACAGACCAAAAGTCTTTACCGTAGCTATGTCGTCACTTATTCTTTACTTAATAATATAAATACGCTACGTTACTTTGTTATTTACATTATTTTTTGTTCTACAATCTGTTTTATTATTTGCAATTCTATACTTCAAAATTATTGTAGCAAGTTAATTAAGTTACTGTTCTGATCCATTCGACAATCACGTTGTTGTTTCACAGTCGATATAGTTTACACCGTATCTGCAGCTTATTCACAACGACAGAAGAGAGACATAGTATAAGCTCATGCTTCCTTCTCAATTCTGTCGAATTTATCCAATGATTCAGTCCTAAGAATCTTTACAACATCTTATGATTTTTGCAATTTTGTCAAATGTACTATGCATGTTTGGGTTGTGATGCTTGCAGGTATATTTGATTGATCAAATAAATATTGTTTAAACAATACCGTAGCGGTTATTTCACCCTTAAATGTTTAATGAAACCACTGCCATCAACAGTAAAATCCTTCTAAATTTCGAAGGATATATATATGTATTTTTTAAAATTGTTATCTTATAGAATGTCCTGAGAAATATTGCATAATTGCTCTAGACATATATATTGAGTGTTTAAAATGAATAACATACAAATGACATTGCAAGGATTTTAAGGTTTCTACGCTGATTTTTGCTTCTTGTAGACCACTTTATTGTCCATCATTTGATTTGACTACAGTCCCGTGGATCTGATACGAGCGATGCTCGGAACCAGTCAAATCTCTGTGTTGAGTTTAAAAGACCTGTTACAGGGTAACCTATCATTTTAAAAATAGGTCAAGTGGAATGGTACCATCATAACGCTAAAAGTTCGTTATCATTGTGTACACGCACGTACAAAACTGACTTCAAATGCCTCGCAGCGGTCTGTGAAGTGATTTACTTATATAATGCATTTGCTGAAAGTATACAATGCAGAGTGCAACCTACGTTGCAATATGTTCCTTAAAATGCTGAAAGATTAGGTAGTTTGTCGCTAATGTCCTTTGGGAAAGCTGAAAGACAGAGTAAATGCCTTAAAAAGTTATCTGCTTAAAATATTCCCCTGGGTAACTTTTGATAAGAACACACGAGTATTATATATGATTATTATCTCATAAGACTACTGATTGCAGTTGTTTTGGACGCCCATGTACACAAGCGGCCTGTTGGAGCAGTGGCTGATGCTGTCCCGGAAGACGAAGTTTCATGACAAGCATCACGAAGATCCAGTGGAGAAGGCGGGCCGGACGAAGGTTATCATCTGTACCACCATGTACAGAGAGGTAAGTACAGTAGTCACGAACCACCATGTACAGGCAGGCCCGTATTTTAATAATGTTGTTCCTCCTTATACTGAAAGGTACGTAAAATAGCCATGCACCACCGTGTACATAATGCATGGTAGTAATGTTCTACCGTATGCTGAGAGGTATGTACAGTAGTAATGTATCACCGTGTACATAATGCATGGTAGTAATGTTCTACCGTATGCTGAGAGGTACGTACAGTAGTCATGTACCACCGTGTACATAATGCATGGTAGTAATGTTCTTCCGTATGCTGAGAGGTACGTACAGTAGTCATGTACCACCGTGTACATAATGCATGGTAGTAATGTTCTACCGTATGCTGAGAGGTACGTACAGTAGTCATGTACCACCGTGTACATAATGCATGGTAGTAATGTTCTACCGTATGCTGAGAGGAACGTAAAATAGTCATGTACCACCGTGTATTAAGAGGTACATTACAGTTGTCAGCATGTGTACAACAGTGTACAGGAAGGTACGTATAGTAATGTAGTTCGTACGTAATGTAGTAATGTACGTCTATATACTGACATGTACGCAAAGTAGCCATGTATCACCTTGAACAGAACTGTACGTCCAGTAGTCATATATACCACGTACATATAGGTGCGTATATGATTCATGTATAACCATCACAGTGAGGTACGTTTAATAATCAGGTACTACCATGTGCAGACAGGTATGCGTAGTAGTAATTGTCTACTATGTATTGACATGTATGCACAGTAGTCATATTCCACTATGTACATAACTGTATGAACAGTAGCCATGCACCACCATGTACAGACAGGTACGTTTAGTAGCAATGTACTACAATGTACTGACATGTACGTGAAGTAGTCATTTACCACCATGTATTTAGAGTCACAGTACAGTAGTCATTATATGTATCACAATGTACAGAAAAGAACATAGTCATGTATGTAGTAGTGATGTAGTAGGAATGTAGTCATGTACTACTGTGTACTGAGTGTACGTACATAAGTCATGTACCAACTTTTAAAGAAATGTACGCACAATAGTCAGGTACCACCATGTACGGAAAAGCACGAACAGTATTCATGTATAGCAATCACAGAGGGGTGTATCATGTTTTGATTGTTATGTTAAGATGTCATTATTTGTAATACCATGTACAGAGAGGTCCGTGCTGTAGTAATCATCTGTACCACCATGTACAGAGAGGTCCGTGCAGTAGTAATCATCTGTACCACCATGTACAGAAAAATACGTAGAGTAGATACCCTATGTAGCACAGTGAACAGGGAGGTTATTGGATAAGTTATAATATGTATCACTATGTACAGAGAGATACGCATAATAGGCAATATCTGTACCACGGTAGCGCCGTGTACAAAAAGGTACGTACAATACACTTCTAATGCACCACTATTTACAGAGTGGTACGGCATTATAAATATAAATAGATGCTTATTTATATCATTATATGTATAGCTTTTGAATTCTTTAAAAGTTGTCCATTTGTTGATTTTTTCATTGCAGTTTACATAAATATTATCTTGTCTTAAAATATCAACCCGTAAGTAATATATTCAATTTCTATGATCACCACCGTGTGTCTATGGCTACGGTTGATAAATGCGCGCGCATCTGTTTTTGTCACCATGCGGACTACGAGATGCGACTGCTACTGCAGTCTATCCACGGTATCAATCTCAGTTAAAAAGACGTCGACACTTTGAGTCGCACATTTTCGTAGACGGAGCGGTGAAGGACACAAACCCGACAGATTTCGTTGTCAAGCTCGTCTCGCTGGTTGAAAAGGAGTTCGGTAAATCACACGGATGTCTTTTGTATAAAATAAATCTAGATGATTTGTGTATTACTTATTCTTGTTGAGGCAACTATTTGTTCAAATTCATAAAAAATCTATGCATTTGAAAATTTCAAAATTCATGGTCAATTTTAGTCGGGACAAGCAAAAAGCCATTTGGAACATTCCACTTCTAAATGTGACATTTACCTTGACCGACCGACCTTGACCTTTACCTTGACCGACGGACCTGGTTTATTTACCTTGACCGACGGACCTGGTTTATGTGCGCTTCAAACCGTCTCATTGATGTTAACATGTGCACCAAGTATTTTTTAAATCCCTGGCATGTACAGCACGGACAAGTGCTATTTTTTACCTTTGCTCTCTAAGTGTGACCTTGACCTTTGATCTACGGACCTGATTCATAAGCACTACACACATCTTATTACGGCTTACATTTGTTCCAAGTAATTTCAAATCCCTCCATACATTGCCAAGTTATAGACTGGACAAGCATTAGAGCCAGTTTATAATCCAGATCTGACCTACATGAAAATATGTTCATTTCCGCTCAGTAAGGATGCTGCTTATACATTTCCATTGAATCCGGGTTATTAGATTTTTAGCTCTCGTGCATACACAAATGTGAGTTTGAGCATAATCCTGTACATTTTCCGAGATATTTCACTAACCGGAACCAATGTTACGCGTTTTATGTGAGGTCTGTATAAATATAGGAGACTATCCCGATGCACTCGATAAAAACTAAACAAAAAAGAATTTATAAATATAATGATCCATGTCGAAGTCGTACGAGATTCATTTTGATACGATTATCTTTTCTGGAAACGTCTATTTTACTGACGGTTGTCATTTGTGGAAACAAATATTCGAAATGTAGTCGTACACAATTTTTTCAAATTGTTGTCATTTTTGGTTACGTCTACGTTTATCATTGGAAGTGTCAGACGTACGTTTTTGCAGGTGTGAAGGCGGAGAACTGCACACGCACGGTCACACCGTACGGCCTGTCCCTGGCATGGGGCCTCCGCAAACAATCCGGACACCAACTGATGTTTATTAGAATACACCTCAAGGATAACCTCAAGGTAACGTCTTTGTTTATAATACACCGATGTAACATCTATGTGGCTTATATGTTTTTAAAACTTTCAAGCGGCGTCTATCTGTATATAACGTAAAGTTAACGTCTTCGTGTATATAAAGTCACGATAACGTCTATATGTATATGACTTCAAGGCGACGTCTATGTATATGTAACGTAAAGGCAACATCTATGTCTATATAACGTAAAGGTAACGTCTATGTGCCAATAACGTGATGGTTGCAATAATTTATATATCGTTCGGTATCGGTAAATAATGTTAATTGTGCATATTTATGAGAGGTGAAGAACGTTTTACTGATGTCAGATGTGTGTATGTTTATTGAAATCGAACACTTACTGATGTCAACTGTGCATGTTTATAAAAAATGACGAAAGTTTAACTGATGTCAGGTGTGTATGCTTCTCAAACGTGAAGAACGACCTACAAATGGTACGTTTATATGTTTATTAAAGTTGTAAAACGTTTGCGTAAAGACAGGTGTGTACATGTATGTCTATCAAAGGTGAAGAACAAGAAGCGATGGAGCCAGGTGATGTACATGTCCTACGTGCTGGACTTCCTACTCAAACAGGACAAGACGAGTAAGTGTTGGATTATTTTCTCGCAATTACTATGGTTAAAGACTCATTATGTTATTAAATGTGAACTTAATGAAATTATTGAGGCATATTTGTGCATAAGATAACAAGATAATGTTCATGAAAATTGTACAAACTTTCAAGAAAACTTGAAAAACTATTGCCAACCAAGTTGGACGTTGTACTGAAACTATCTGGTTATCAAGAAAAAAAGTCAAATTAGCGCTCGCCCACTACTGGCAGTAGTATTTTCCGGACGTTTTTAAATATTCGTGTTTCGTAAACCGCCTTTCCAATTGTTTCATCATATACATATAAACGCGTGTATGTACGTTTAATTCTTCTTCGAAAATAGTTATTTTATTTTTTTATAAAACAAACTCCAGTGTTTAAGTCTGAAATGAATGTAACTTTCGTCTAGGGAACTATGCGCGATAAAATCCTAATTCGGGGTCGAGACAGTGTTTGTGATAGTTTTGGCTGTCTTCTTATTATACCAGACAAGTCTGGAAGAACATTATTTAACCACTACGATGTCGGAGAACGTGCGTAGTATCCACATATATACGTAACGTCTAGTAAACTCTTTCAAACGTCATGCTTCAGTAGTTGTTCCAATGCCTTACTTAAGTAGTCTATTTATATGTAAATATTATGATGTTATTATAATGATGATATAAATGTAATCTGATCAATTATTTGTTATTTAAGATGAATTAAATAAAGTTTCAAAATATTTTTTGTTTAGTTTACTGTTAAAAACGTCCGGAAATTACTACTGTAAAACTAAAAACGACACAGTTTTAGGTTCCCTCATTCGGGCCTCAGTATGTGCGCATGCGCACACGCAACGACTGTAAGTTTACAAACGGGTTACGAACCCATGTTACATGTATATTCCAAGTTTCAAAATCCATTCATGTCAAAGTTTGACGAAATGTTCAGAAAAGGTGTCGGGTTTACATGAAAATATACACAGTTTTCATGAAAACGTATTTTAAACATGTCACCTAAGGTGACTTTATGAAATTTCTGGTTAGTGCCTTGACCTGCATGTAGTTCTACGATATCAATCGTAATAGTTTTCTTAAAAGACGTAATATTTGCTTGACAAGTTTGGAGAGTTTCATGAGAACAATAACACCAAGGGCTTTAGTGTTTGTAGTTGTGACGTTTAAATATTCGCAATTTTGTGAACAAGTCCTTTTAATTGGTGCCGTCCTTGCATTAAGATCTGAATTGGAGAGAACGCATGTTTGAAACAAACGTACTGTTTTCATTTATTATCAATACACATGTACCTTTTAAAGTATTTGTTAACTGGAACGCGTGAACCTGCACTAGTTTATATTTTCAAAATGTGTTCTTCACAATAACGTTCGTGTTTGATAAGACCTTAGTCAATTATTGTACATAAGAAATATTAGCTGATAAATAAATCCTCATTCGAGAAACCATTATTCGGCACACGGGGCAGCTAATAAGCGGCCGGATTTTCCGTGCCCGTAAGATAATAAATCTTACAGTTATAGCGGCCGGATTTTCCGTGCCCGTAAGATAATAAATCTTACAGTTATAGCCAACACTAGATAACGATTGCAGCGATATCCTTTTGTTCTGCATGAGAAACACCAAGAGACTTCAAAGGTTTACGATTACACTAAATTACAAAACTCGTCATTATGAAGGTAATTATTGAGTTTTTGTAGGCTGTTAAAGAGAGCATATGCCTCTTTGCTTGTTTTAGAACAACGTGTGTGTGTGTCGCTTAATCTATGACTCAAATAATATGATCGGAAAAACAAAATTTCGGCTACTGTTCAAAGATTTTAGATTATCAAACACCACATGGCCAATATCAGTCAAAGGGAATCTTTAATGTTTTCTAGTGACAGCAATCACTGGAAAAATTTCCGAAAATAACTACACATCCCTATTTAGCAACGAACCTCGCGTACTGTAGCATGTGGTACAGGAGTTTTTATGGCATCAACATTTTGTTTCTCGAGAGAAATGCCGTGCTCATTTAGAACCAATCCAAGCCAAGTTTGAGAAAGCCAAGTTTTTACCGTATTATGTGTTCCCGTTTTAAATACCGGTAGGTTCTCATTAAGAGCCTGTGAATAAATAATAACGCCATAAAGATAAGCGGTAGAGAACTCTACTAACCCTTCATATAAGGACATCGTCCATTTATTCTTAACATATGATCGTGGCATATGTTAATCCAAATGGCATGATATACTGAACTCGAATAACCCACTGTGACACGCAAATGCCGACTGACTTTTGCTTTGCTTATCCATTAAAAGTTGCCAGTATCCTAATTTCAGTACAAGGGAAAAGAAAAAAGGCCAGAATGGCATCAATTTTCGCAAGCGGATAGGCGTGTATCTTCGTTGTCTGATTTATTTGCCTGAAATCAACAAAAATACGCTTAGAACTATCATCAAAAACTACAGGAAAAGACTATTCAGACATACTTCTAGAAATGATATTTGGCTCAAACATTTCATCAATTTCTGTAACATTTTTTTGTTTGTTCAGCTGTATAGATAAGGTTTCAGTTCAATTAATTTTCAAATTGACAACGTCCTTGTGCCTCAAACTACCATCAGAGTCGGCGAAAAGATTTAAATTTTTGGTCAAGTGGTCATTTATCTGCCGACTTTACCTGGGTGGAAAAACTACAGTATCAAACTAGGAATCCTGCTTTCTCAAAATTGGACTGGACAAACTTGATGTATTTAACGGCCACCGGAAAACCCTTTGCAAAACCGAAATTTCGCAAACTTAAGTACCTTTTTTCATCGAGATATTACTATTTTTCATAAAATATTCGTTAGAACGTTCAATTGTGATTAATAATTTATGTTTCAACATAAAAAATATTTTCTTTCATTATGTAATTTATTTCCAAAATTGGCTTTCCCGTGGGATTTTTCCATTTTCCAATGGAAGTTTTCGTTTTCCCACTGGATTTTCTCCCTACTTTACCAGGCTGGAACAAATTGTAAAACCGGGTTTTTACGTCTTTTATATGCAGAAACAATTCAGCATAACCATAATAAAATCGTTTTGTACAGACATAATATTATATTTGGCTGTAATAAAAAAAAATCCGATTTTAAAAGTGGGAAAAAAAATCCCCTTTCTTATTTTGTAAGATGTCAGGGTCACCTAAGGTATACTATGTTTTATCTTAAAATAAATAGGAAACTTGTTTTTGATGCGTTTTGACATGTTTGAAACCGTATAAATCCTATGGGATTTTTTCCCACTTTCGAAATTGGGAAAATTTTCCCACTTTTAAAATTGGATTAATTTTCTCAATTTTATATCAGATAACACACTGAATTCAAACTATAGAAACTACTTTTAAATGAAATTTAAAAGCAAATATCAATAGACATTACGATCTTTGAAACTGAACAAAAGATTATTCGGTTTGGGAGAACATCAATGGCGAAAAATATAATATATCTGATATATTGGTAAATCATGTATTTATTGATTTGATTTCTTTTTTCTCGTTTTCTGGTTTAATTTATTTATTTATATACATTATCAAGTTTACTGACGTAGTGTCAAGTTAATGGCTTGATTAGGGATAATGTTTACCCTGCTTCAATTCTAATGTCTTACCTAAGGTGTTTTCTTACAAAACATGTATCTCTTATACCACGCCTTTGAATCATACATTATTTTATCTTTTTGTCTGCAATAACTACCGTGTATTTTATGCCGAAAACGATTTACTTCCACCGGTACCGACTCGCTACATATATACTCAGTATCATTTAGCGCATGGCCCGACCTTTATTGAAAGCGTTTTATATGATTTTGTTCAAGTGTAGCTACCATTACAATATCTCCAAATGTCTTTGAATTTCGCGCATTATGTTTTAGTTTCATTAGGTCCCATCGTAAGTCATCAATTAAATATCAAACCGACTGCCTTTGAACTGAATTCTGATCCTGTTCCTGCAATAAAATGCTCCACTAAATTCATTATTCTTTCTGCATTAACTTGAACTGCTGACATAGTTTTGTTTAATTGTTTTAAGCAATAATAAATCATACTAAGAGTATAGCGCTCGTCCAAATCGGTACTGTGTGCCTACTATACATGCTCCAATGTGCGATCTGCAATTTTCGTAAGATAACTTTTCTAGAAATCACTAACTGGACCTGAACTTACTTGATAAGTAACGCATTTTCGGCGTTAAAGTACTAAACCTTTCTGTACTTTTAATCAATTCGATAAAATTCTTAGATTGACTGCCATCAAAACTGTTAAACGTTTTGCTACGCCCTTAACTCCCATAGCGGTGGATACATTAGACATGTGTCTGCTCATTGATCTAAACAATTCTAAAAGTGCCTGATCTGACATTCTATCAAATAACGCAGAGATTGAACAAAATATGCACTTTCGGTTGTTGTTGTCTGCACCATACGTTACAGCAAGTCAGCCAATGAGTCACTGCATAAGGACTGGTTGCACAGTGCCCAAAAGCTCCCACCTTGCAATCACCATAGTTTTACACCAACCGCCTACAACCTTCATGCAAATCCAGATTATAATCCTTTTGGCCACGAGCGCCACTTAAATGTTTGTAACAGCTCCCTGTCTTACTACCTCCGATTGATAACTTATGACCGTATAGTGGTTTATATGTTATTTCTATGTAATTATACTCGCTACGGAGGCTAGGTAAGAACTCTCTACTATCGAGCACTACGTATGGTTAGATGTATGCATCAATTGAAATAGTCACTTATAAACCATTAATATCCCGGTTTGGTTACCAAAAGGTTCGGATGAGTGCTTCATTCTCACCACTGACGCCGATGTCCGGTTCTCGCCTTATTCCGTGGAGGCGCTCCTTGATCTGATGACACGTGACCCCAGTGTGGGGGCGGTGTGCGCGCGCACCCACCCGCTAGGGAGCGGTCCCCTCGTCTGGTACCAGGTGTTCGAATACGCAATAGGTCACTGGTTCCAAAAGGTTAGAAATAACACCAGAAGATACTGTAAAATCATTTTATTTCGCATTGTCAACATAGTGTGCATTCTTGACCAGTGGCTAACTGGAGCTTTCTTTAATTCGCGCTTTTTCCACATTTATTTATGGTTTTTATTTCAATAATCGTGCAAACATAAGTTGAAGTAAAAAAGTAAACCGATACGTATAGAATAAAATGTTGTTGTTTTTCAGGCAGCTGAGCACGTGATCGGCTGTGTGCTCTGCTCCCCGGGATGTTTCAGTGTGTACCGCTGTAGCGCAATCCGGGACATTCTGCCTGAGTACGCCACCAGCGTGGAGCACGCATGTGAATTCCTGACCAAGGACATGGGGGAGGATCGCTGGTTCTGCACACGTATGGTAACAATAAATGACTTTATTGGGGAAAAGCAGATTCAATGCGTGTTTTCAGATGTTGGAAAAGCTTAAAACGCAGTATTAGAATTTGGAATGTGATATCATCGCAATATACTAGTACACGTTAATGAACAGGAGAACAAAATATCTAGGTGATAAATTGTGGGTTGTCATTGGTTCTGAACAATCACGACAATTTTTCAAGGCCTTTTCGTCAAGTCGAGGCACAAGTATTAGGGAATTGAGCACTTTAATTATGGAATTTTAGGTACAAGCATAATGTAAATAGGCACTTGGCATATGAATTAATGCTCTGGAATTTTGATTTTAGTCACTAGCATTAGAAATTTAGGCACACAAATCGGGGAATTAAGCATTATATACGCATGTGATTTGGGGAATTTAGGCACAAGACTTAAGAAAATTAGTCAACAGAAGTAAGGAAATTGTTACAAGAAACTAAACATTGTGGGTCTAGAATTTCTTCGATGATAATAGGCTAGTTGTAACTGTATGAGACTTTTCAAGTAGAATAGAAAAACTAGGCTTTCTTACAAAACTATACAAGGTCTGGAGTTTGATAAAACAGTTGTGTTGTATGTTAAAAAAAACTAAATTGCTTTATGTCTTCACGTGGTACTCAGATTCAAAGCGGATGGAGAATCGAGTATTGCGCAGCCGCAGAGAACAGCACGCACTGCCCGGAAGACTTCGACGAGTTCTTCAAGCAGCGCCGCCGCTGGGTCGTGTCCGCGGCAGCCAACCTTATATTGCTTTTAAAGCGGTGGAAAATAAGTAAGTAGTTCCTTGTAAAATAACAACGAAGAGCTGCGCGTAAACTATAATTCGTTTGTAAAATAACATTTATAGAAGACTGGTATTTCATTTACAGCATTTAGAGATAATTTTCGATTTAGAGTTGTTTATCGGCTAACACACAAACATTTGGAGTTCTGACGCGTATGAATTAAACCACGAGGGAGTAGGCTCAAGTTGTCTAAAATACCGCATCAGCACATTATTTCGATTCTAACATGATCTGACAACATTGTATGCAATTACAATGCGAACTATACTTTTTCGGAATGTAAAATAGAAGTCCTTTGTAAAATAGCAAAGAAGAGTGGCGCACCAGTCAGTATTTCATTGTAAAATACCAACAAAGAGTGATGTGCGAGTAAGTATTTCTTTGTAAAATACAAGTGAAAATGGCGCACAAGTAAGTATTATTATGTAAAATAACAAAGAAAAGTGGCGGACGAGTAAGTATTTCATTGTAAATTTAAAATGAATAATGGCGCACAAGTAAGTATTTCATTGTAAAATAACAAAGAAGAATGGCACACAAGTTAGTATTTCATTGTAAAATAGCAACGAAGAATGGCGCACAAGTAAGCATTTCATTGTAAAATAGCAACGAAGAATGGCGCACAAGTAAGTATTTCATTGTAAATTAAAAATGAAGAATGGCGCACAAGCAAGTATTTTATTGTAACATAACAAAGAAGAATGGCGCACAAGTTAGTATTTCATTGTAAAATAGCAACGAAGAATGGCGCACAAGTAAGTATTTCATTGTGAAATAACAACGAAGAGTGGCGCACAAGTAAGTATTTCATTGTAAAATAACAAAGAAGAATGGCGCGCAAGTAAGTATTTCATTGTGAAATAACAACGAAGAATGGCGCACAAGTAAGTATATAATTGTAAAATAACAACGAAGAGTGGCGCACGAGTAAGTATTTCATTGTTTAATTACAACGAAGAATGGCACACAAGTAAGTATTGCATTGTAAAATAGCAACGAAGAGTGGCGCACAAGTAAGTATTTTATTTTAAAATAACATCGAATAATGGCGCACAAGTAAGTATTTCATTGTAAAATAACAACGAAGAATGGCGCACAAGTAAGTATTTCATTGTAAAATAACAAAGGAGAATGGCGCACAAGTAAGTATTTTATTGTAAAATAGCAACGAAGAGTGGCGCACCAGTAAGTATTTCATTGTCAAATAACAACGAAGAGTGGCGCACAAGTAAGTTTTTTCATTGTCAAATAACAACGAAGAGTTGCGCTGATGGAGTTGATGGCAAAGGTATATTCCAAGATTCAATGAAATAGCTTATGTAGTTTTGATGGTACACAACGTTGAATATAAACTTTAACAAGAAAATATATCTGAAAAGAGGGCATATCGATGTCAAAATACAAAAACAAAGTTACAGAAAATGTTGCCCCTGATCCTAGAGTTGATGACAATGGTTAGTCTCAAGTGAATAACGTATGTAGTTTTGAAGTTAAAAGACTTTTAAATAAAAACTTTAACCAATTCGGACGGGCGGGTATGAAAGCTCACCAATTCTTAGAATAGTCGAGCTTTAAAATAAATAAAAAGTGCATTTAAATATATACTAATAAACTAACAATATAGTGATGAGTTAAAAGAAGTAACAAAGAGAGGAGAAACTATGTTGCCTGTTTTGAAATAAAACTACAATTAGGTTAAATAGACAACACCTTTGAAAGCAAAGAACTTCTGATGAAATCGAATTCCGTTTACGTTAAAATTTCCTTTAAATATCGTGTCGGTCTGTTTTTAGTCTCCAAGTTGAATCACCGTGTTCCGCTCGTCTTCCTGCTATACCAAGCGGTGCTCCTGTTCGCCACGCTGATCGGTCCCAGCTCCGTCATACTCGTGGTGACAGGTAGGACTCCCTCCCTTTTCGCCTGAGAAATAGTGCTCCTGTATTTCATAGCTAGTAGCTGTCGAAAGCTCAGACATAAGTTATGCAGCATTTCACTTCAGAGCCCGTCAGTACTGCATTGAAAAGGTCCTCACCACGCTATGAATTTTCTTAGCACTTTACTAGCGAGGACCTGATAAAATCCCCAATTGAAAACAAGTATACACACTTGTTACGTACGCACATCATCCCACGCACTTCGCGTCAGATCGGATCTTTAAATGCAACTCCTGCGTCTGATCCAAATACTGCACGCCGCTATTACTACGTTAACCCCACGCTGAACATAAATCACGCTGAAGTCAACCCGGCCTGTAAATACTCCGGTTATTCCTGTTTCCCTCCACAGTACAAGACCACACCAGAATTAGAGATATAGCATTACAAAATGAATAACTGGAAATTGCAGCAATATTTAAAAAATCGTCCACACTTTCGACGAGTCTATAGTAAGAAATGAGGTAGGAGTGCTGGAACACACTGATAATGCAGCTTCGTCACGCAATGACCTCATAAACGTTAAAACACTCAGACACTATCGTAGATCAGTTTTGTCGTCATTGAATTAAGATGTAGATGCACAGTTACACCTTTCAAACAGACTTGGTTTTGAATCACCACTGGCGCAGTGCTACCAAAGTACTCACTAAGAACGTAAAATATAACGAGACCTGATACTTACCTCTTATTTGTGACGAACAGATTCTAGAATGAGTGCGTTGCTGATGCGTATCTCAGACGAAAGCGCGGCCTGGGGTCCCTACGTAGGAACTTCGTTCATAAAGTCCATAACGGTTTGCTTAACACGGTAAAACGGTCACAATTACATCATTATACGGTCCAAACTACGTCCTCGTTTTTCCACTTCCTCACTACGAAAGTTGTGTACGTCCAATGATACAATTATTGTTGGCGAGTTTGAGATTACTTTTAGTTACTTTGCCCTTGTGAGGAAAATTAAGATTAAGTAAGTAAAAGATTTAAATTTTATGGCTCTCCTTTGCATTTTATTATATTTTATAATATTTGTTTAAAAAAGGGCCCGTTTTTAAATGTCTACGTAGTATTCTAGCATGCTTAATACTTCTTTATACATTGGATTATTTGTTGAAATAACTGAATATTAGTATTATTTGCTTAAGCTGGGTCTTAGAGTAGCTCATTTAGGATGCAAAGATCCGTTATTTATCATTCCCTTTTGGGTATCGTTTTTGCAAAAGAGTACGTTGAAACTTTTTAACGTTTTAATATTGGTTTGAACCGCAGTAGCTTGTTTTTACTTTAAGTTTCTAATGGCTAGTTGGTCCGCCTCATAAAACACAGTTATTAGGACGGAAATTCATAACCACGCCTATTCACGTCAATCTCCGACAAACTACGTTTACCTTACACGAATTGCTGAATTATACATCTCAGTCAAACACTGGAATCCAAGCTTTCTGATAAGCTAAACGCATTGTCAATCAAATCTTGTCTATCGGTCGAATTGTCAGTCTAGCGCGGAAAGTCAGGAGGGTAACATCTCAAGAAAACCGAAGAATTATACAATAAAATGTAAATTACTAAATATGTATCGACTGGCCGGGGACTTTGGGTATTATACGGACGTGCCGGGCTGTGATTTTTGCTGCTGTTTAGCACCTTTGCTGAGTTGCCGTCGTTTCGTTTTCCGGGTCGTCAGCTATTAAAAACATAATAATGTTTCATATAACAAATGTCCATGTTTCATACCGCTAAAGGCCCCAAACAAAAAAGATAGCAAAACCAACCGTTCCTGTATTTTCCTCCGTTATAAAAATGCCCTACTGTGTACGTTATTTAGTGTAGTGTCACCGTCTTTTCTGCAGGCGGCCTGACGTACGCGTGGCAAATCAACCCGGCGGTGTCCATGAGTGTACAGTTAATTGTGGCGGTGCTATATGCCCTCGTATGTCTTAACACATCAGCAAAAACGCAACTCAATGTGAGTATAAATAATTGTGTAAAATTTATTAAGCATTTTTGTTAAATCCTTTCTTGCTCCACTGGCTAAAGATCAGCAAGCTTTTATGACAATTCACAGAACAATTTCTTGGGTGGTCCTAAACCAAAGTTGCTAAAATGGTTCCCATCCGCTGCACAAGATGCACAAGCTATAACTATAATGTTTTAAACAACACCACCTCCTAAAATCCCTGGGTGAAAAAAAAGCATATATATGTTCCTTGGGTGGTCCTCTACCAAAGTTATTCAGATGGTTTCACGCCGTTGAAAATCATTCGCCACACACTTCATAATGGGTTTTAGTAAGAACTCCGACGGGTAATCATGTCAGTACATACTGCATCATAGATATATTATTTCAATTGCTTCATCGTATAAAATCCTACAGCCTGTTTGTGTACATTATTCAACGAAAGTACGAACGAGTGTTTTTTTGTCATTCTTACTGGTAATGACATTGGCCGATTTCTTAAAAAGCACTCTCATCATAAGTAAATAATACACTATTGGAATGTCATACGTACTGTTTACACTATTTTGCACCACAGGACCACGTCGGAATTCACCACCAGACATTTTCTTAACACCTCAAATTGAGGTGTTGCGGTGAGTCTCCAAACAGTGTGGTCAGAAACCACTCGTTGAATCTCGAAATAATGTACAGAAATGTTCATTGGGTGGTCTTTTTCCGAAGTTGCTCAATGGTTCCGCTCCGTTCAATAACATGGCCGATAGAGGACGAGGCAATTTTTCAATACATTGCTTTATTGAAAAATTTGAAACTCGTCGTGTCAGAAACCACAATTATTAATTAATAAATGATTATAGTGTTATTAACTTAATATTTGTAACATATACTTCCAACGTACACACTTTACTACTTTTTCTGTCCTTGACCAGACTGCGAAACTTCTGACGTTCCTTTACACACTGATCATGTTGGCGGTGATGGTGGGCACAGCCGTGCAGATTGCAAAGGAAATTACGCGTGCCGAAGACGCGCAAGGTAAGTATGGAGGGCTGGCGAAAACGTTAATTAGAATATTGATTAACATGAAAACGGCGATAGCGGGAATAGCCGTAGACATCTCAGGTGCAAATCACGCACACGGTAAGTATTCTGGACTTGAGCTGTCGTAAAATACAACACTGTTTTGTGTGTCATTTTAAGATACAAAATGTATGTTTGAGAATAATGAAACTCTAGAGACAACACAACGAGAGCAACCCTTTGTAACATCCGCTGGTCTTTTATTTGAGGCAGGTGACCAATTGCTTATACAATATAGGACAATAAGCACAACGGTCAATGCAAAGCATTTTGGGTTTAAACCTGTTTTAAGGCATGCCGAAACTCACACTTAGCCAAGAATTAATCACAGTACACGCACTTGCAGATACAATGTATGATTGCAGTGATCCATCGCAGCTTCCCTCTGTCCACCTCCACACTGTACCTGGCGATCATGGTTGGGATCTTTATCTTGACGGGGATCATGCACCCACGGGAGTTCAGGTGCATTCTGTTCGGAATCTGGTTTCTCCTGGGCATTCCCGCCGGTTATCTGATCCTAATGATATACAGCATCTGCAACATCACCGACAGGTCCTGGGGTACGGTAAAATATTATCAACAATTGCGAAAAAAACCCATTTTAGTCCGTTACCGGACTTGGTAAAATGGATGTTTTACGTTTGTCGTATATAGCCTTGGTAAAAATGAATGTTGTAACCGTAATTGGTTACAATGAATTTTCTATATTTGCTTAATATCAAAATTAGTAAAAACACTGGTTTGCGTTTGCAGTTAATCGGAATAGGTAAAACATTGATGTTTTGCAAAAAAAACTAGAAACAAGTTTCAATAAATAAATAAACGGGCATAGACTGTATTTTCGGTACGATTTTGAAACAGTGTGGATATAATATATAAATTATTAAGTTGTTGCAACAGGTATTAACAATATCATTTCATCTGGAGTTTTCCGACATTTTAATTAGCCAGAAATTGTCCAGTATTCATATGGGCAAGTATGAATTACCAAGTAACTTTCACTCGATATCAACATATATGATTGACACATTTCATAACAAATCCATTAGATATATATATTTTTTTAGAATATTATATTGCTTATTTACAATCAGCCTGTAGGATACATCACTCAAATAATACTCACCCGATATAAAATATCTAAGAAACATAGTTCATCGTATGTCCTTTTACATTTGAAAATATATTGCTTATTTACTATCAGTCTTAAAGACACATCACTCACGAAATACTGCTATTTTAAATGATTGACGCATGACTAAAAGAAATATAACTGAATGAATTGGTTCAGTGGTTTTAGATCTACGAAAGCTTTTGACCTCGTAGAATGTGTAATGTTACTCAAAAATTATAATTATAATTTTCCACAGCATGTATAGAAACCTTCAATTTCTATTTACTTGACCGAATTTTGTTTTTATAAAGTATGAAATATCAAAATGAAATAGTGTCTACAAATTCTAGTGTTCCACAGGGGTCTATACTTAGGTATTTACTATTCTTACTATACGAGTAGAATATATAATGGTTTCATAAAGCGTATAAAGATATTTTTTCAAAGAACTTAAGTGTTATTTTGATTTCAATATATATTGTTTACAAAAGGCATGTACAACATTATCCAGGGAGTGGGATTGTAATATTGTTCTACGGAATCAACACAATCGAAGGACACTGCATATTTTTATAAAGATTATTTGAATGCAAAACGATAATAGGAATTTGTAACTATTGACTTATCAGTTGCAGAGACCTATCTTTACACAATATTAACGACAAAAAGCAATAAATTAAATTCGCAATCGCGAATAGAATGAAGTGTGTATGTCCTAGTTCTGTCCGGAAAGTCTGTTTAGTGTCAAATCAATTTCGTAAATCTGTTCGTTATGTTAAGCATAAAATTCAACTACGTATGACAAAGGCGAATTAAACAATTCGAAGTGCTCCATACATGACAACCTACTGCTGCTATGGAGATGTAATAAACATTTTCTTACAAGACATGCTTTTGGATGAATAATAATCTGATTAAGTATAGATCAAAGTACATGTCTCACATATTTCATCTAAATTAGTTATTGCTTATAATTTTATCAGAGCCTGTGAATGAACTTTTCGGTCGGCCCTTGTACAAACTTTTTTATCTATTTTTTTCAGTTTAAGCAGACAGAAATGAGTAGACAAAATCCTAATCGTCATCTTAATCCAAGATTTTTTAAAGACGCTTTTATAATTGAGAGATGGGCAAATACGCTGCTTTGGTGGAATTCTACGTCCTTCGAGTGTTCTTTAGATTAAATGTGAATTCCTTGTCTCTTTTGTTCAGGAACTAGAGAGATGAAAGAGCACTCGGTGCGCTCGGTGCGCGTGGTACATCGCAACTGGCAGGAGAGGCTGATATGGATCTTCAAGGAGGTGCTCTTGTGAGTTCACCAACCTTAGTTGGGTATTTAATTTACATCAAAAGTGTGTATTGTGTATATTGTACTCCCGTGAAATGTTGTCTTGATTTTACCACCCGTATTTTGGTCTTTAAATAGTCACAGGAAGTGTGTATTGTGTATGCTTTTCTCCAAGCAGGCATTCTTGTGAGTTCCCACCCGTAACTGCGTATTTCAATAGTCACCCGAATTGTGTATTGTGTATGTTCACCACCCGTTGTTAGGTATGTATATAGTCACCAGAGTTGTTAATTGTGTATGTTATTCTTTAAGGAGGTGTTCTTGTGAGTTCCCCACCCGTAACTGGGTATTCAAAAAGTCATCAGAATTGTGTATTATGACAGTTCACCACCCGTTGTTAGGTATTTTAATAGTCACCAGAGTGGTTAAATGTGTATGTTGTTCACAATGAAATTTTCTCCTGAGTTCACCATCCGTAGTTGGGTATTCAAATAGTCACCAGAATTGAATATTGTGTATGTTGTATTCTAAGGAAATGTTCTCACGAGTTGTCCAGTCTTGGTCCGGTATTTAAATAGTCAGAATTGTGTTCTGTGCATGTTGTACTCCAAGGAGATGTTATTATAAGTTCTCCACCTGTATTTCGGTATGAAAATAGTAATCAGACTTGTGTATAGTGTTCGTTCTTCTCCAATGACATGTTCTTGTGAGATCCCCACCCGTATTGGGTATTTAAATAGTCATCATAATTGTTTACTGTTAATTGTGTACTCCAATAAGATATTATTGTGAGTTCACAACCCTTAGTTCGGTATTTAAAAATTCATCAGAATTGTGTACAGTGTATTTGTATTCTACTTAGATGTTATTGTGAGTTTACTACCCGTAGTTCAGAATTTAAATAGTCGTCAGAATTGTGTATTGTGTATATTGTACTATAAGGAGATGTTATTGTGAGTTTACCACCCTTAGTTCGGTACTTAAATAGCCGTTAGAATTGAGGTCTGTGTAAGTTGTACGCTAATAATATGTTATTGTGAGTTCACCACCCGTATTTGGGTATTTAAATATTCATCAGAATTGTGTACTGTGTATGTTGTACTCCAAGTTGATGTTATTGTGAGTTTACCACCCGTAGTTCGGTATTTAAATAGTCGTCAGAATTGTGTACTATGTATGTTGCACTCTAATGAAATCTTATTGTGAGCTCACAACCCGTATTTTGGTATTTAAATAGTAATCAGAATTGGGTACATTATATTTGCACTCTAATGAGATGTTATTGTGAGTTTACCAGCCGTATTTGGGTATTGAAATAGTCAACACAATTGTGTACTGTGTATGTTGTACCCAAGGAGATGTTATTGTGAGTTTACCACCCGTAATTCGGTATTCAAATAGTCATCAGACTTGTGTATAGTGTATGTAGAACTCTAATGAGATGCGATTGTGAGATACCCACCCGTATTGGGTATTTAAATAGTCATCATAATTGTGTACTGTCAATTTTGTAATCCAATGAGATGTTATTGTGAGTTAACAACCCTTAGTTCGGTATTTAAATAGTCATTACAATTGTGTACAGTGTATTTGTATTCTTATTAGATGTAATTGTGATTTTTCTACCCGTTGTTCGGTATTTAAATAGTCGTCAGAATTGTGTATTGTGTATATTGTACTCCAAGGAGATGTTATTGTGAGTTTACCACTGTGTGCTGGGTATTTAAATCGTCGTCAGATTTGTGTATTATGTATGTTGTACTCCAATGAGATGTTATTGTGAGTTCACCACCTTGTGTTGGGTATTTAAATAGTCGTCAGAATTGTGTATTGTGTATATTGTACTCCAATGAGATGTTATTGTGAGTTCACCACCTTGTGCTGGGTATTTAAATCGTCGTCAGAATTGTGTATTATGTATGTTGTACTCCAATGAGATGTTATTGTGAGTTCACCACCTTGTATTGGGTATTTAAATCGTCGTCAGACTTGTGTATTATGTATGTTGTACTCCAATGAGATGTTATTGTGAGTTCACAACCTTGTGTTGGGTATTTAAATCGTCGTCAAAATTGTGTATTATGTATGTTGTACTCCAATGAGATGTTATTGTGAGTTCACCACCTTGTGTTGGGTATTTAAATCGTCGTCAGAATTGTGTATTATGTATGTTGTACTCCAATGAGATGTTATTGTGAGTTCACCACCTTGTGTTGGGTATTTAAATCGTCGTCAGACTTGTGTGTTTGTACCCCAATGAGATGTTATTGTGAGTTCACCACCATGTGGTGGGTATTTAAATCGTCAGCAGACTTGTGTATTATGTATGTTGTTCTCCAATGAGATGTTATTGTGTTTTCACCACCTTGTGCTGGGTATTTAAATAGTCGTCAGAATTGTGTATTATGAATGTTGTACTCCAATGAGATGTTATTGTGAGTTCACCACCTTGTGATGGGTATTTAAATCGTCGTCAGACTTGTGTATTATGTATGTTGCACTCCAATGAGATGTTATTGTGAGTTCACCACCTTGTGTTGGGTATTTAAATCGTCGTCAGACTTGTGTATTATGTCTGTTGTACTCCAAGGAGATGTTATGGTAAGTTTACCTCCCTTAGTTCCGTACTTAAATAGCCGTTAGAATTGTGTTCTCTGTAAGTTGTACGCTAATTAGATGTAATTGTGAGTTCACCACCCGTATTTGGGTATTGAAATAGTCATCAGAATTGTGTACTCTGTATGTTGTACTCCAAGGTGATGTTATTGTGAGTTTACCACCCGTAGTTCGGTATTTAAATAGTCGTCAGAATTGTGTACTGTTTATGTTGCACTCTAATGAAATCTTATTGTGAGCTCACAACCCGTATTTTGTTATTTAAATAGTAATCAGAATTGGGTACATTATATTTGCACTCTAATGAGATGTTATTGTGAGCTTACCAGCCGTATTTGGGTATTGAAATAGTCAACACAATTGTGTACTGTGTATGTTGTACCCATGGAGATGTTATTGTGAGTTTACCACCCGTAGTTCGGTATTTAAATAGTCATCAGACTTGTGTATAGTGTATGTAGTACTCTAATGAGATGCGATTGTGAGATACCCACCCGTATTGGGTATTTAAATAGTCATCATAATTGTGTACTGTCAATTTTGTAATCCAATGAGATGTTATTGTGAGTTAACAACCCTTAGTTCGGTATTTAAATAGTCATTACAATTGTGCACAGTGTATTTGTATTCTTATTAGATGTTATTGTGATTTTTCTACCAGTAGTTCGGTATTTAAATAGTCGTCAGAATTGTGTATTGTGTATATTGTACTCCAAGGAGATGTTATTGTGAGTTTACCACTTTGTGCTGGGTATTTAAATCGTCGTCAGATTTGTGTATTATGTATGTTGTACTCCAATGAGATGTTATTGTGAGTTCACCACCTTGTGTTGGGTATTTAAATCGTCGTCAGACTTGTGTATTAGGTATGTTGTACTCCAATGAGATGTTATTGTGAGTTCACCACCTTGTGTTGGGTATTTGAAAAGTCGTCAGAATTGTGTATTGTGTATATTGTACTCCAATGAGATGTTATTGTGGGTTCATCACCTTGTGTTGGGTATTTAAATCGTCGGCAGACTTGTGTGTTATGTATGTTGTACTCCAATGAGATGTTATTGTGAGTTCACCACCTTGTGTTGGGTATTTAAATCGTCGTCAGAATTGTGTATTATGTATGTTGTACTCCAATGAGATGTTATTGTGAGTTCACCACCTTGTGTTGGGTATTTAAATCGTCGTCAGTCTTGTGTATTATGTATGTTGTACTCCAATGAGATGTTATTGTGAATTCACCAACTTCTGCTGGGTATTTAAATCATCGTCAGACTTGTGTATTATGTATGTTGTTCTCCAATGAGATGTTAATGTGTTTTCACCACTTTGTGTTGGGTATTTAAATCGTCGTCAGAATTGTGTATTATGTATGTTGTACTCCAATGAGATGTTATTTTTAATTTTACCACCTTGTGTTGGGTATTCAAATCGTCGTCAGAATTGTGTATTATGTATGTTGTACTCCATTGAGATGTTATTGTGAGTTCACCACCTTGTGTTGGGTATTTAAATCGTCGTCAGACTTGTGTATTATGTATGTTGTACTCCAATGAGATGTTATTGTGAGTTCACCACCTTGTGCTGGGTATTTAAATCGTCGTCAGACTTGTGTATTATGTGTGTTGAACTCCAATGAGATGTTATTATGAGTTTACCACCTTGTGCTGGATATTTAAATCGTTGTCAGAATTGTGTATTATGTATGTTGTACTCCAATGAGATGTTATTGTGAGTTCACCCCCTTGTGCTGGGTATTTAAATCGTCGTCAGACTTGTGTATTATGTATGTTGTACTCCAATGAGATGTTATTTTGAGTTCACCACCATGTGCTGGGTATTTAAATCGTCGTCAGGCTTGTGTATTATGTATGTTGTACTCCAATGAGATGTTATTGTGTTTTCACCACTTTGTGTTGGGTATTTAAATCGTCGTCAGAATTGTGTATTATGTATGTTGTACTCCAATGAGATGTTATTTTTAATTTTACCACCTTGTGTTGGGTATTTAAATCGTCGTCAGAATTGTGTATTATGTATGTTTGTTCTCCATTGAGATGTTATTGTGAGTTCACCACCTTGTGTTGGGTATATAAATCGTCGTCAGACTTGTGTATTATGTATGTTGTACTCCATTGAGATGTTATTGTGAGTTCACCACCTTGTGCTGGGTATTTAAATCGTCGTCAGACTTGTGTATTATGTGTGTTGAACTCCAATGAGATGTTATTATGAGTTTGCCACCTTGTGCTGGGTATTTAAATCGTTGTCAGAATTGTGTATTATGTATGTTGTACTCCAATGAGATGTTATTGTGAGTTCACCACCTTGTGCTGGGTATTTAAATCGTCGTCAGAATTGTGTATTATGTATGTTGTACTCCAATCAGATGTTATTGTGAGTTCACCAACTTGAGCTGGGTATTTAAATCGTCGTCAGAATTGTGTATTATGTATGTTGTACTGCAATGAGATGTTATTGCGAGTTCACCACCTTGTGCTGGGTATTTAAATCGTCGTCAGACTTGTGTATTATGTCTGTTGTACTCCAATGAGATGTTATTTTGTGTTCACCACCATGTGCTGGGTATTGAAATCGTCGTCAGGCTTGTGTATTATGTATGTTGTACTCCAATCAGATGTTATTGTGAGTTCACCACCTTGTGCTGGGTATTTAGATCGTCGTCAGTCTTGTGTATTATGTTTGTTGTACTCCAATGAGATGTTATTGTGAGTTCACCACCTTGTGCTGGGTATTTAAATCGTCGTCAGAATTGTGTATTATGTATGTTGTACTCCAATGATATGTTATTGTGAGTTCACCACTTTGTGCTGGGTATTTAAATCGTCGTCAGACTTGTGTATTATGTATGTTGTACTCCAATAAGATGTTACTGTGAGTTCACCACCTTGTGCTGGGTATTTAAATCGTCGTCTGAATTGTGTATTATGTATGTTGTACTCCAATGAGATGTTATTGTGAGTTCACCACTTTGTGCTGGGTATTTAAATCGTCGTCCGAATTGTGTATTATGTATGTGGTACTGCAATGAGATGTTATTGTGAGTTCACCACCTTGTGTTGGGTATTTAAATCGTCGTCAGAATTGTGTATTATGTATGTTGTACTCCAATGAGATGTTATTGTGAGTTCACCACCTTGTGTTGGGTATGTAAATCGTCGTCAGAATTGTGTATTATGTATGTTGTACTCCAATGAGATGTTATTTTGAGTTCACCACCTTGTGCTGGGTATTTAAATCGTCGTCAGGATTGTGTATTATGTATGTTGTACTCCAATCAGATGTTATTGTGAGTTCACCACCTTGTTCTGGGTATTTAGATGGTCGTCAGACATGTGTATTATGTTTGTTGTTCTCCAATGAGATGTTATTGTGAGTTCCCCACCTTGTGATGGGTATTTAAATCGTCGTCAGAATTGAGTATTATGTATGTTGTACTGCAATGAGATGTTATTGCGAGTTCACCACCTTGTGATGGGTATTTAAATCGTCGTCAGACTTGTGTATTATGTATGTTGTACTCCAATGAGATGTTATTTTGAGTTCACCACCTTGTGCTGGGTATTTAAATCGTCGTCAGGCTTGTGTATTATGTATGTTGTACTCCAATCAGAGTTATTGTGAGTTCACCACCTTGTGCTGGGTATTTAGATCGTCGTCAGTCTTGTGTATTATGTTTGTTGTACTCCAATGAGATGTTATTGTGAGTTCACCACCTTGTGCTGGGTATTTAAATCGTCGTCAGAATTGTGTATTATGTATGTTGTACTCCAATGATATGTTAATGTGAGTTCACCACTTTGTGTTGGGTATTTAAATCGTCGTCAGACTTGTGTATTATGTATGTTGTACTCCAATGAGATGTTATTGTGAGTTCACCACCTTGTGTTGGGTATTTAAATCGTCGTCAGGATTGTGTATTATGTATGTTGTACTCCAATCAGATGTTATTGTGAGTTCACCACCTTGTGCTGGGTATTTAGATCGTCGTCAGACTTGTGTATTATGTTTGTTGTTCTCCAATGAGATGTTATTGTGAGTTCACCACCTTGTGCTGCGTATTTAAATCGTCGTCAGAATTGTGTATTATGTATGTTGTACTCCAATGGTATGTTATTGTGAGTTCAGCACATTGTGCTGGGTATTTAAATCGTCGTCAGAATTGTGTATTATGTATGTTGTACTCCAATGAGATGTTATTGTGAGTTCACCACTTTGTGCTGGGTATTTAAATCGTCGTCAGACTTGTGTATTATGTATGTTGTTCTCCAATGAGATGTTATTGTGTTTTCACCACCTTGTGCTGGGTATTTAAATAGTCGTCAGAATTGTGTATTATGAATGTTGTACTCCAATGAGATGTTATTGTGAGTTCACCACCTTGTGATGGGTATTTAAATCGTCGTCAGACTTGTGTATTATGTATGTTGCACTCCAATGAGATGTTATTGTGAGTTCACCACCTTGTGTTGGGTATTTAAATCGTCGTCAGACTTGTGTATTATGTCTGTTGTACTCCAAGGAGATGTTATGGTAAGTTTACCTCCCTTAGTTCCGTACTTAAATAGCCGTTAGAATTGTGTTCTCTGTAAGTTGTACGCTAATTAGATGTAATTGTGAGTTCACCACCCGTATTTGGGTATTGAAATAGTCATCAGAATTGTGTACTCTGTATGTTGTACTCCAAGGTGATGTTATTGTGAGTTTACCACCCGTAGTTCGGTATTTAAATAGTCGTCAGAATTGTGTACTGTGTATGTTGCACTCTAATGAAATCTTATTGTGAGCTCACAACCCGTATTTTGTTATTTAAATAGTAATCAGAATTGGGTACATTATATTTGCACTCTAATGAGATGTTATTGTGAGCTTACCAGCCGTATTTGGGTATTGAAATAGTCAACACAATTGTGTACTGTGTATGTTGTACCCATGGAGATGTTATTGTGAGTTTACCACCCGTAGTTCGGTATTTAAATAGTCATCAGACTTGTGTATAGTGTATGTAATACTCTAATGAGATGCGATTGTGAGATACCCACCCGTATTGGGTATTTAAATAGTCATCATAATTGTGTACTGTCAATTTTGTAATCCAATGAGATGTTATTGTGAGTTAACAACCCTTAGTTCGGTATTTAAATAGTCATTACAATTGTGCACAGTGTATTTGTATTCTTATTAGATGTTATTGTGATTTTTCTACCAGTAGTTCGGTATTTAAATAGTCGTCAGAATTGTGTATTGTGTATATTGTACTCCAAGGAGATGTTATTGTGAGTTTACCACTTTGTGCTGGGTATTTAAATCGTCGTCAGATTTGTGTATTATGTATGTTGTACTCCAATGAGATGTTATTGTGAGTTCACCACCTTGTGTTGGGTATTTAAATCGTCGTCAGACTTGTGTATTAGGTATGTTGTACTCCAATGAGATGTTATTGTGAGTTCACCACCTTGTGTTGGGTATTTGAAAAGTCGTCAGAATTGTGTATTGTGTATATTGTACTCCAATGAGATGTTATTGTGGGTTCACCACCTTGTGTTGGGTATTTAAATCGTCGGCAGACTTGTGTGTTATGTATGTTGTACTCCAATGAGATGTTATTGTGAGTTCACCACCTTGTGTTGGGTATTTAAATCGTCGTCAGAATTGTGTATTATGTATGTTGTACTCCAATGAGATGTTATTGTGAGTTCACCACCTTGTGTTGGGTATTTAAATCGTCGTCAGTCTTGTGTATTATGTATGTTGTACTCCAATGAGATGTTATTGTGAATTCACCAACTTCTGCTGGGTATTTAAATCATCGTCAGACTTGTGTATTATGTATGTTGTTCTCCAATGAGATGTTAATGTGTTTTCACCACTTTGTGTTGGGTATTTAAATCGTCGTCAGAATTGTGTATTATGTATGTTGTACTCCAATGAGATGTTATTTTTAATTTTACCACCTTGTGTTGGGTATTCAAATCGTCGTCAGAATTGTGTATTATGTATGTTGTACTCCATTGAGATGTTATTGTGAGTTCACCACCTTGTGGTGGGTATTTAAATCGTCGTCAGACTTGTGTATTATGTATGTTGTACTCCAATGAGATGTTATTGTGAGTTCACCACCTTGTGCTGGGTATTTAAATCGTCGTCAGACTTGTGTATTATGTGTGTTGAACTCCAATGAGATGTTATTATGAGTTTACCACCTTGTGCTGGGTATTTAAATCGTTGTCAGAATTGTGTATTATGTATGTTGTACTCCAATGAGATGTTATTGTGAGTTCACCCCCTTGTGCTGGGTATTTAAATCGTCGTCAGACTTGTGTATTATGTATGTTGTACTCCAATGAGATGTTATTTTGAGTTCACCACCATGTGCTGGGTATTTAAATCGTCGTCAGGCTTGTGTATTATGTATGTTGTACTCCAATGAGATGTTATTGTGTTTTCACCACTTTGTGTTGGGTATTTAAATCGTCGTCAGAATTGTGTATTATGTATGTTGTACTCCAATGAGATGTTATTTTTAATTTTACCACCTTGTGTTGGGTATTTAAATCGTCGTCAGAATTGTGTATTATGTATGTTTGTTCTCCATTGAGATGTTATTGTGAGTTCACCACCTTGTGTTGGGTATATAAATCGTCGTCAGAATTGTGTATTATGTATGTTGTACTCCATTGAGATGTTATTGTGAGTTCACCACCTTGTGCTGGGTATTTAAATCGTCGTCAGACTTGTGTATTATGTGTGTTGAACTCCAATGAGATGTTATTATGAGTTTGCCACCTTGTGCTGGGTATTTGAATCGTTGTCAGAATTGTGTATTATGTATGTTGTACTCCAATGAGATGTTATTGTGAGTTCACCACCTTGTGCTGGGTATTTAAATCGTCGTCAGAATTGTGTATTATGTATGTTGTACTCCAATGAGATGTTATTGTGAGTTCACCACCTTGTGTTGGGTATTTAAATCGTCGTCAGAATTGTGTATTATGTATGTTGTACTCCAATGAGATGTTATTGTGAGTTCACCACCTTGTGCTGGGTATTTAAATCGTCGTCAGAATTGTGTATTATGTATGTTGTACTCCAATGATATGTTATTGTGAGTTCACCACTTTGTGCTGGGTATTTAAATCGTCGTCAGACTTGTGTATTATGTATGTTGTACTCCAATAAGATGTTACTGTGAGTTCACCACCTTGTGCTGGATATTTAAATCGTCGTCAGAATTGTGTATTATGTATGTTGTACTCCAATGAGATGTTATTGTGAGTTCACCACTTTGTGCTGGGTATTTAAATCGTCGTCCGAATTGTGTATTATGTATGTGGTACTGCAATGAGATGTTATTGTGAGTTCACCACCTTGTGTTGGGTATTTAAATCGTCGTCAGAATTGTGTATTATGTATGTTGTACTCCAATGAGATGTTATTGTGAGTTCACCACCTTGTGTTGGGTATGTAAATCGTCGTCAGAATTGTGTATTATGTATGTTGTACTCCAATGAGATGTTATTTTGAGTTCACCACCTTGTGCTGGGTATTTAAATCGTCGTCAGGATTGTGTATTATGTATGTTGTACTCCAATCAGATGTTATTGTGAGTTCACCACCTTGTTCTGGGTATTTAGATGGTCGTCAGACATGTGTATTATGTTTGTTGTTCTCCAATGAGATGTTATTGTGAGTTCCCCACCTTGTGATGGGTATTTAAATCGTCGTCAGAATTGAGTATTATGTATGTTGTACTGCAATGAGATGTTATTGCGAGTTCACCACCTTGTGCTGGGTATTTAAATCGTCGTCAGACTTGTGTATTATGTATGTTGTACTCCAATGAGATGTTATTTTGAGTTCACCACCTTGTGCTGGGTATTTAAATCGTCGTCAGGCTTGTGTATTATGTATGTTGTACTCCAATCAGAGTTATTGTGAGTTCACCACCTTGTGCTGGGTATTTAGATCGTCGTCAGTCTTGTGTATTATGTTTGTTGTACTCCAATGAGATGTTATTGTGAGTTCACCACCTTGTGCTGGGTATTTAAATCGTCGTCAGAATTGTGTATTATGTATGTTGTACTCCAATGATATGTTAATGTGAGTTCACCACTTTGTGTTGGGTATTTAAATCGTCGTCAGACTTGTGTATTATGTATGTTGTACTCCAATGAGATGTTATTGTGAGTTCACCACCTTGTGTTGGGTATTTAAATCGTCGTCAGAATTGTGTATTATGTATGTTGTACTCCAATGAGATGTTATTTTGAGTTCACCACCTTGTGCTGGGTATTTAAATCGTCGTCAGGATTGTGTATTATGTATGTTGTACTCCAATCAGATGTTATTGTGAGTTCACCACCTTGTGCTGGGTATTTAGATCGTCGTCAGACTTGTGTATTATGTTTGTTGTTCTCCAATGAGATGTTATTGTGAGTTCACCACCTTGTGCTGCGTATTTAAATCGTCGTCAGAATTGTGTATAATGTATGTTGTACTCCAATGGTATGTTATTGTGAGTTCAGCACATTGTGCTGGGTATTTAAATCGTCGTCATAATTGTGTATTATGTATGTTGTACTCCAATGAGATGTTATTGTGAGTTCACCACTTTGTGCTGGGTATTTAAATCGTCGTCAGAATTGTGTATTATGTATGTTGTACTCCAATGAGATGTTATTGTGAGTTCACTACCTTGTGCTGGGTATTTAAATCGTCGTCGGACTTGTGTACTATGTATGTTGTACTCCAATGAGATGTTATTGTGAGTTCACCACCTTGTGCTGGGCATTTAAATCGTCGTCAGAATTGTGTATTATGTATGTTGTACTCCAATGAGATGTTATTGTGAGTTCACCACTTTGTGCTGGGTATGTAAATCGTCGTCAGAATTGTGTATTCTGTACGTTGTCCTCCAATGATACGTTATTTTGAGTTCACCACTTTGTGCTGGGTATTTAAATCGTCGTCAGAATTGTGTATTATGTATGTTGTACTCCAATGAGATGTTATTGTGAGTTCACCACCTTGTGCTGGGTATGTAAATCGTCGTCAGAATTGTGTATTATGTATGTTGTACTCCAATCGGATGTTATTGTGAGTTCACCACCTTGTGTTGGGTATCTAAATCGTCGTCATAATTGTGTATTATGTATTTTGTACTCCAATGAGATGTTATTGTGAGTTCACCAACTTGTGCTGGGTATTTAAATCGTCGTCAGACTTGTGTATTATGTATGTTGTACTCCAATGAGATGTTATTGTGAGTTCACCACCTAGTGCTGGGTATTTAAATCGTCGTCAGACTTGTGTATTATGTATGTTGTACTCCAATCAGATGTTATTGTGAGTTCACCACCTTGTGCTGGGTATTTAAATCGTCGTCAGAATTGTGTATTATGTATGTTGTACTCCAATGAGATGTTATTGTGAGTTCACCACCTTATGCTGGGTATTTAAATCGTCGTCAGACTTGTGTTTTATGTCTGTTGTACTCCAATGAGATGTTATTGTGAGTTCACCACCTTGTGTTGGGTATTTAAATCGTCGTCAGACTTGTGTATTATTTATGTTCTTATTGAAGGTTGGGTTCTTTAGGTTCACCACCCGTAGCTGTGTGTTTTAGATCCCTGTTTTGTTATTGTAATATATTTGCATACGCAACAATGAACCTTTCTATGATTTATTGTTCTAATAGCGGAATTAATAAATATATCAGTCTGCCCAAATCTATTTGAAAACGTAAAATGTCAACGTTAAAAGAAAAGTCTGCCACAGACCTCGTATGCATATTTAAAAAATAATTGTTTTAATTTATGGATTTAATGAACGTTTTAACAATGATTTTTTTAATAGCGGAATTAATAAATATATCAATCAGCCCAATTATATTTGAAAACGTAAAAATACAAAGTTATAAGAAAAGTCTGCCACAGCCCGCGTATGCATTTTTAAAATAATTGTTATAGTTTATGGACTTGCTATTTGTATAACACGCAAACAGTTAAACTGTCAAATTTTGTTTAATTTATTTAACTTGAAAACGAAAGTGAATTGTCATTTAATAGATATCGACAGTTGCAATTCAGAAAAAGAACAATATATCGTTATATGTCACGCTGCCACAGAAGTTGAACTAATGTGTTTCTTTTGCGTTGATAAAAACAAAGTATATGGATTCCAAATAGTGCAACGGGGACATAAATTCAATAGTATGTACGAAACTATACTTGTTTAAAACTCACGCGACATTTTACTAACTATTTTTTTAACTTTAAGTAGTAAAATTAGGTAATATCGGAGCATATTATGGCATTAAACAATTCTTCATCGCGGTTAAACATAATTAAATGACTTTAGAATCATATGAAATAACTTGCCATGATTCGAAAATGCAAAAGGCGAACAATAAATCGCAACATGTATAATTTTAAGATTGCATAAAGAAATACCGTCATGACGCTTAGTTATTAAAATCTGCATCAAAATAATACATGATAATACATTTCAACGTGTTGTAATTTTATCTTTTCTCAGCTGTTGTTTTACCAGGAAGGAGACGGAGTCGGTAGAGATACAAACGGAATTGGTGGGGGCACGGACGCCGCTATCGCGCACCGCCTCCATAAGCGAGTTGACGGAAGCTACTGTCTACACCAGGTAGCGGAAGTAACAGTATTACTCAGAAGCAGCAAACTATTTCCGTGTAGCCATTTAGTCAGATTGTCGTTTATCATTCCGAAAGAAACATGTTTTTGAACTTATCTAACAACGTTGTACATATTATAAATTGTAGTAATACTAATTTATAATTTTTATATATAAAAGGTTTGAGTGACCGTGAATTAAATTCGACTATATTCCACAGTTAGTAAACTTTCGTAGCAATAATAAATGGAAATAGTCTCGAGCGTATATATTTTTATCTTATGTCGGATTACCCAGGGTGTCATCACCAGATGACATTTCTTAACACCTCTAAAAGAGGGGTTCCTGGGAGGTTCGTATTAAGACGCTTTCTGGAAAAATGGTATCACATATTATGTATGAAGCGTGTCGGTATAATACTTTAGTTCAGCGCAGAAACTCGAACATACCATAAGTAATCGTAAATGAAAATGAAATTATGATCTGATTTCAGAACCTTGACCACAAATGATACGAGCTCAACTCGAGGATTTTCATGTACACACGAAGGACGTGGTAAGTAACCTCTAATTGCTACACTTTAACATTCTAACATAAATCTACTAGAGCTAAATGTATGTTGGACAATAACTCTGTAACATCGTCTGTGTCCCTTCAATCGTCTTACAGTTATCACTCTTGCTACTTATAAATTATAACATGGATCTCATGCCCGACAATGTACGTTCACAATACTTCAGTCTCCGCATAGTAATCTCAGTAATAAGCCTATAAATCTTAACATTCTCATTGTTCTTCCTACAGTTTTCTCAAACATTTTTTGTTTCACATGTATCGCAAGGGTAACGCTATACGCGCACTGATCTTCAATTCAATACTGCAGAATAGTGCAGTCATCTCTCTCCGAAACACTCAGTAAAACTCAACAGGCATGGACTAAAATAGTGCAGAATAGCAAGCTCGAAAAATACAATATTGTTTGTAGATTTTTAAAGGGCTTTAAACCTAGTATATCACATGGTTCTTTTATACAAATTAAAACTTGTTAAAACGAAATTTCTTCCTATCTGGCAAATAGGCTCCAGTTTGGCATAGCAGAAAACATTATATCTTAGAGCAACAACATTGTCTCTGGTATTCCCCAGGGCTCTATTTTAAGACCTCTTCTTTTTCTGATGTATGTTAATGATCTGTTATTGTACCTTACATTTAAAACTGACAATTGTTTCGAATGTTCAACAGTGGTGTGAAAATAATAACGTGGTTATTAATCCACTTTTAAAAAACAACCTGCTTAGTATTATGTTTAAAACATAAAGTTCGACAAAATATTAATCTAAATCTTAACATGTCAGACGATGTTATAAATAATGGTAAGAGTCAGAAAATAATTGGTGTGTATATTGATAATAATCTATCTTGGAAAATACATGATGACAAAATATGTTCCAAAATGTCACCAAGAATGTTCATTCCTCAAAAAAGAAAACCATTCTCGACTCTTGAAATGCGAAAACTCTTCTATAATGGATATATCTCATCTATGTCTGACTATGTATGCATTACTTGGATACTCAGCTGTAAAAACGTAATAGAATAGGCAAAATACAAAAATGTGCCTTAGCACATATCTTAAATACAAAATTTAAAACTAATCCAATAACACTCTTTAAAGATATTAACTGGTTAACACTTGAAAAACAGATACAATAGTTCAGGTAAGTAATGGTTTTTAAAGCCTATCACACTCAAACACCAACAATAATAGCATATATATGCGTTCTTATAACACGTTCACAAAATAAAAACTACCAGTATAGTTTGCGATCTTGTGGAAAATGAAGATTTAAAGCTAATACGTATACCAAATACAAACTATCTTAAACGATCTTTTCGATACTCTAGCATAAAAATATGGAAATCAATACCTCCTGCAAACAACAAACAAATAATTGAAATACTTTTAAGAATAAATTAAACGCATACCTTTATTGCCGCTCTTGATTAAATAAACTGCATCTACGCGTATTTCATAATTATCTTGTGTTTTTATGAGTTAAATTATTCTTCATTATTGAAGCTTTATGTCTGTCACTTTTATAATGTCTCGGTTGCAATATGGATATGTTTGTATGATTCGTTATATGTTTATGAATAATAACGTATACGTGAGTGCTTGTGTGTTATTATTATTAAAATTCCAATTTACGTTCTGACCGTGAAAATAAAACCACTGCGAAATAAAACGAGTGTACACTATTACGGATACTTTCTCTAGATGAGGTTGACAGTGAATCCGTCAGTGTGGAGGAATGGCTGACAAATGACGGCGAAAATGATGTAAGTGCCTTCTATTTTCCTTGACGACTTGTATGCACATATAAGTGCCTTCTATTTGCCTTGTTGACTGGTATGTATATGTAAGTGTTTTCTTGTTTCGTTAGTGAAGTTATGACATGCGTAAGTGTCTTCTACGTGCAGTACTGACTATTATGCATACGCGCCGTTTAGTGTTCTTTATTGACTTTATTGACTTGTTTCCGTATAGTGTGTATACGTGCAAAAGTGCATTCTATTTTTCGATTTGATTTCGATGTTTATTACGGTAAGTGCCTTCTAGTTTATTTATTGACTCTGCTCATATAAGCGCCTTCGAGTTCGTATAGAAAACCCATCTAGCTTCCTTACTGACATTTATGCCTTCGAGTTACCAAATTTGTAGAGAAAACCCATACAGCTTCCGTACTGACATATGCATTCGAGTTAGCTAATTCGTAGAGAAAACCCATATAGCTTCCTTACTGACATGTATGCCTTTAAGTTACCTAATTCGTAGATAAAACCCATCATGCTTCCTTACTGACATTTATGCTTAGATACCTTGCTTAATTTGGGGCATATGTAACTACGTTCTACGTAACTGACTATGATATGTTTTTACCGTAAAGGGTCATCGATACCTACGTTAGTGGGTGATATTGTGGAACAGCC
Organism: Congeria kusceri; assembly: GCA_027627225.1. Lineage (NCBI taxonomy): Eukaryota > Metazoa > Mollusca > Bivalvia > Myida > Dreissenidae > Congeria > Congeria kusceri. Next base: position 47,926,914 of record CM051026.1, read on the forward strand.
AGCTTGTGTAATATTATGTTGATCAATACAAGTATCCAGTCGATGAGAAAGGTAAGAAATGAAGCGTTACTTATGCGAAGAAAATGACATTGGTGAGTGCAACGAACTTCATGAAGAAATATCATGGGTGTTTTGCAGGGTGGATAACTGCAAGAAGTTCTGAACACCATTTGTGTCACGTGATGTTTGCATTAAGATCAGTAACTCAGAGTTTGGTGATGATGATGAATTAAACCCTGATGATGTTGATGATGCTAATGATACTTATGATGCTGATGGTATTGATAATATTTTGATAAATGATAATTTTTTATAATTTTGTATTCTAATTGCAGATTGGTTTGGTTAAACTATTCAAAGACAACGGATTTGAGAACACAATCTTTATCAGCATGATGACGGAAGAAGAACTCAAAGTTATGGGAATTGACGGTACGCACCGCAAAGCCCTACTCTACAGAATACCATATAGCTTCAAATATATTAATCGTATCATGGGAAATAAAAACTAGTGTGCATTAACGGCCTGAAAAAAAGACAAATTTAACCACAAAAACACTATGAAATACACTCAGAACGTGTGTTAAGCCGCTTATGCACGTCGCCGCATACTCCTGAGCGTTTTCGTATATGCATTGATTTTAAACTAATATGTACGACTTTCTGTTTATGCAGCCACGCGCAACGTTTCAAGCAACCGTTGCTTTGAGCATGATGTTCCTTGCATCGCATAAAGAGGAAATTCTTTTTAAAATTATTATAGAGTTAAAACAGATTTGCCAAAACATAACAACGGTAACGATGAAGAGGTGCAAACTATTTCAGTTATACTCATTAACTTTGTTGTGCGGGTTATGCAAACATTGTATCAAAATCGTAGGTGTGTTAATAATATTTGCCTTTTTGCGGCATAACCGGACTCATGTTTATGCGTTGAAAATCACCATAAAGCGCATTGAGCTTGGTCACGTTAATGCGACGACGTGTACAATTGTGTGGTGTTACAAACCAGTTTTGTTATAAAATGTGTTTTGTTAATGTGCACTTTCCAAACACAACATTATTGACTAATTTAACACTGATTGCTATCTACATAAACAGGAAAATGTAAGAAATTTTATATTTTACTGAAATACAGTTGTTATGCTGATGATGTATAATGCTATAACAGTAACGCAATACAAATATAATTATATTTTACTCAATGACAGAAAGTGATCCAGTTCAAATTAATAATAAAATCTCCCTTGAAAGCTAGACGGGTTATCAGCCTTCTTTGTGCATATGCTGATGACACCTTCTGGTGTTCAAAGAACGTTATCGGGTAAACATATACTTCTGTTCCTTTATTTACGCACCCCATCAGAGATGACAGGGTATATTGGTTTGCTAATTTATGTCTGTAAATCGTTCGGTGAACTATTTTTTGTTTCCGCTCTTTATCTCCACAAGTTTCCATCCGATCTGCACGAAAAATTAAAATATTTGTCGGCTTAATATCTCGGTCAAGTTTGACAATAATTGTCATCCGATCTTCACCAAATTTGATATTTTATAGATTGCATTTTACCTAGAGGGTGCAAATGCGTTTTAAAAAAAGCCCTTTTGTACATTCCTTCAGGTACGTGCCAGACGCGCTACCTGATGGACAAGATAAGGCAACTACCGGACTACGAGATAGCTGCGGGTGTGCCGGTACGTTTGTTAGCCTTCGGGAAAACTTAAAGGCCTAGTTTCATCCTTCGTTTCTTGACCACTCCAAATCTAGGATATTGTACTCATATGTACTGGCACCATGATGTGATCATAGTGTGGACACAGTTTGGGGTCCCATATCAGCTGAGATCAATACACTGCCGCAATTTAAACAGTGCACTCAACTATTGCTCAGTTAGCTGAGAGAAAAGATTGCAGATAATGATAAGATGTTTTATGATGGACCAATCCACATAGTTGAATACCCCTATGGAAAGGCCAAACAGTCCTTAAACCTCGCATTTGGCATTAGAAAGACTGTTGGCGAGGAAAGAAACTTGAATCAAGAGAATTATAAGATCAAATTACTTTAAAGGGAACATTTGTTTAAGTGAAGGTGTATTACTAATTAACACATATCGTAGTAATCTTACTGAATCAGCAAATGCGGTATATATCAAACGTATGAGTAAATACCACTTTGCTAATATTACGTTTGTTTTAAGTTAAACGTTACTACTCAATTCAATGAATTCATTATATTTGTGTTACTTTTCTTAAATGTACGGTGTGTCAGAGATATGTATAGGATTTTTCTATTGTAATTACTTACTTACGTGTGTTTATAATCCTTTTTCTTCGTATTAGTTTCATGTTGGTCTTTTTTAACTATTCGTCAAACGGTGTTACTGTTGTTCCGGTTTCAGACAGACGTCGAGAGCTGGTTGTACCATATTGGACTTTTCATGTACAAGAAAAACTTCAAACAACAACACATCATATCTTCCAAGGATATGGAGGCAGGTCACCTTGCATTATTCAGCAGACGTGTTGAACTAGATTATATATTAGACATGAGACATATTATCTGGTCTACTAGATTTTATAGAGACTTGAAACTTATTACTAGATTATTCATCAGATATGTTAATGCTCAATACAGATTATATAGCAGATTCATTAGCTGTTCAACAATATTATATACTAGTAGCAGAAGGGTTAAATGTTCAACAAGATTATGTACTAGTAGCAGACGGGTTAATTGTTCAACAAGATTATATACTACTAGCAGACGGGTTAGCTGTTCAACAAGATTATATACTAGTAGCAGACGGGTAAACTTTTCAACAAGATTATATACTAGTAGCAGACGGGTTAACTGTTCAACAAGGTTATATACTAGTAACAGACGGGTTAACTGTTCAACAAGATTATATACTAGTAGCAGACGGGTTAACTGTTCAACAAGATTATATACTAGTAACAGACGGGTTAACTGTTCAACAAGATTATATACTAGTAGCAGACGGGATAGCTGTTCAACAAGATTATATACTAGTAGCAGACGGGTTAACTGTTCAACAAGATTATCTACTAGTACCAGAAGGGTTAACTGTTCAACAAGATTATATACTAGTAGCAGACGTGCTAACTATTCAACAAGATTATATACTAGTAGCAGACGGGTTAACTGTTCAACAAGATTATTTACTAGTAGCAGACGGGTTAACTGTTCAACAGGATTATATACTAGTAGCAGATGGGTTAACCTGTTCAACAAGATTATATACTAGTAGCAGACGGGTGAACTGTTCAACAAGATTATATACTAGTAGCAGACGGTTGAACTGTTCAACAAGATTATATACAGTAGCAGACGGGTTAACTGTTCAACAAGATTATATACTGGTAGCAGACGGGTTAGCTGTTCAACAAGATTATATACAGTAGCAGACTGGTTAATTGTTCAACAAGATTATATACTGGTAGCAGACGGGTTAACTGTTCAACAAGATTATATACTAGTATTAGACGGGTTAACTGTTCAACAAGATTATACACTTTTAGCAGACGGTTGAACTGTTCGACAAGATTATATACTAGTAGCAGACGGTTGTACTGTTCAACAAGATTATATACTAGTAGCAGACGGGTGAACTGTTCAACAAGATTATATACCAGACAAGTTAACTGGTCTAACATATTATATAGCAGGCGTGTTAGCAGTTTAACTAGATTATATAGCAAACATGTGAAAAGATAAACTAGATTATGCATTAGACATGTTTACCAGTCAACTAGTTTATACTGCAGACATGCTAATATTTGTACTTAAATATAGCAAACGTGTTAACTTTTCAACTCGATTATTCATCAGACATGTTAACTGGTCAATAAAGATTATACTGCAGATTTGTTAACTGTACAACCAGATTATACAGCAGACGCGTTACTTTGTCTACTAGATTATATAGCAGACGTGCTAACATTTCAGCTAAATTATTGCAGACATGGTAGTTTTTTAAGCAGATTATAAAGCATATTTATTTAACTGTTCTACTAGATTTTAAAGCAATCATGTTAACTTTTTAACTAGATTATAATATAGATGACGTGGTAATTTTTCCAGGTATTAAAATCCTTATCTCGATCGGACATTGAGAAGGAGCTGAAAATTACGAAAATAGGTACGTGCTGCTCCTGAGTATCAACTCATGTATTCCACACGCACGCACAAACGATAAAACAAGACAGAAATGTTATGTAGTAACATTATAAATTTGAAAAGATTTTCTTACAATGCATGTAAATTAATTGAAATATTGTATTATTTTATTAACTAACAATGGCTGCTGATAAACGTATACTTCTTTAGTAATTAAAACCAGGTTTTATTCTTAGGTTTGCATAAAAACAGGTTAATACCATTTGCATTGAAATTAGGGCAGTATCAGTAATATGTAAGTAAAATAATTTGGAGCCTTGAATCTACGTTTTAGGTATGTAAAGAATATAAGGTATATTTTACTGCTTGTTGAAAAACCAACAACATTATTTCACAGATGTTAGCCCCAGTAGGGCAAACGTCGTTAACGTTAACGTCTAGAGGCACTTCCGGAGAACAATTTGCTTAATGGCTTAATTTATAACGTCACATTATACCTTCAGGTCACATCAAGAGACTTCTATATGCCATTGGGAAACTACAATACCCGACACTAGGTAATACACCATTTTTTTCGATGGATCGATATCTCGATTGTTAATTACCCGATTCGATTTTCGATGCTAACCAACCAAAGTCGACCCTATTTTCGTTTATGTGTTTATATAAGATTTGTTATAAAACTGTAAAATACAATTACGGATTTTGTGTAGATTAATCATGTAAATTGATCATTGCATCATGTTTCTAGTTATATTAAACTAGTTGGGAAAAACATTATCACTAATGTTTACCATTTTCATATTAATTTGGTATTAAGGCACATACGTTGATTCTTCTTCATCATTCACTCATTCCAATCTCATTCTTCACATTTTTTGTGAAATGTTATGCGGTAAGGTGCGGTAAGGTGCGGTACGGTACGGTACGGTACGATACGGTACGATACGATATGAGATAATACGATACGATACGTTACTGTACTGTCCAACGTTATTACCAACATTTGCGGAGGTTCTAATAAGGTCATTATATTACCGTCCGTGTATACTTATATTCTTATTCGGGCGGACATAGGCATGGTTATTTTGGTTTTATTAAGCCAAAATGGGACGTTTGTTTTTGCGTCCAGGCGTGCCGAAAATATGATTTAGGAAATCATATGATCCTACACAGCACTAAATATTACAATTACTTTCAAGTCGTTTCACGTTTTGCATGAAAATGGTATACGACTGGTAGTTATTACAATTAAGCAAAAACACTAAAGTTTAATAAAAAAAACATTTCATATAACGTGTTTAATGAATACTTCATTTACATTTAATTTGGTTTACGTTGGAACGCCAAAATAAGCTGTCACAATGCTGCTCAATATATTATGTGCCCTTCTTATTGTGGTGTGTAGACTCGTCTTTTTGTTATGTATCGTCCTTATTATAGTTCATACAAAGTCCCCGTCATGTCGTGTAATATGAAACGGTGTATGAAATGTAAAGGTCGACCGATCCTGTTTCTTATTTTATCTTACTAAGTTAAATTTTCTTGGGACAGTTCTCATGTTATGCAAGATCAAAATGGCAAGCATGGTATACAAGGAGCAAAGTAGGAGAAAAGTAACATTATATATGATTTATTCGATATTTGACAGAAACGACTGCACCAGCGTAGTCATGTGCCTTCCTTATTATGATGTAGACATTCCTCATTATGCCGTGTACCTTTCTTATTATGATGTGCACGTTCCTCTTTATGTCGTGCAGCATCCTTGTTATGAAGTGTATATTCCTCTTTAGGTTGTGTAGCATCCTTGTTATGAAGTGTATATTCCACTTTAGGTTGTGTAGCATCCTTGTTATGAAGTATATATTCCTCTTTAGGTTGTGTAGCATCCTTGTTATGAAGTGTATATTCCTCTTTAGGTTGTGTAGCATCCTTGTTATGAAGTGTATATTCCTCTTTAGGTTGTGTAGCATCCTTGTTATAAAGTGTATATTCCTCTTTAGGTTGTGTAGCATCCTTGTTATAAAGTGTATATTCCTCTTTAGGTTGTGTAGCATCCTTGTTATGAAGTGTATATTCCTCTGTAGGTTGTGTAGCATCCTTGTTATGAAGTGTATATTCCTATTCATGTCATATACCTTCCTAATAATGATGGGTACATTCCTCTTTATGTTGCGCACCATCCATACTATGAGGTGTAATTTCCTTTGTATGTCGTGTAGCATCCTTGTTTTGAAGAGTATATTCCTCTTTAGGTTGTGTAGCATCCTTGTTATGAAGTGTATATTCCTATTCATGCCATATACCTTCCTAATAATGATGGGTACATTCCTCTTTATGTTGCGTACCATCCATACTATGAGGTGTAATTTCCTCTGTATGTCGTGTAGCATCCTTGTTATGAAGTGTATATTCCTCTTTAGGTTGTGTAGCATCCTTGTTATGAAGGGTATTTTCCTATTCATGTCATATACTTTCCTAATAATGATGGGTACATTCCTCTTTATGTTGCGCACCATCCATACTATGAGGTGTAATTTCCTCTGTATGTCGTGTAGCATCCTTGTTATGAAGTGTATATTCCTCTTTAGGTTGTGTAGCATCCTTGTTATGAAGTGTTTATTCCTCTTTAGGTTGTGTAGCATCCTTGTTATGAAGTGTATATTCCTATTCATGTCACATACCTTCCTAATAATGATGGGTACATTCCTCTTTATGTTGCGCACCATCCATACTATGAGGTGTAATTTCCTCTGTATGTCGTGTAGCATCCTTGTTTTGAAGTGTATATTCCTCTTTAGGTTGTGTAGCATCCTTGTTATGAAGTGTATATTCCTCTTTAGGTTGTGTAGCATCCTTGATATGAAGTGTATATTCCTCTTTAGGTTGTGTAGCATCCTTGTTTTGAAGTGTATATTCCTCTTTAGGTTGTGTAGCATCCTTGTCATGAAGTGTATATTCCTATTCATGTCATATACCTTCCTAATAATGATGGGTACATTCCTCTTTATGTTGCGTACCATCCATACTATGAGGTGTAATTTCCTCTGTATGTCGTGTAGCATCCTTGTTATGAAGTGTATATTCCTCTTTAGGTTGTGTAGCATCCTTGTTATGAAGTGTATATTCCTATTCATGTCACATACCTTCCTAATAATGATGGGTACATTCCTCTTTATGTTGCATACCATCCATACTTTGAGGTGTAATTTCCTCTGTATGTCGTGTAGCATCCTTGTTTTGAAGTGTATATTCCTCTGTAGGTCGTGAAGCATCCTTGTTATGAAGTGTTTATTCCTCTTTATGTCATATACCTTTCTAATTATGGTGGGTACAGTCTTTTTATGTCGTGTACCATCCGTATTATGATGTAGGCATTGCTGTTGATGTGATTACCATCCCTATTATGATGTAGACATTCCAGTTGATGTGATTAAGATCCCTATTATGATTCCAGTTGATGTAATTACCATCCCTATTATTATGTAGACATTCCTGTTGATGTGATTACCATCCCTATTATTATGTAGACATTCCTGTTGCTGTGATTACCATCCGTATTATGATGTAGGCATTCCTGTTGATGTGATTACCATCCGTATAATGATGTAGACATTCCTGTTGATGTGATTACCATCCCTATTATGATGTAGGCATTCCTGTTGATGTGATTACCATCCCTATTATGATGTAGACATTCTTGTTCATGTGATTACCATCCCTATTATGATGTAGACATTCCTGTTGATGTGATTACCATCCCTATTATGATGTAGACATTCCTGTTGATGCTATTGCCATCCCTATTATGATGTAGACATTCCTGTTGATGTGATTACCATCCCAATTATGATGTAGACATTTCTGTTGATGTGATTACCATCCCTATTATGATGAAGGATTCATGTTGATGTGATTACCATCCCTGTTATGATGTAGACATTCCTGTTGATGTGATTACCATCCCTATTATGATGTAGACATTCATGTTGATGTAATTACCATCCATATTATGATGTAGACATTCCTGTTGATGTGATTACCATCCCTATTATGAAGTAGACATTCCTGTTGATGTGATTACCATCCCTATTATGATGTAGACATTCCTGTTGATGTGATTACCATCCCTATTTAATGTAGACATTCCTGTTGATGTGATTACCATCCCTATTATGATGTAGACATTCATCTTTTGTTATAAATGTATTTTAGTTTGTTATGTAAACACACTGTTATGAAAGGTACACGATCTGTTATGATTGCATTGCATATAGAAAACTGGATGCTATCACAAACTTCGGAGATAATGTGAGGAATAAGACTGTGATGTGGGAAGAATAATATCTCAATTTTAACACCTGTGAAGAATGAGATCCTTTTTTTACGAAGTGAAAACTACGATTTGTGAAAAATATGTTCTAGCAAAGCTAGGACTTCATTTGCATATACAACTATTTCTTTACTGTAAACGCTGATTGACCTGAGAATTTGTGGTTATAAATCCTATAGCGATTGTTCAGTTAATTTACGATACCATATAGACATAGAACAAATCAAACTAATTATGAATTATATCTTGGGTTTGGTGCCCATTAAACCGATTTGACCCCCCCCCCCTCCCTTGCTTTGCATTGACCGTTCAAAGGCAATGCCCCCATATTTATTCGTATTGGTGTTTTGTGTTTCATAAGTGTTTTTATATCGTGCTTAACAATTTTCTCCTTCTGATGCAAGTGGAGTTTCACTTTGTTTATATTTAAGATATTTCTGTAAGATTGTACTTAGAAAGTTTCTGGAATACTGCCCTAGAGGCCATACACGGTCTCCATTCGCTGCTTTCAGATGAGCGGAAGATCCTTCAGGTCCGCAAGCAGCTTAACAAATTCTCATTCTACGAACTTCGCTCCATCAACATTGAAGAGTGGGAATTTTGGGAGAGACTGTGCATTGCCTGCCTCCGCCCCCGATCAACTGCATACGATCTTGATGAAAATCTGAAACGTGAGTATTTAAAGGATTTTCAGTCTTCGAGGGACATTATTCCAAAAAGTATGTATTCAATTAACATCACTCGTAAGTTTAAGGTAGATGGCAGTTGTTTATTACATACGAGCTGGAGGCAGATCTGAAACGTGTGTATTCAAGTGAAAGCACTCTAAATTGTGAGTATGCAAGGGACATTACTTGTAATGGTAAGGGAGATCGCAGTGGTTATATTGGCGATCATGAAAGCTCAACATGAGTATATTGTGCTCAGGTGAGCTACAAAGGGCAATATCTCCCCGAGAAATTATCACACCAAAGCAACCTGACAATATGCGCATGTCGTCTTGGTAGGAATGCTGAATATTAAGGATCCTTCGATTCGAGTTTCTAGTTCCCGAGATCTCGCAGCGAAACGAAATTATTCCATTAAATGCACTCTTAAACGTGAGTATTCAGGGGACGTAATTATCCCATTAGAGGGATTAAGTAATGGTTGTAATAAGGAAGTCTGCGCAACTACTGTCTTCGCCCCGGTCCACGGCCTACGGGTTCGATGAAGATCTGGAACGTGAGTATTCAAGAGACGTCACTATAAGAGGTGAGTATTCAAGAGACCCCACTCTTATAGGTGAGTATTTAAGAGACAACACTCTTAAACTTGAGTATTCAGTGGACGTAATTATCCCACAAGAGGGATTAAGTAATGGTTGTAATAAGGAAGTTTGAGCGACTTATGTCTTCTCCCACAGTCCACGGCCTACGGGTTTAATGAAGATCTGGAACGTTAGTATTCAAGAGACATCATTATTAAATTGAGTATTCAAGGGAGATCACTCTTAAACGTGACATTAAAGGCACATCACTCTTAATAGACAGTAATCAAGGGAAAGCACTCTTAAATGTGAGTATTTAAGAGACATTACTCTTCAGCTTGAGTATTCAAAGGACGTTATAAATCTAGTAGTTCTTTTTTCCAAACTTTATTATTTTTTACCTATATAGTTTAACTTATCGATTTGTTTTCAAACGATGACTTCGATGCCCTTTGTTGCAGGGGACTTGAGGGAGTTGCGCAATAAATGGATAGTAATACTCGCAGTGTTTAACACGCTCTGGATGTTCCTTATTTACACCCTCGCTGATCAGGGGAAGCTACTCAGTGTCGCCAGCAGTAATCCCGTCGGTAAGCGTGTAAGAGTTACATCGCATAGAATAGAAGTTTTCAAACGTTTTGAAGACAGTGTTTGTGCCATCGGGTAAAAATGGGAATGTATCCACACAAGTACTGAAACATAAGTACGTATATGAAAATGATCACACGCGTGTGCAAACTAACGCACACACACGCAAATACGCACACGCACACATACACGCACGCACACGTGCACGCAAGCACGCATGCACGCACGCACACACTCTTCTCCAAGAAAAGCTGTAAACATCACCGCAATCACTTGCCATCACCACCACCACCACTACCACCTACAACAACAACCTAACACCCTGCTGTCATCACATTTGAATGTTCTTACATCCAATGACAAAAAATCCGAATTTAAAAGTAAAACACAGGCGCTATGCCCACTACATGTGTACTAAAATTCAACAGAGGCTCTTACTTCTATAGCCACATCACTGCAACCACCATAACTCTAGCCACCGCAACAACAACCAACAATGTAGCAGATCAGTGTTCCAGTGGTAACGCACTGGATTCACAACCCAGGGTCGCTGTTTCGAGCTCCCGCTACACCTTAACCTAATACCTCGTCTTACGAATGAGACGTTAAACTGGGTTGCAGTGTACTAGTTGATTCACGCCAGGTACCACAAGACTCAGGGTCGCAAGTCTGCGATGGCCTTATGGAAGGGAATTATGGGACACTCGATAACAATTCACTTTACTCACACCACAACCACCGACGACACCAAACACGCATTCTCCACGCGCCAAAAACCCAGCCACCACTACAGCCACCACCTCGTTATTACAAGACGCCACTGAGACCATCATAACCACAAAACCACATTGTTAACACTGTAACCAAAACCACAACCATACTTCTGCACCACCAATACATCTATTACCATCACCACAACCACCAACAAAAAGTACAAGGAACATGACACATGTTCAAATGCAACTACTAATGAATACTGTAAACGTATTTGATTTCGCGCTGTATAAATTTCGCGCATTCTTGAAAAACGGCTTACTGGCATTCGCGTGGTCTTAAATGCGCACATCTTTCATTCTCATGTTTCCATGTTTATATTTTCTAATAATTATGCGAAATGAAAATTAACACGAGGCCTTAAATTCGCACGCTGTTTGATCCGCGAAATACGCGAAAATTAGACCACCGCGAAATAAAATGAATTTACAGTAACTCGGACGAGCATTGTTTCGTTTTTTTTCAGGTCTTGTACTCCTGGTGTTGTTTAGCTTCGTATTACTGATCCAGTTTGGAGCCATGATCATCCACCGTCTGACCACAGTAACCCACTTCCTGGCCCGCGCCCCCTACTGGCTCGGCGCCAAGTTTAACACCGCCTTTGTCCTGACTGACTAGTAAGAACTTGTGATTTATTTTCCTCCGTCAAGGATGTTTTTTTCGGCATTTGTTTGTTTGTCTATTTGTTATAAATTTTACGCAAAAAGGCTTCGTACGGGTTTACATTAAATTTATTGAAAAGGTAGGAAATGGACTAATGGTTTGATTTTGATGGTGATCCGGATCACTGTTTGGATCAAAAAATATTTCAAAAGATGGATTATTATTGGAACATACCTTGGTGGAGATCTGGCTTTTCCGAGTGATTTTAGTTACATATCCAATCTTCTGGAATTACTTCAGTGGTTTTAATAACAGTTGCTACGTTGGTCCGTATGTCCGTATGTCAATATGTCCGCCAAGTTGAACACATTTAAGTACCCGGTAATTTAAAGGGATTATGTCAACGAAAATTTGGTTTCCTATTGCACTATAAATTATTTTAGATTATAGAAATGCGCTATACAAAGACATGTGCATTAAATAAGTATTTAAAATATAATAGATAATGAGATATTTATTAAAAACAAATTAAGCAAAGTTTAAAAAAAATAAAACCCCAAGCGGGTGTCGAACTCACGACTTAGGAGCCATACGAAGAAATTACAATAGACAGCGCTTTAACCGGGTGCGCTATTCCGCTTTGTGTTGAAACGTGTTGATTATTTTACACAACATACAAATAGTTCTGATGTCAAAACTTAAACATGAAAAGGACCAAACAAACACAATCTGTATTATAAATTGATTTTTATCTCAGAATGTGTACACTCTCTTCCCATTATATATACCCTGTTTAACTGTTATTATAATGCCAGAATTAATATCTTAATTCAATTTATTTTTAAGAAAATGCCCCCTTTTCGATGACATAGTCCCTTTTAATAACTGGTGTTGATCAACAGTAAATATCAGTTTGAATAATTTACTACATTAAGGGAATTGATAATAAAAGGAAATAAACATAAATACTTCAAAAAAGAGAGGCAAACCCAGAGTGGGTATCACGGCGAGGGACGTGTAAGCAAGTAAAGAGGCAAACCCAGAGTGGGTATCACGGCGAGGGACGTGTAAACAAGTAAAGAGCCATACAAATACGGCCTAAGTTATATGAAGATTGTTTTGTCAGAATGCGTGAACTTCTTTTTCCTTTATATGCACAACATTATAACGTTTATTTTGTACCAAAAGGGTCGTCCTTAATAAATTGTTCGTTTGGCGTAAAACTCACGAAAATGGCCGCTACCCCTAAACAATTAAAAAAGCAAAAACTGAAAAGCGTTTGTAAATGATTAGTTTTATTTTGCATTAAATATGTTGAAATGTTCTTTTCAAAACTTGTTTCATTAACAAAATATGAGAAATCTATAAGATGTATTTTCAATTTAACACATTTAGATAAAGGCTTATTGAGACTTTCCCGAGTCCATTTCCATGGTAGAACCAGTACATGTTTTGTTTGGGGAGATCCTGAGTACGCTCCCAGAGTGGGCATCGAACCCGGACCTCTCGATCGCTAAGCGACACCATATCAACTACGCCACCGCGCCCTCATACATTTTAACACATTTATAAATCAATAAAACATCGTATTGCAAGTACATCGGCAAAACTGTCCCACAGTAAGCGTGACGTATATTTCACTTACAACATTGACAGAAAAAAATATAATAAAAATACCCTACGTATCTACCCGCTAAAATTCTGGGTAGGGTTACGCCAAACCAACAATGTATTAAAGACGGCTAAGTGATATTTAAATTTGAGATTTTTTTTTACTGCAGTTAATCCCTTTGGAGCCCTTTGCGTGGACATAGTCCCTTTAATTTCTTTAAAACACAGTTGAGGCATGTCGTGGCAAACCCAGGTTTAATCCGTGTGCGTTAAGTGTCGCCCCGAATCAGCATATGTGCAATCCTCACAAGCTGATCCGGGACGATACTTTTCGCTTTTATGGTATTTTTTTGTTTCAAAGAAGTCTCTTCTAAACATATATCCACTGTAGGCGGAAAGTGCCGCCCTTGGTTAGCCTGAGCGGACTGCACAGGCAAATCCGGAAAGACACTTTACGCACATGCATTAAGCCCGTATTTCCCACGACACGCCTGAATTCTTGTTTGTACAGTGATATGGCCGAGGACAGGGAGGAAAGACGGGCGCGCGAAGATGCGCCCGACATGGCAGAGCACATACGGGAAGGCCGCCATTCCAGGAGACCGGACGAGTATCAGCGGCTGACCAACCCTAGAGAGCCGGTCGTGATCGCCTGAGAACATGGAGATGCTAACAGTTGACTGCAGCGTTGATAATTAATGGCCAGCGAATGTTTTCACGGCTTTGGGAATGGGTCCGGTACCCATCAATATGGGAATTATGAGTGATGAAATCTTGCTAATTGGGAAACACATTAAAGAAAGTGATTTTCTAATTTATTTAATGAATAACTTGAACTATTGTTATATTGGTTGAACTTGGTATCGTAATGGTGTTAGTCCATAACCGTATTTTGTATTTAGGATTTTGTCACTTCAGATTTGGTATCGGTGGCATTATGAATGGATTAATAAATGTTAATTAGAAGTATGTTAATGATATATTACAAGTAAAATGGCTCCAACTTTTTAAAAGTGGCAAATTTTAATGGCGACTTTTTTTTGAGCCAGCGCAACCTCTGAGCCCGTATTCACCAACCCATTCTAAGATTTAAGAATAAATAATAGACTTGGAATAAAGAATAGACTTGGAATAAAGAATAGAATTGGAATAAAGAATAGACTTGGAATAAAGAATCGACTTGGAATAAAGCATAGACTTGGAATAAAGAATAGACTTAAGAATAAAGAATAGACTTAAGAATAAAGAATATACTTAAGAATAAAGAATACACTTAAGAATAAAGAATAGACTTAAGAATAAAGAATAGACTTAAGAATAAATAATAGACTTAAGAATAAAGAATAGACTTGGAATAAAGAATAGACTTAAGAATAAAGAATAGACTTAAGAATAAAGAATAGACTCGACCCAAGAAAAAATATTGTGTGCGTATGCATCTATGCGGAGTACGAAAGTGGCATATGTCATTAATAATAATTATATATAAAGAATGCGTTGGTGAATATAAAATTTCATTATTCAACATTAACCGTTTTCTAAGAATAGAACAGTGTGAAGAATGTTCGTTATTCTTACGTCTTTGGTCTAAGCACAAAAATGTCGTGTTATATGTTTATGTATCGAGAGCCATTATACTATAAATATATTAAGTCACTCAATCCAAAAAAAGAAATGTATTTTACTTTTTATAAATACGTGTACTGTTAAAACATTCCAGTGTATTTTGAACTTTGAACAATTTACTTATTTTTTGAGTGAAATAAACGAATATTTTTCATGAACATGTATATTGTATACATATCCATTACAGCGTAATTTGGTCTTAAAGGAACTATGTCAACGAAAAGGGCCCCAAAGGGGCAACTGCAGCACAAATTCTAAAATATTTCATATTAATATTGCATGTAATAAAGGTCACAATAATGTACATATAATGGAAAAATAGTCTATGCACACTGAGAAAAAAATCATTATACAATTTAGTTCTTTTTGTTTGGCTCTTTTCTTGTTTACAATTTGACGTCAGATGTGTTGGTATTATACAATCATAGTATGCACATTCATTTTAACAAGTCAGAATAACGCAGTTGGTAACAGCGCTGTCTACTGTCATTTCTTCAGGCTTACGACGCCGTCGTCCGGAGTTCGATATCCACTCAGGGTTTTATTTTTTCAATTATGTTTCTTTGTTGATTTTTATCAAAAATATCATGTAGTAAATCAATCATACGGTATTCATTGTATATGCGTTTGTATTGCTCATTTCTTGAACATAATTACATTAAAATTTGTGAAAGAAATAACTTTTTCGTTGACATAGTCCGTTTAAGTAAATGATGTATTATTAGTGCTTACCAAATGTTCTTTTATCTTTTCTACAGGGAGTTACACCATTTCATTGTAGTTCGGTTTTGACCGATGATTCTTCTTTTTTGTGTACTAAATCGCATTGCTTCATTATAATACTATTTCGGCGTTGTCTGTTAGTTAGCTGAAAATTCATTGTTTTCTATATATCAATGATTCTTATTTAGCGTGCAATAAAATGTCAGCTTCTATATTGTGTTACACCATTTTAGTGTAGATCGGGCTTTGAAAAAAAATAATTTATTCGGTAATACAGTTTCGTGTGTTTTCTATATTTTGTTACACTACTTCGGTGTAGTTTCGTCTATGTTCAATGATTTATCATTTGAAGTTCTATATATTGTTACAATATTGAAATGCCCAACGACATGTGATTATTGTTTGATTATTTGCGCTCATGTATAATAAAAGTTCTTTTTTTTACTTTTTTTTCCGAATGTATAATCTGTCTCATTAATACAATGTGCTTGCATAATGTTTATTAATATTTTTTACTGTCATGTTTGTTGATTTTCCTACTATTTTATCATATGAGTCTTAGTAAGTCAATGTTGAATACATGTTTATCACATGCTATACATTGTTTCCCGTATAATACAACCATCACGAATATTTCTATCTTACACATGTGTAAGATAACATTTTGAGCGTTTTCATGTGCTACCTATTTTTTGACTGACCAGTCGGATGACGTTATTTTGATGAAATGACGTCGTCAACATGAAATGACGTCACGTCAGTACACTACTTTTTGGATTTATCAACATTTTTTTGGTAAAATTGGAAGATGATTGTTTCGCTTAAAAACATGTGATAAAAATGATATGACAGTCGTTGTCATTTTATACCATATTTTATTAAACTCGTCCAGGAAATTCGTGAGTAAGCTCGCCAAAGGCTCGCTTACTAACAAAATTCCTGAACCCGTTCAATAAAATATGGAATGAAATGATAACTCGTGTCAGATCTTATATTTATCAATCATAATAATCAGTAAATGCAAATTAAAAAACTATTTAAATTTCTTTTTTTTCTTGTCTTCTTTTACTTATTCGTATAAAATCCCATTAAGGTTTTAGCGCGAGTCGAGACAGAGAGACAGAAGCCGCCCGAGTTATATGCTCGCGGCCTCTATAATCTATCGAAGACAATATATAAGACAATAATAATGAGAAGAAGAAGGAGAAGAAGAAAAAGAAGAAGAAGAAAAAGAAGAATAAATATTTTTCACAGGCTGCATTGCCTTAAAGCAATCGGGTAGATACGACATGTACAATGCGACGTACCGGAGGCCATTATCGTCGTGATGTGGCTGCCTTGCCCCGTGTTCACAAAAACAAGCTCATCCTGATTTTAAGGTTCAAGATGAACTTGAGCCAGATATTTCAGGATCAGGCTCAAAAATGGCGTTCACTAAAACCTGAATCAATTTTAATTGATGGTGAAATATATAGTAAACATGAATTTGAACTCTTGCCATCTTATATGAAGATTTGAATCAAAACCTAACGAAAACTCATGTTGCTTTATCTTGAAGAAAAGTTATTCCGCTAATTTGAGCTAGAAGATCAAGATCAGCTAAGATTGACCTTGATCCCAATGTTAATCCTTTATGAACTTGGAGTCTGAAGTTTAGTTTCTCTTGCGTTCATGTTTCCCAGAAAATCCTGTAGTGCCACTATGAAGCTGAACTCTCAAGCCAACTTGACCTTTATGAATTTATCTCTAAAACCTGTCATATTACAGTTTAAGTTTATCTTAAAATATTTTCACTTAAAATCCAATTTGTGCAAGGAAATATTTTTAAAACTACATATGATGCGTGTCATGAGAAAACCGGGCTTAATGCATGTGCGTACAGAGTCGTCCCGGATCAGCCTGTGCAGGCAGCACAGACTAATCCAGGACGACACTTTCCGCCTGCATTGGATTTATGTTTAAAAAAGAATTCCTTTAAACAGAAAGTACCATAAAAGCGGAAAGCGCCTTCCCGGATTATTCTTTGCGGACAGCACAGGCTAATCCAGGACGACAATTTACGCACATGCATTAAGCCCGGTTTTTCCAGGACACGCCTCATTTATAAAGTAATAAATCCAATTACAGTTAAGTTAATAGTCGTTAATAATAAGTTGGTAATAAGTTAACATTTAGCGGAATTTCATGTATAAGTGGAAAAAACATGCTTAATACAAATTACGACTTTAAGACTAAGGATAAAATATCATTTAAGATGTTTATGGAAAACGACGCCAGAATTCCATCTTGAAATATATTTTTTTACAATATATATTATTAAGAATACAGATAAAATCAGGAACGACGCAGCCTATTTTCGTATATAACATATATTCAGGTTTCCGATCTTTACTTGCTTCGTTGTAAATGTCAGGCATCACCCAAATCTTGGATGGTAAACAACGGCTTCTGCTATTCTGGATTACCTGCCCCTATCACGCCGTTAATATTAGTACGAACCGGGAACTAGGCTACGGCTTATGCAAGATAGCAAAGACACGTTATGTTCAATAGGCAATTTTAAAATATCTCAATAATAAAGAACTTCTGTTATTGTCATTGTAATGACATCACTTATTGAATTCAAACCGTATTTATTATGTTTATTTGTACGCTTGTCATAGCAGTGTTACTTGTAATTTTGTTCAAATGTACATCACAATGAACTAAATGTGTATTTCGGATATTCGTATAATTGTTAAGAAATAAGTTTAGTATGTGTGAATATTCCGGTTACATTCAAGTAAATAGCGAAAATATGGGTGTCATTAATTTGACGTACCATTTTTAATAAATAGACGTGTCAGAAATTGTAAATGTAATAAATATGATATACAAATTAGTATACACAAGACAAGACATACGTGATCGTAAATAATTAAAAGGCTAGACAACAGGTGTGAAGTTTTGCTGTTTTGATAAAGGACCAAATCAGGTTTCGATTTACTGACTGGTAGCCTGCAAAGAAAAGAAGTAGTTTTCCGCGAAACCTGTAATGGAATTACCCTCTCAAAAGACCGTTGGCTTCCACCAACAGTCTGAAAACCGTTTTATACAACATAAATAAACGCCAACATCGTAAAAAAATATGTATTTTATTGAAAAATGGAAATATATATTGTTTGTCGACACACACCCGTGTATCCAACAGAAACATTCGGTTTTAAATCAGGAAATAATGACTGCGCATGCGTTATAAATCGATCTGCCGTGCCTATACGCTGTGTATACATGAAGATGTATATAATAGTTCGCTGCGCAGCGAAGTATTATTTTAGTTTAAAATTTCTCTCTTAATACGCATTTCTGAACATGGACGCGAGTGCGTACAATATTTTCCGTATTGGACGGTCCGAGTATAAACATACGATAAAGTCCGAGTACTCGCAAACTGAACGAATATGCAACTTTTAATTTTACCTCGATCAATGATGACTCCGATCCACTTCTTTGAAAGCGTCTTTAAAAATCCAGCAACAATCATTTCAATTCCTTTTCATATATATCCACGAAGATTTTTCTCTTGCGAACCATGCTAACCAGAAACGCGATTTGTTTTCTAAATCACGCCTTTTAAACATGACACGTCTAAATATAGTTTCTACACACTCAATGTTTACAATTAGTACAAGGTCATTGTCGCTTTCTGACAAATATATTCTAAAGTTCGGAAGGCTATTTTGGCAGTTAAGTTAATTAATTAATGAAATGTATGTTTGCAAATTATTTATCATGTAAAGCGTCGTCAAATATATTATAATTGTGAGCGCGCGCACTGTTCCGCGGACTGTGTGTTTTAATTATGCAAATAATGCAATTATATAAATTGGTATATAACAAAAAATAGTATCTAACAGCGTTCTGTAAAATACCGTGATATATTTGGACTCGTACACAGTTGAAATACTCACAATGGAATATGGTATACATGTTATTTGTGTATTTTTCCAAATATATCACCGTTTAGTACAGAACTCTGTTAAATAACCTAATATTATTAAAAATGTATTGCCATTAAAGTAATGTTAAGTATGATGTACACAAATAAGAAATATTATAATACATGCATCCTAGTATTATAATAATAGTTTTAGATCAAAGTTAACTGTCCATACATATAACACTACTTTACTGCATTGTTTATTTTCAGATCGGATATGAATGTCTAAACTTTTACCCAAAACAGATGTTGACAATTCAGACAAAAACGCTTCTATTGCTGTAATGTTCTGTATAACCTGTGCAACAAAAGTCTTCACGGCATATGTTCAGGATACACTTGTTATTTTATTTTCTCATTTCGGACTTTTTTAGTAGTCTGCTTTGAAAATAAAGTACCCTCAATCATCTTCTTGAATATTTCAAGAAAAATAAATTAACACATATGATACAAGAAGTACACATCTGTAGTGCAAGTTACATATATAAACCAAAGTTGTTTACCAGACATATAGGATTGCCATTCCTATTTTAGAACAATGCATTTCAATTATTTATAGTATGTCATTCTTTTGTTTGCACCAATAACTTGCTTTCAAGTTATTTTGATAGAGGATGTATCTGTGTAACATGATTGAAATCTGCACAGATCTCAAGAGTTACAGAAGAAAAACACATTGTCCATCCAATTTCTGGCTTTTTGAGTTAATGTCAAATAATCTCTTAATAGTAAAAACATTAATTTTGTACCCAATAAATTTTAGTAGAGGGGTTATGTTCGTTCTGTAATACCAATATGTGTATTTAAAATACTAATCAATTATTGGGACTGACTTTGTAAACAATAATGCTATTTCAACAGCTTTTGCTTCGACACATGGTAATTATACACAGGATACCTCAACTGAGTCTTGTCCGCCAATCTGTATTTGAAAAATAAATAATATTTAATGAAATCAGCAAACATGATAGAAGTAGATCTATGCAGTGGCTTTAAATGGACTTGTTTTGCCATGATTGTGGCCAGTATCTCTTAAGTTTACACAGATAGTATTGAAAAACGTAATTCAACCGAATTTCTAACTGGACTGTTATGTCCGAAAAACACGTGCTGTCTCCACTGTTGTAGCCTAAACATCTCGCGCAATACACACATGCTTTATTATTTGTAATCTAATATATGTGTGCTTTAACGAGGCCGTGCGATTTCTGAATGGACTCATTTCTGCCAAAATTGGATTTCTGCAGACAAGCCATCACAGTCCGACAGTATTTGGTTTGTGCCAGGCGTACTAACCGTACGAACCGGGAACCAGGCTAACTATATACATGTAGACATCTACACGCAAAGTCCTCGCAGTGGTTTCTTTCCCATTGATACTCTCTAAGTTACCACAGCAACCACGAGTTAAAAACTTACAGATTTGAAGTTTTCAGGGGAGACCATTATGAGGAGATTGAAGATTGATTTTTTTACAAAATGTTAATGGTATTATAATTATTGTATAACAACGACACAGACATGTTGCATTATTGGTCCATGAATATATATAGCGAGTTAACATGAAAAAAAAAGGTATATATAACAACGCAACGATTTTACGTTGTCCACGTTTTTATTATGTGCTTGTGCACGATTTTATTCGCGCCAAGTGTTTGCCTATGGTCACGTGGATTTTCATGCCAGCAGGGATTGAATGAGCTATGCTCGGACACAGTTAAATCTCTTTTCGCGGAGGTTGATCTAGATGTTTAAATTTGACAGCTTACAGAGGACAGTGCATTAACTGCCACTAGTTGATTTATTCGAACGGCATTTGGGTATGTGACATTATTTTTTAAATATACTTTTTTGATATTATGTCAGGCAGTTTTATAGGTATAAATTGTTGCGTCCTTTGTAAGCTGATTGTTACCGAGTTAGATAAATTGAAACATTATTATTTGAATTTTAGTTTGCACTAAGCTCGGAGTTTTGTTAATGAATATCTTAAGTTATTTGACTTACATAGAAACATGCATGCACTTTTGTTATAATAATAAGTTGTACATAGTCATGTGTGCTTTATGTATGCATAATATACGTGTTAATGTACCGGGCTTACATTGATTGTGAGCAGCAGTATGTATACCACTGGACTCTGTGACTGTCGTTCTCGTTACTGCCACCAGAACCTGATCTGATGGCGTACGTCTCCGAATTGGCCTCCTCGGCTCTAGACAGAGTTCTGTTGCTGTATTCAGATCACATCTAGTAACGACAGTGTGGCTTTTGCACTCCTCAGCCTAATGCTTTGTTTGGTAATTATTAGTTTTCTTTCAGTGTCTGCAAAGGTTTTTTTTTTCTTTCTTACAGCTTTTGTCACATACTTCACACACCTTCCTCTTATTTTCCTGATGTTCGTGGAACCTCTCTCCAATCGGAACTCGGTACCATCCTAATGTTCCATGGCATGATAGTGGATACAACTTCATTCGTGTCCACAATAATCACGGGTACCTTTTACTTTGTTCGATCAATTCTACTGTTGTTCAGAATTCATGTCTCGTGTTTAACTCTAGATCTGTGATGATATAAGGGACAGCGTAGCACCTGTGTAAATTAAACAATTACCTCTAGTTCCCTTAATCCGTGCTGAGACATATAAACCTATTTCATTAAACTGATTGTCTTGAATTTACAACCCTTGTCGCTTCTACCTTGTTCCTTTTGAGATGTGTCTTTTACATTGGACTTTGGGCAGTTACGGTCCAAGATAACATTATTATGCCTAGGGTTCTTGTTGCAAGTACCTTACTTGTGCCACAATGCTTCTGTTCAGCCTTGTTGAATGCTTCCATTTCAGCCGCATGACATACAGCGTCATTCAGACTCGTTAATCTAGCCTGTTTGGTCCGTATCCTTAGCTGAGTAGCGAATCAAGAAACTGTTTCTTTGCAAGGGTCTCCTTGACATCTGCTGGGGCAGTTGCATCCGCTAAATTTGTCAGTCTTCGGACATCCTGCGCAAGTTCTGACACATTCTCAGAAGCTCGCTGTTTGCGTTCGCGTAGCTGCACCCCATATAATTCCGTCTGAATAGGTGGAAGAAACCTCTCTTGTAGAGGTTTCACAAGTTCCGTGCAGTCATTGGAGTGCATGGACAGGTTTCCAAATACACCCTGGGCATGACCCCTCAACGATACAGCAAGATACAGTCCCTTCTCTTTATCTGTCCATCTTGTTAGTTCTGCACACGCATCAAAATGTGCCTTATAATCTGACCAGGACCCTGAAGTAATATATGTTGCCGGTCTCATCATGGTTGTGTGTTGAAAGTCTCTACCTCGGACCTCGATAGACCCCGTCTTTTGGTCACACATGGTGCGGTATCCTCACCATACTTTGGGTCTGGTGTTTTGTCTGGTTTCGATGTACAGTTGCTTGGTGGTTCTTGTTTAATGCCAGCACTTCCAGACATTCTCATGTGGTCTATGAACTCGGTGTCCACATAATTAAGCTCTCGCTGTTGCCCTGAAATGTCATTCTCCAGGCCCCGCCTTTGGTTCTGTTAACGCAGGAGGTCCAGCTCTTCATAGAGATCCTCGAGCTCTCGATCTCTGGTCGTCCCTAAAGCCATACCTGCTGCTGTGAGTACGGGATGACTGTCCCACAGCTGCCACCAATTTTGTAACGTTTCGTCCGAGCTTCGGATAAGCAAGCATGGCGCACACTATTTATTATATTTATTACAGCAACAAAACAATAAAACCAATATATCAATATAGAATTGTACCTTAAGTTACCTTGCTTTATGATTAGCTTATTGTAGAAAAATAATTGGCATGGAACAGTGAATTAATTAGAATCAAATGATATTAAACAATAACCTCGAGCACTACTTCGAGTCTTGTATGATACCGATATTGAGGTATGGAACATTGTTTTGACCTCGAACCCTTGGTATGAAACACTGTCCGATACTCATGGTCTGGAACACAGGAGTGTATGGTGTTTTATTTTCTATATGACCCCGTACCGTGGGTATGGAACCTTTGAAAAGAGACTTGGAGTCTTGGTACGGAGATATGGAACTTATATATTATCGATTTCTAGCGACCCGGGATATTGAGTGGTAGGAATCCTGCTAACATGGTCCATGTGTCGCAAGAAGAGGACAGCCAGCCTCATAGTAACCAAAGTCTCGAGTGTATTATCAATAATATATTTTTAATAAGATTTTAACGTTAATATCGATCGTTATCCACGACGAGGTCGGGAGCAAATCTGACTATCTATTAGAATGCGCACTCTTTTTTTAATGCTTCACTTACATCCAAGTAACTCTACCTATAAAACTGCTCACGCGTAACGTACACGGGTTTTAATTACGTAATTATTTCGACTTTTATACTATACATATGGACTGTCGAAGAAATACTTGCATATGAAAGGGCAAAGTTGTCACAATAAAATTAGTCTACTTACTATATAACATATAGTTTCGTTTCAGAGCTGTACTTACTTCGTTGTAAAAGTCAGTCATCACCCAAATCTTGGATGGTAAACAACGGTTAATGCTATTCTGGATTACCTGCCCCTATCATTCCGTTAATTGTAGTACAAACCGGGCTACAGCTCATGCAAGATGGCAAAGGCACGTTATGATCAATAGACAATTTTAAAATATCTCAAAAATAAAGAACTTCTGTTATTGTCATTGTAATGACATCACGTATTGAATTCAAACCTTATTTAATCTGTTTATTAGTATGCTTGTCATAGCAGTGTTACTTGTAATTTTGTTGCACATCAATATTAACTTGTGTATTTCCAAGATTCGTATAATTGTTAAGATATTAGTTTAGTGCATGCTTATCGTTAGTTATTTGACAAATACAATACATTAAATCTAGTTTACGTTGTTTTAAGAGTTTTTATTGAAATAAAAACGATACGTTTAACATCTAAAAATGAGTGTGTTGCACCTTGGCTCAAAAATGTACATTGGTTAATGTAGATTTAATTGGAAATACATGAACACTGTAGCTGTGATAGTGCAAAGTAGTGGATGCCAGTTAAACTGACTTATGCTTGTTAGGCACATTTAAATGATTGTAATACCATTTTTAGGCTACTGATTCAGTTAGTAATTAGTTTCATAGATCCATACTACTCTTGCATCATAATGAATAAAGGTGCTGCGCAATGCTTACTGGTTTGAAACATTATTTAGCATTTCATAACCTGAACAGATAGAAGAATTCCAGTTGTCAATGTCAAGTTACTGAATACATGCGCGTACACTTTCGCGCATGGCTTGCACACTACAAGGTCTATTCAGTCAGAAAGTATCATTAATGATCGTAAAAACTGACTATTTAATACATGCATTGTTATAATAAAATTTAAGTATTGTTATGTAATTGTAGTTATATACATACATGTATTTTTAATCATAACCAGTATTTATATATACATTATATACACATTATATACACAAGTTACACAACATGTATGAAGATTATGAACTTAAAAAAGATCTATGTAAGTTTCAAAATACGAATGTCAATTGAACTTGCTACATAAATATTCAAAACTGATATATGTGCAATTTATGGAATTACACTTATAATTTACCTATCTATCGCATGAACGACTAGATGTGAATGACACACACTACACTCATACTAAATCATACTAAACCCATTAAGAAAATATCGTTCTATTAATTCATGTTACTTTGGAACATTGATATTAAATATGCCCGATTATATATATAAAAGTAAAAGTAAAGTAAAGTGTTTGTTTAGTATAGTGTCACCCCTTGCGATTAATCATGTATCATGTATAGATACTGCGTTGATAACACTATGAGAGGCTTTCAGAATAAACTACTTATGCGGAATATCCCAACAAATGCTTTATTATTCAAATATAAACTAGTCTGGCAGTCTATGTGATTGTGTGCTCCCCGAAACATTTCGGGGGAGCATAGAGTCGCCACTTTGTCCCTCCTTCCGTCCCACTTTCTTGTCCGGGCTATTTTTCAGCAACTACTGACTGATATTAAACGAAACTTTATGGGAAGCATCATTGCCAATAGAGGTGTTAATACTACCAGGACCCCAGCAAGCAAGCCCGTATGGGCACAATATGGGCTATAGCAGGGCAAAAATTACAATGTCGTTCCCAAATGATATTTGTTAGCCCATATCAGACCCATATGGGTCCGAGCAAGGAAGTTCACGTGGATCCACTGCAAGTATGCGCATATGGGTCCCAGCAAGCCATCCCATGTGGGCACAATCTGGGTTTTTCCTGGGCTGGTATACCTTCCCATATGCTTTAACTTGCCACTATAAAACCCAGATGGGTCCTAGTCAAGTAAACCTATTTGTGTCCCTACTAGAAAGCCCGTATGGGTCCCAGAAAGCAAGTCCATATGGGCCAAATATGGGCTATAGCTGGTATGGTATGGTTTAAACAAAAATTGGTTGGTGTCATGCAAAATGACGTTGACGTAAAACGCCTTCAAATCGCCATACATTGAGAATATTATAATATTAGGGACACCAACTATATTTCATAACTAACTAATGAAAGTAGGTACTGGTATGTGTCTTAGTATTATTGCGCAATGCTTAACATTATCCATGCCCAAACACAAACAGCCATTTAAATATGTATGTCTATATAGGAGCATTATTTTTCACAAACGGCTATGGCTGTTGTTTTATTGTAACTTAAAATTTTAGACCTGATTTCTAGTAAAATAACAATTAAGCACTTATAGTTTTACAAAACAATGTGTGTATTAAGTTCACTTAATGTACATGTAATGCAGCCCTAGGATTTTTTTAGCTGAAATATATGTTGCGGTTTTTTAATCAGAGCAGTCAAAAGAAATTTTTGCACTACAAGTTGAGGATTGCTACAATTAAGATGCTAGAAGGAAAGAAATGGAGTTTGAATTAATTACTATATTGTTGTCACCTACCTAGATAAATTAAGGGCATAAGTAAAATGGTGAAGTTCATGACAAAAATACAATAGTGCAAGAACATCAGTGCGGGCTTTCCAGAGATGACCGGCAGGAAGTTCAGCCAATTCGTGATCATCACAGATTGAGTGAAGTGTTGTGCCGGAGTTGGTGAACTCGGGATTAAAAAAACGCTAGCTGTGCTACTATTTTGACCTTATTTCTAATAATAATGCTTCCAGGAATGAGTTGAATTAATATACAGAAGAATGTGACTGCAAAAGAGAAATGAAACAAAGGATCTGGTAACAATACAACAAGTATTGAGAAACTTACACACCAGTAGATTTGCAAAATATTTAATAATAGCGATAATTCAGATTGTTATTGGGGAACATTTATGAGATATCTAAATAATTTCCATTCGCTAGTAAATTATTTTCGCCAACTTAAGACAAAACCAGTTATCTGAATGAGGTCAAAATGTTCAATATTTGAAGAAATCTGCTTGCTTTTTGTATAAATGCATATGACATTGTTTGATTTTTAGCTCGACGAAAAGAAAAAAGTCGACTTATTGTCGTCGATCTGGCGTCAGAGTCTGCTTTAGTTAAATTTTGGTTAAGTTTTTGTCAGACTCCATTTCTCGGAAACTAGAGTCCATTTCTCGGAAGTTATCCATTCGAAACTTTCAATACTTATTCACGATCAAAAGGATAATTCATTACAACAAGGAGGTAACCCTATGATTTGTATTTCCAAAGTTGTATGCCCTTGTTTGGACTAACAATTTAAAATATTTTGACGTTTTTTGTTAAATATACAATTTCTCAATAACTAAAAAGACATTAAATTAAACTATCAAAGACATTAAAACTAAACACAAGATACTTATTAACCCCCTTTTTATTTTATATTCTAGTCAGTGCAATTTTACTTTACCGGAATAGTTAATAAATTGTGTATTGTAGAATAATTTCAAGTGTAATTAGAGACATGAAACAATGATACTTTCTTTTAATTGTTTCATTTAAATGCATTACGGTTATAATTTGTTCCTTGAGGATAAATACATACAAAATGAACAGAAATGGTTATTGCCCTAAATATGATAGTGAAAGAACTATTCAACATCTGCCTGTATAATTTCCCGCTAACGTTTTTAAACGCTAGTGCATATTAAAAACAATTGACATATTTGATGTTGTTTTCCTTCAAGTTGAGAATGTGTTGACTGTTGTCGTTCAAGATTATATTATTAAAATCATATATAATTATTTACATATGCGCAAAAAAGCATTTTGGTAATAATTGTTTTTATTGTATATTGAAATATACAAAAAAAATGTTGAAATTTACAATCACTATTCAACATATCAATTTAAATATTTGCCTAATCAGCCCAAGAGATTCTACTGTGCCAAACAATTTTTGTTTAAATGTTGGTGTTCAGTTGGACTTTTTCTCATAATAACAGTAACGGGTACTGACTTTAACTGTTTTTTTATTATTAAAACTTCATGGAATACCAGCTGGATCTAGACAATGTTGTTTGCCACTTTAGTCGTTGACGCAAATACATTTTGGTCACGTTTTACAACCGGATTTGGTTATGTTTATAACCCACGTTTTAAAACCGAATTGAGTTATGTTTATAACCCAACTTAAAAGTAATGTTCAAATGCTGTTAATATTTACAAGGCAATGCTATGTAGATAACTTACTATGCAAACTTTCATTACCCATGGTTTCCCACAGGCCTGTTTCGCTTCAAAGCCTTTAAAGCAGTTAGGCATTTGCCGATATGCTTTAATTTTCAAAGCGTTAGTCATTAATCCCTTTATCTATTACACCGATCTTTAACCACACTGCCATAAACGAACGCCGTATTGGTCGATAAGGCTCACTCCCAACAGTGTGATTGACAAGTGACTGAACTGTGTAGTCCCGCCCACAACGATCTCACTATCCAATCAAATACGGCGATTTTTAGGGCGGAGTGTTTGTCACAAATACTAGCGTTGCCAGGAAAAGTGAATAGGCATTTTAAAACATTTGATTATTATATTTGTTGTTTTTTTCATTTTATCCCGGTAGTTTTCTTATCCATTTCACAATTTGACAATCAAACATATGCAAACGAATAATGTGATATAGAGCCTCATTTTAAAACACAATTTAACGGCGTCAAACTTATTTATTTTTACATAAACTCTGCAATCAAGCACGTGGTCAGTACACGCATGTTTTTTTATGAGGCATCCGTGACCTTGCAACATAATGTTCGCGCGCTTTTGTAGAAAAACACACTTTTTACATGGAGATACAGGACCGTATTTTATGTCAATTAGGAACCGCATATTCCAGTATTTTAAAACAACGGTGATTTTTCGGCTTTTTATGTCCGCATGTACTATAACTGATATAAACGATTGATTTCTTTCGCATCAGAAAACAATTAATGAAGTAAAAAAAAAACTAGCGGTCATGACAGAATTTCAATGCGGAAAAAACGGCTAGGGTTTTTATCAAAGCCATGTATGATTAAAAATTAATGCCATAAAAATGCAGCCTAGTATTTTGATCTACACTGCCTTCAAATTTTTAGTCAACACGTTTGTTATTCAACGAAAAATCCGCGGTTACTGCAATTTTCAGTAGGAAGCATATTTTTAATAGTTTCAGTTGCATAGAAGTAAGAATTCCCAAATGAAAGATAATGCAAAGCGAGATGCCGGTCTGTCAAAAGGCTAGATAGTTTAAGCGTTAAAGGGCGGTATTTAAAGCGATACTGCCGATTTCATCGCCGCCTGGAATTTGCACGTCGCAACCGATTTCGGAAAGATGGGGTCGCGCGATTCGGGGAAGTGGGTTCAAGCGTGGCAGACGATTTCGGGAAGCGTGGGTCGGGCGATGCGACCGATTCCGATGAGGTGGGGATCAAACTTGTTTGGACTTTTTCAGTAAAGCTTTTATTTCGGTTTTCCTCTTCAGGACCTACCTGTGTTGCAACAAATAAGGGACCAATGCAAATCCCGGTTGCACTTTATATGGTGGGGCCATGTGGGTCTCCCTTCAAGGTCCCATCTGTGTATACCCATAATGGTCCCATGTTGAGACCACACGGGTCCCATGGTAGACCCATATTGTAACCCTTATGGGACCCACGTAAATACCGGTTGCACTTTCTGGGGTGGGGCCCATGTGGGTCTCGCATTTAGGTCCCATCAATGTTTGCCCATAATGGTCCCATGTTGGGCCCACATGGGTCCCATTTAAGACCCATCTTGTAATCCATATGGGACCCACGTGAATCCCGGTTGGACTTTCTGGGGTGGGGCCCATATCGGCAGCCCACATCGGGCACATATGTAAATTCTCAAGGGGCCCATATGGGTCCTATCTGGACGTGCCTGCTGGGAAGTTCCGCTTCAATGATTTTTTTCTGAGTTATGGGACTTTGAAGAATTCTGAAATAAATTTATAGTGTACAATTCTTGACTTGCTTGTCCGGGCTGTTTCTCAGCAAATACTGGCTGGAATTTTAAAAAAACTTTGATGAAAGGAAGCTTCATTACCAAGAGGCTATTGGCATATTACAAATGACGTTCTGTTTCAATGATTTTTCTCAAAGTTATGGGACTTTGTAATTTTTTGAAATTAGTATATACTGCATAAATCCTTGTCCGGGATAATTCTCTGCAACTACTGGCCAGATTGCAATAAAATGCATTGACTCTGTATTATTAATTAAAACAATCAGTTTTAACATTATTGCATCAGCAAATAACCAGTTTCGCTGAAATCAATGAATGCAAAAAGGAGTCACATAACTATCAAAAATCTGTTTGCATAATAAGTGTTGCACATGACTCCTGTTTGCATAAATTAATTGCTCAATTTTGAATCTGCATGCTTCAATTTTTCATAAAGCACACATCATGTGTTAATCCTATACGGTCAGATATATATGCTTCATATAAGTTATCAGTAGACGATATTTTATACCTCCAAAATACACCAACAAGTAAAATCTGATACAATGTCAGTTGAATCCTTTTTGCATTAAGAGGCGAATATATGAAAACGTTTCCGGTCATTATAATATGTTATGCCATATTTCAGCGAGTTTCCTTTGTTTTGCAGTAGTCAATTACCGTGATATCACTGGTGGGCGGAGCCTAACCCTGCATTAAAAAGCGTGCGTATAAATTAAATCTAAATTTCAATATACCGCAAGCTAAATATGGTATAAAACACGTTTACTTCAATATTTGCGTGTGCGGGCTCAATAAATAACAAAACTCTTTCGATGAAAGTATGCTACAACTATTACTAATTCATATAATTTAAGGGTTGTATTCAAGGAATGTATTCATAACTAAAGGAAAAACCACTATTTTCTTGTATATTTTTTATGTTAAGGGTTTTCGTAGAAAGAAATACTAGCAAACATATTAGTTTTAAACCACAGTCATTCAATTGGAAATAATTTCCACGTATCCGTTTCATCGTTCGTATTGTATCCGTATCCGTTTTATCGTTATTCATAATTTATCCTCGTTTCAATAAAACCAAAAATATAACAGTTTCATAACAAAACGTTTTCTTCGAAAATAAAATACCATGAACATGTTTTTGTAGAAATGTCATCCTACTTCATAATTTATCCTTATTTATAATGTATCCTCGTTAATAAAACTGGAACAGTTTCATGAAAAACAACGTTTTCTTCGAAAATAAAAAACCATGAAAATGTTTTTGTAGAAGTAGAATTATAATAAGTTTAGAACTATGTATAACTGTGTGTGAGACATTCATCCCTATACATCGATAATCAGAACTTGGAATGATACAACCAAATGAAGATCGAATGTAGAATGCTGATATTGTTATTTGTTTTAAAAACCAGTTCAGCATTTAAATTACCACGCATGATGCATAGATGACTGTTCTGTACGAATAATCTACTGTTACGAACGTCTGCTAAAGGCAATTAACCAGTAGACGAACATAGATCGCTTCATCGTCGAAACCCACGGTTTATATTCCGCTACCACAACGATATACCGTGGGTGAATAGCCCGTCACAAGTTCGTTTTCATGAATATTTATGAGCCACCTGCTGACAAATAAAATTACAATGAAATTTAAGAAAAGTTGAATGCTCCTCGTGTAGTAGGGTGATGTATAAGGAACACTTATACTGCCTTGCTATATGAGCTAGCTTTTATAGCGACGCGGTAGAGCGTTTGCCTAGCAACCGCGAGGTCCCGGGTTCGATTCCCATTGTGGCTTGGAATTTTTTCAGCTGGGTTACATTGGCGCCGAAAGTAAATAACCCACCGTACGACATCCCACAGATGACAAGGCAGAAGGAAATTCGTGGAAGAATTTCATACATGGAGGGAGAGTATGTAGTAGGGTGATGTATAAGGGACACTTATACTGCCTTGCTATATGAGCTAGCTTTTATTGCGACGCGGTAGAGCGTTTGCCTAGCAACCGGGAGGTCCCGGGTTCATTCCCATAGTGGCTTGGGATTTTTTTCAGCTGGATTGTACTCGAATAAAGTCTGGAAAACAATTATCAGTCGACCGATTACTAAGTCATTGAGTACACACCGCCCAAAAACCGACTACGTGTAGAATAACGGTAAACATGATTAAAGCAAACACCGCCTACACGCGACTGTTTTAATACCACGTACGAAGTTTTGCTAGCCTAATCGTCCACGTTCGATCAAGAAGCATAGCTTATTTGAGCGAACGTGGGTTCCGACGATGAGTATCTACTAGTCAATGATATGGCCAAATTAGTGTGAAATTTGTTTAAACAATGTTGGTAAGTAAGTAAAATAAGCAATATCTTATGTAAAACAGAACTGTACAAAGATTTTTTACAATTTTAATTGTACGACCTACACATTAGTCATATACTCGTGTTTATCCTGTTGCTGCATGCAACAGTGATCTAATAAAGGGGTGTCGGATAGTTTTTTCTATCTCCATTCAACAGGAAGTGGCAAGATTTATCCAGCTAGAAGTGTATTCGTACGCTCAGAATAACAATTACATAGTCAACATTGACACAGTATAAATTACAGCACTTTATGTAAGCTGGTTAAAATCTCTGTGGATGCAACCTTCTTTGATCAACCAACAAAGATACAGTCTATTCATCAAATAAGTAAACCTTTATATAAAACGGACCGAAGACTAGACTCTACTCTAAATTTACTAAAACCTTTTTTTGGCCACGCTGTACTCAGCAAATGAGATTTTTCTCAACATATTAGCATCGCTTTAAGATAAAAGTGATTAAGAAATAGACGACTTTTTGTTTCGAGTAGTACGCATAAATGCAAGCGAGTTATTAGGTTCGAGGCTCGTCATAAAACATATAATTATAAGTTAAACCTTTAATTAAAGTGATTTTGAAATGCAATTAAGTATAATACAGGATAAATAGAATAGATAATTAGAAGCTCGCCCTATTTCCATTTTAAAGACTCACCGGATAAACTTTCTCCAGACATCGAAGCGAATGCGGGGCACATTCGTAGCTCATACGTAGCAAGGTGCCTCGTTTTGGGTACCGCGTTCGATCGCGGCGAATAAATCGCGGCGTGGCAGCCTCAACCTCGATACTGGACAGTATGAGTCAGCATTAGCAACACTAGTTTTGTCGCAACAACGACATACACCCTCTGCCACCGCTCCCGCTGCCATCTCCAGCATGAGAGAATCGACTAGAAGCTGTTGCTGTCCTCTGATTTGACCCTGAAATTCTTTGGGATACCAAGCATATAAACGTGGATATAAACGTTGACTCTCCCCCATTTATCGTGCCGGTCACATTTAATCGTGGTCTCAGCACACCTTTAACCCTGAGCAGATCCAACTTCCCAGTGTCCAACACTCAAGAACGATCCAAGGTCGTTCTACAGGATGACAATGACGACGACCTACATCCATATTTTATTGTTTACAGTGTCTCACTGTAGAATGTTCATATCATGTATGATATCTGACAAAAAAAATCATAACTTGATAACCATGAATTGTTTTCACTGTGGCCTAAGCACCATAACCATAATATCATGGAAGGGTGGCCTATATTGTTGTGTGTATTTTACCAGTTTTGTTTAGGTTGCGTTGGAGATAGGTGGGAAGCAATAACAGTCCTATATGTCTGCACACAACAATATGGACCACCCTTCCATATTACTCATATATGTCTTTAAAATATTTATATGTCTGTCTGTATGATATACTTATAAAATAGCAAATATACGTTTAATTTCAACATGCTTGTCTCAGCTGATTTAAGTAAAGTGTCTGAAATCAGCTTGTTTAAGCATGTTGAAAATAAACATATTTTTAACTTATTATATCAAGTGTAAGATAATTATTTAATAATAAGTGTAATTCCAGCATGGTTGTATCAGCTCCTTCTGTCATAGGTCCACCGCTACAAGCATGTTGAAAATAAATATTTATTCCAATAAATTTCTTGTACATAAAGAATATTTACAAGTATTTAATATGGCAATCACATGTTAATATTACAACTAATAAATCAACTTATAAATACACACTGTATCTACAGTACACATGTTTATACAATAGAAAAACAAGAAATGTCTTTAAAAAAGACAATCGGCGTCGAAATTAATATTGAGATGTCATTTTTTACCAGAAACATAATACAAGAGGGACAAGATAATCAGTTACGTGACTTCTCGGATCCCAGCTTTTTTGGTCCCCACTAGGGAGACATCTCGGACTGTAGACTTTTCGGACACCATAAGAAAACTTATCGGACCCAAAATTAATTTGAGATAAACTCAAACATTATTAATATGTGTTCCGTGAATAAACCGACCATACCCTCCATGTTTTCACCGGTGATAAATGATTAACATAAATGCTAGTAATTTACGTCACTATAATTGTTCCAAATTTATCAGATTAGCATTATGGCAGCTAGGGACTGTCAGCAAAATATAACATTATGCGTAATCAGTACTAAAAAAGTACACACGAGTACATTCCTTTGTGATGTACATATTTAAATATTAAGCAAACTTGAGAGTACAGCGGTATATCGAAACGAATGAAATGTAATCATCGTAGCAAAACGGTTGTATTGCTTAATAACATGAAAATAGTATCTATAATTAAAATACATTTTATCTGATGTAAACATTAATTATGTTTTCGTTTCAGATGGTTCACTCTTTTGCTCTTTCAAATCTTAATTAAACTTTAAATGGCTTTACTGATCATGCACCACCTTTTGTGTTATTTTAAGAAACAGAAGAGAACTAGTTTGAACTGAATTTTTTACATTAATAATTTAAAAACTGACAAATGTGTAACTTAGCTGTTTTTTCTCTAGGTAGTTTACGCCTCCTAATATACCATTATATATAACTTATTATATACGTTACTTAATATATGCATGTTTTTTTTTAAACATCAACATTCTATATATGCTCTTCGGTTAATTAAGGATTATCTAATGAAATTAAAACAATATATCCAGCAACACAGAACATGATGCATTTATAAATGGTTATATATACATCGACAAGCCGGAACATACACGGCAAGGAACTAGTATTGTTTTTTGTTCGAAGTATGCACGCGCCTAAATATGTTAAAATATTTATGGCTAGATAAATCTCATTGAGGTGTAAACAAATACATGTATGTCGACAATGATAGTTATCAAGTATCTCGCCTTTTCAACTGTGCCGTGTCAGTTTGACCCTACACTGACCTGCAGGCGAGCGAGCTTATAGTCAATTCGCCCTCAATATCATTCTATACACAGAGGATGACGTCACACGCCAAACCTCTGTACTTAACCGCATTATTTCGCCCCCAACGGCGAAATGTGCTTAAGCATGAAGTAATCCCGCGTATGAAAGTTAAAAGATGAATCTTTCCTCTTCCAAAAATTGCAATAAAAAGATATGGCATGTAACTTCTAAGAAAATGCGTCTCACCTGAATGCAGACACCGGTAGAAACTAGGATTTCGGCAGTCATATTTCTACAAAAGCCCCATTCCAAAGAAAACACACCCCAAAAGCTCATCTTTCAAGTTAGCCTTAAAAGAAATGCACAAAAATGTTTCAAACACACAGAGGGTATTAGAAATAACCATAAAAGGCATTTCTGTCATTGCTAAATGCTTGTCATAGCAGAAGAAAAAAGGAACTCTACTAATAGGCAATATTTCGAATGTAAAATGTTAACAGTGTGTTCATTTACATCGTTGCAAAACATCAAATTTATTGCTTTTCAACATGTCAAATTCATGTCAAATCAGTTCAATAGCGTAGCGCATTAACGAAAGCTCTCATTTTGTGCAAACTGTTATTCTCTTCTTGAATTTGCCATTCATATTCCAAACCTGTTACGGATTCGTCTGCTATACTGTTGGCATGTTTCACCTACTCATTTATGACTAGTGTAGTGAGAATTTATCGTAAAAGAGCCGATGGAATTTTAGGATTAATTCATTGGGACTACTGGCGGGAAATTTTCGCAACATTTGATTGCATATTATTCAGGAATGTCAAAAGTTGGGTTATACAGATATGCCGAATAATTCTTAATAAAACGCAACCGCAATTCAAATTTAAATTAACGTGCACAGTTTGTTTATAAATATCAATTCTCCATTTATTGAAATTCTCGGGGTTATAATTTTCCGGACGCTGATGAAACGTGTAAGCATAGCTATACCGCGCGCTATTTTTAGAATGATGCACCCTTTCTTTGGAGTATGTTGAATACGCTAGAATAGATCATGTCATATCGATCTTCGCCGAATATCTACGTATGGGTCCGAAACGTTCCAGAGCACTATAATTCTCTAATATCAGTCAACCAATTGGATCATTGTAATTGCTATTTATAGAGCGTGCCGCTGATGTAGGCTAAACAAAATAATTATCGCATTATGTGAATGAATATTGCATTCTGTTCATGACATACAATGAGTAAAATGATTCATAATTATGTTCAGTTCTAGAGTGTATGTCGAAGATATGTTTATAACTTTATTTTAACCGCTTATGTAAACAATTATGTAATTAATCCCCAAACATAATCAACAGTTATTGGTAGGCATCAAACCATTGTTGTAAGTTTGCATTCCCTTAAATTATAAAATTTGCCCAATTCTATTTGCATTCAGTTTTCCCGCTGCATAAAATAATCGCAAGAAATCTAGGTGAAACATGATCTTAGACAGTTTAACTAAATAACTAAATATGTGTGTAATCATTAAATGAGGCAATCCAAATATTGCATATGAACAGAATTGT
The DNA here is from genome assembly GCA_027627225.1 of Congeria kusceri. Taxonomy (NCBI): domain Eukaryota; kingdom Metazoa; phylum Mollusca; class Bivalvia; order Myida; family Dreissenidae; genus Congeria; species Congeria kusceri. Next base: position 47,963,848 of record CM051026.1, read on the forward strand.
GTGTAATCCATGTAAGTGCTCTACGTAATCTAGATGTTCTAAATCAGTCCGTGTGTAATCCACGTGAGAGTTCTCCGTCATCTACATGTCAATCATGCTATCTTGCCAAGGCACGGGTCCTGCAGGGGAGTTGCACCCATGCTTGATGAGATTTCATTGCAGCATGCCTTCTCTTGAAGCTCGGTGCCTGCACTTCAACGGTATCCACCAAGTTCTAGTCCTACCCTCGGCACCAGGCACTACGTTAATATTGGGGGGATCCCTGTCTATCAGTTGATTCTGCAGGACTAGGTACCTGGTCCACATGAGATTGTGCATCAGCATGCAGGCCTTGACGATGAGCGTCACTGTCTCTGCGTGGTGCAGCATGCTGGTGAGGGAGGACCTGGATACGGTTCGCGAGATCACCGAAGGCATTTCACCCACGCTCCTTGCTCGAGGTAAACGGTAATTAAATATACATTCGTCTCTTCTCATCCTTTTGGTGCTTTATGGCTTCATAAGGAATATTCTGAGGGCGAAGGCGTCGTCACTGATAATGAAGTACAATACATTTTTTGTGTCGCCGGGAAGGGGTTTTGGTTGTGGGAAGCCAGCTATATCGCCGTTCACAAGTCCTTCCCTCAGCTCGCCGGCGTTATAGATTTCAGCATCTGAGCATCCCATCGGCATCAGACTACATTAAACGGTAGTTAGCGTCAACCATATCCAATAGGATGACACTGAAGCTAGGATAGTGACACAACAGGCAAGTCTGACCCCAAATTAGTAGGTGAAGCAGCAGAAGTCACAGTATCTGTCAATGATATAATGACCAAAGCACTTTGCGACACAGGTCCGTGTGTTTCAACTTGCTCAGAAAATTTCTACAATGAAACTTTAAAACAAATTTAGTTAAAACATCTCACAAAATTTAAAAATTAAAATCTTTGGGACAAATATATTGGCTGAATTGATAAAAGATTGTAAGGATAGATTTGGAGATAGTTTCTGCAAAATTTTAAATTACATGTACTATTGTACTTGGCATTTAGATGCATGATTTTGATAGAAAAATAATTATAGATTGGCAATTGTGAGGTCTGCCATACCAGACAACATTTCATTGGGTCCAAACCAGTCTATAAACCTGCATGTTCAACTGACAGAGAATTAAGCCATCATCCAACTTGTGCATTAATACAAGAAACTGATCAATCACACTTGCCTAAATTGGTCAAAATAACACCAGCAATTGTACAGTACTCAGGCAGGAAACAGGAACTACTAGTGAATATTAACAACACTACTCAGAATACCATTAAGATTTCACCAAGAGCAGTCATATGCGAGTTGCAACTTGTAACGATTGATGAAGGAAACAACAAAGTTTAAACTCAAAGTCCAGAAGATGTTCTAATCAAGGTAAATATTGACCCTGACTTAACCCCAGCACAACATGAGGAATTATTGGATCTCCTGTAATCCCACAGATATATATGTTCAACATCCGAGACGGATAAAGGAAGATATGATGTCATGCTGCACAGAATCGACCGGATACATGAAACACCATTTAAGGGAAGATACAGACGCATCCCACCATCTATGGTAGAAGAGAAAGCACTTAGAAGTCCTGTTGGCAAGTGGCGTCATTAGTCCCCATGGGCGTCCGCTGTTGTTATATGTAGAAAACACTCAGGAGTCATTTGAATGTGTGTGGACTATCAAAACCTGATTTGGCGAACAATTAAAGATGCATATGCCATCCCCAAAATAGATGATGTGTTAGGTTGTCTTCATGGATCCAAATAATTCACCACATTGGACATGAAGTCTTGATATCATCAAATTGAGATAGAGGAACAACACAAGGAAAGAACTGCCTTCATGGTTGGCCCACTGTATTGTTGGGAGTTTAATACATTACCCTTTGGATGCACGAATTCCCCGGCCACACATCAACGCATCATGGAAAAAATACTTGGAATTCTAAACCTAACAATTTGCCTCATATACTTGGACGATATCATCATTTTCAGTTCCAGTTACTCCAACCATATACAAAGACTAAATTTAATAATCTCTCGTTTGAAAGCAGCCCGAATAAAATTATCCCCTGATAAATGTCATTTTCTTTCGATAAAAGTTTAATTCTAAAGTCACTATGTCAGTGAAGAAGGCATAGAAACTGCCTCAGAAAATGTACGAAATTAACCCAATGCTGATCAATTGAGATCCTTCTTAGCTTTGGCTGGGTACTGCAGAAATGTATTAAAGGATTCAGTACTGTTATCAAACCATTGTCCGACCTGCTGGCCCCAATAAGTATGAAAAAAGGAAAATCAAAGAATAAAAAAGAATGGCATTGGGAAGAGATTCATGAACAAACTTTCAATAAAATAAAAGAACTCCTAACCTCCCCACCAGTACTAGAATACCCTATATTTAATAACCCTTTTGAACTGCACACGGATGCTTCCGGATCATGACTATGTGCAGTACTGTACCAGGAACAAGAATGAAAGAAGAGAGTAATTGCCTATGCCAGCCGAAGACTTACAAAACTGAACGAAACTACTCTGCATTTAAATTGGAATTTTTGGCTTTGAAATGGGCAATAAATGAAACATGCAGTGACTATTTCTCAGGACAAAAATGTAAAGTATTCACTGATAATAATCACCTCACTCATATATTGACAACAGCCCAGCTTAAAGCGACGAGATAACGATGGGTTTCCGCACTAAGCGATTACAACTTCAATATAGTTTATCGCCCAGGAAAAAAAATACTGATGCTTACATCATGTCAAGATATCCACATCAGGGAAATACAACCAAGAATAAAACCATTGAAAATGAAACTATCAAGGCCATGTGTCACACTATACATACCAGACCATTCATTGAAATTTTGCCATGCCATTCATTGAATATACTAGATATGGAAGATGAAAGTGGAGAAAAGATGGCACAAGTAGAAATAAGAGAGCTGTGAAATCAACAACGGAATGACCCTATTACGGGAGTTTGGCTAAGAGCAGTCATAGATAAACCGTTTCCCAAAGAAGACTATTTTACAAAATAATAAACAACTAACTATGTCCAGACATTTTAATCAAATCAAAGCCATACGAGGTGTGCTGTACAGACTACTTACTGAAAACGACAGACAAATTAAACAACTTGTTTTGCCCAGTATCTACAAAAGTGAGGTACTCAAAGGATTACACGATAATGTTGGCCGCCCTGAGAAAGAACGAACATCGTCATAAGTACACGACAGATTCTATTGGCCAAGCTATACAAAATATTACATGATTTGGGTAGAACAGTGTCCCAGAATAGGAAATATCTTTGTCATTACTGACCATTTTACGAAAAACGCAGTTGCTGTCACAACAAAAAACCAAACGGCCAAAACCACCGCCGAAGCTCTTCTGAACAATTTTATATTTAACTATGGAATCTCTACAAAACTACTCTCAGACCAAAGATCAAAATTTGATTCAGAAGTTATACAGGAACTGTGCAAATTGATGGAAATTTCAATAGTTAAAACAACAATTTAGCACCCACAATGTAATGGACTTTCCGAGAGATTCAACAGAACCGTAATTAGTATGTGTCCCATCACACGAATCGACAGGTTACTCTCCTTTGAGTTGATGTTCGGACGTAGTCCTAGATTACAAGTAGACTCCATGTTCCAAACAGAAATAAGTGAGTCAATGAACACTGAATGTGTACAAGACCTAAAACTGAGACTGGAGCAATCATGGGATATTGCATTGAAAACATTGAATAAGTCTCGAGAAAAACAGAAAGGCAACTATGCTAAAAAGGTAAAGGCGTCTGCCATCAATGTTGGTGACAACGTTTTGGTGAAAATACTTGCATTTTAAAAGCCACATACAACAGCAGACAAATTTGAATCTGATGTATATCAAGTCATTAGACCACCTAACATTGATATACCGGTGTATGTTGTGAGAAACAAAGATGGTCTTGAAAAGACCTTACACCGAAATCATCTGTTATTACTACAAGAAAATGACATGACCTAGGAGCAGCTTGAAAGACAGTGTAGCATTGAACACTGAAAAGTTGAGAGATAAGAAAGAACACACTATCCAGGAAAAGGTGAGTGTGGAACACTGGCAAGACCAAAGATATGAGGAATCGAGTGACTCTGACTCGGACACAGAGTTAGTAAGAAAAAAAAAGTACACCGGCCGGTGAGAAAGAATAGGATATTGTGTCAAGAAGAAAGCCTCAAACATCTTCTGTACCAACAGAAATGGAGGAGGAGGCAGTGAAAGAAGTAGAAGAAAAAAAAGAAGAATATGAAGAGGAAGAAGAAGCAGAAACTATCGAGGACATCCGAACAGAATCTGCATAAAATCTAGGAAGAAACCCGCATGGTTTGAATCTTACCTCATAAGACAACAACACAATATGACAAAACTTCTGGAGATGCAAATACAGAGTACAAACCGAAATGCAGAATTATTAAGAGCTATGCTCAAACATTAATTATTGTATTGATTATTGTATTGCTGCATAGATAAATATTTGAGAGAGTGATTGAAGAGAGAATGCAGTTTTATTTGTAAATAGTATATTTTCTGGAGCAAATATTTCAGAGGGGAGGGGCAATACGTTTATAATTTTATTGCAGCTCTTGAAAGTATAACACTTACGTGGCAGGAAATATTTTTGTCTTAAGGTATGTTGTTTTTACTAATTCATAGTTTCTTTTTGATTGCAGAATAAATGCAGTCTGGACAGAGACCTCTATTTTATAATTTTCATTTGTTTTATGCATTGTTTATTAGTAAGTCTTGACTTGTTTATTTAGGTAGGTAGTTAATAAGTTGGTTGGAACTTATTGAATGGTTAGATTAGATCATTTGGATATCTGATATTGATAGGATTTGGTAATTTTCAAGTCGGGATGACCTGATTTTCGGAGAGGGGGGATGTAACTAGGCTTAAAGCTTGGTGTAATGTAACCTGTACAGTAAGGTTGCTTTTGATGACGTATTTGTTTTTCTCTAGCGGAATTGATCACTATTTAGTTGGTTTATTTTTCACAGATACAGAAATACATTAATATTTGACTTCATAGTTTTGAATCTGTAGCTGGTAAGTTAGAAATAGTATTGAGACGTATTGCTCTTTGCGTATTTTGTTAAATTGACCCCGAGTGTTCTTTCTATTCTGTTATTTCTGAAATCGAACTTGCGGGCTGTCAATGAATGCATAAGTTATATTGGATGCATCACTTTCACTTTGCAATAATTCATATTTCAGCTGACAGAACTAACCACACCCTATGTTGAACCAGGAGTATTGAGCATATACTCAGTAAGTAGACCATGTGTGTCTTTGTATGTCTTGGTGTGTTTTGTGTGTTTTGTATCATTTTATTGTGTATTGTCTATGTGTGATAACTGATTATTTTTATAATTGTTTTACATGCTAGTGCTTTGATTCTTATTAATATATACTATTATATGATGTTAACAGGAACCACGAAACAGCACGGCTATCGGAAAAATATCACTTGATATTATAAATTGTATATAACGGTTACCATGCCAACTACTATGTATTTAACAATACTGAAATAGATGTATGTTATTTTGTGTATTTTCTTGACGTCCGTTCAATCATTCATTCTGCAAGCGTATGTTATTTGAGTCTGATAGTAAAAATGTCATTAAATAAACGGTAACAACGTGTCAGAGAACTCCGTTCTTTATACCCCTACACAATGGCACGAGGTTACGTATTTATATAAAATATTTAATTTACCTCCACTAACAACATTCACAGTGAATTGTCAAGATGTTAAAGGCATGCTAAGACAATTATTATGATAAACTAGCAACATATATTGTAAGGTATGGAGCAGGATGACCTCGACCTGTACACACCTATGGACGAGGTGAATAAAAAATATTAAAAGACTACATCAGACAACATCAAAATATTGACGTATGCCAGTTGTTGGAAATTTTCTTTTGTATTTCCAAACGTTCAATAAATAGCACTCATATTTGTTTCATGTGTTGTTTATTTGCTAATACAATCAAAGTAACGAGTCCAAAATAACTTGATTGTTTCTTTTTCACAATTCTGGTCAAAGTTAACTTATAAAGTAGTGTATTCAATGATATATTTGTATCTCAAGCTAAAAGTCCGACAACTCAAGTAAGAATCCAAGATGCTCCCCCCTCCCCCAAGTTTACTCTACCTTTAAAACTCTTAACTGGGTTTCTACTCTGACTATTTCTGACCATTTTTTACATAGTTCTAAAAGTCAGAAAATCCTAACAAAACCTCTCCCAAATTGTTCCTAGCTTTTATAAGAAAATACCTTTTCTCCCATATTTGGGGGTTACCAAAGCATCAACTGACAAAACGAGTCCTTAATATTGTTAAGTGTTGTATCCCGCCAGATATGGTGTTACACCTGAGTGTTAATATTTATGAGGATAACTATTGATTATTTATCTAAATAAAACCATCAGAGCAATACAACAGACCAGCCTAAGCAGGTTTATGTTGGTTCACGATGACAGCATGTTCTGATTGGAATACTGATTTCCCCAAACACCCAGATGATTGATGATGGGAAATCAATAAATCTTTCTTAACGGAGACTATAAATCCGACTGTTTAGGGGATACAAGTAACTGTAAGGAGAAAAACAGAGTTCGGTGAGTAAAACTGTATTGTACTGTTTTTTTTTTCAATGTACAATCTTTTATTTCCATATTCATATATACATATAAACATTTTGACAAAATATATATCCATATATATATATATATATACATACATATGTTATACAACACAAAAACTATTAAAAATAATATTGTACTGTCTTGTCTTGTATCAATTTGGTTTTTGTTTATTATTATTACTATTATTATTATTATTATTATTATAAATTCTGAATTATACCTCGGATAATTAGTTTGTTTTATTTCGGGCTGTAGTTTTTATCCACGTATAGCAAATAAGTATGGAATTTATAAGGCATATTTCCACCTCAAAGCGCTGTTTTCTTTGCGAATATTGTTTTCGTATAAATATGAACATATATATTAACTTGCCATAAATAAAGGACCTCGGGAGGACTTTTGATGCTGTTTTGGGGAATGTGTCACTTGCCATAAATAAAGGACCTCGGGCTGCTAATAAGACTTTTCCCGTGCTGTCGTAGCTGTAGTTTCACTTTGTTTATATTTGATGCTTGTAACTTTGTTTATAATTTATGCCTATTTTGAACGTAAGTATTATGTATAAAAAAACTTGCATGAAAAACAATGTATACAATCTACAATTATTTTGCTGATTTTTTTTCTAACACCTAAGCCCTTAAAATGACAAATTTAAAACAAATTTAAAATTTGCAAAATTCAAATAAGAAAAAGAACAATTTTAGTACTTTCTCTTAGTAATATGTCAATGAAGTACATATTTGCGGTGAGGTATACTTTGTATCACATCATCACATCGCTCTGGCATTTATGTAACGCCATAAATAACAATGAGTAATTTACACTGTGTGTGATAAGACAAACACGCATGCGAAATGTAATGACTATTTTTTGTGATTTTATGTTATGTTTATCGATTTATTTAGTCTATTGTCTTTGGTATATTTTCAAAGTAAAGACAGAAAAAGATGAGATAGATACAATACTAAAGACAAAATTAAAACAAATAAGTAAGATTTGTTGCTTGTCACAAAACATTACTTTTTCAAGGCCTCGCTAAATAAACTAATCTTTATTCAGCCCTAACCTAGTAAACTATATGTATTGCATTATTTATGTCAAATTATTTGTTATGAATTCCTTTCAGTCCCTTAAACAACTTTGGGAAGCAGGTAGTTAGGCAGTAAAGTATGAATGACCCAGTAGCATTAAGCCATTAAGGTTTATCGTAAAATGATTAAACATATGGGCGGAAGGTTAGGTTTTTTTAGTTAGCTAAACTCAATGTTAAGCAAAAATCTCGTAAAGAAAGTACTTCGATTAATATTGAAAGACCCATTATGTAAATTATAAAGCAAATTATACTTTGTCGTTTAAAATATAAATGAGGCGTCTCATGGGAAAACCGGGCTTAATGCATGTGCGTAAAGTGTCGTCGCGGACCAGCCCATAATCGGGACGACGATAATTTTGTTCCTTGTATATTGACAAATTAGCGAGTATCATGTTAGAATAATCATTAATGGATCATAAACTTCTATAATGACCATACTTGTTTTGTAAGCTGGTAACGCTGAATTTACTGTTTTCATATCGTACGCTTGGCGCCAAAAATACCCTAACTGACATTTCATATTTACAGGAGAAGATGAAAACGATTTTCTAAAATTTAATGTAAAATTGAGTTTTTACAATACGTTATAATAAGCCCATTAAAGTGCAATTGTCATGTGTGTACATTTCAGTTAGTGTACAAACAAATGTGCATAGCGTTGTTCAGTTACACGAGTTTTTGCGCTGAAATTGTGTACACGCAAAAAGTGCACGGGCAAGCGAATTTGCTTTGTCAATATTAACGTTTTTAACATCTTTTGACAAGGTTTGTTTTTTTAATTATTATCCTTATTATAAAAATAATTTTACTGATATTTACTTGAACCAATTAATAATTTTTTGTAAGCACAATTCTTAGTGCACAGACAACGTTACCATACTTTTTGCGCCAATAATCTTGGTAATACTCGTGCATGATTTTTTTACCGAAGCCAAATATACGGGTGTTTAGCCATTGACAAGGTTTTGGTATGTTTATATTGATAAGACAGGTGGTAAGTTATATTTTATGCTTTCCAGTGATTTATAGGGATATATCAGTGAAATAAAATTGGTTATTCACTGTTTCAAACATTAAATATTATCACTCCGGTAATTTTTACTCTTTCACACTGATTTCCGATTTAATACAGTCAACGATGCCGGGCTCAAAATTGTGACGTCATGACGTTATAATTTCCGCGATTGTTTCAAATTTAACGCATTTAGATAGCACGTAAAATATAACAAAACAGCGTAAAAAGCACAAATTAAAAACGAAAATTTGTTGTTTCGATAGAATATCGATTGTTGATTGACTCGCCACTCGTGAAAATAAAAATTTCTCTGATCACTCGAAAATAACTTATGAACACACTTAAAATCGATATTCTACCGAAATCAACAAATATCCTCTATTTATTCTTCTTGCAGTTTTCCATTTTCACCTGTGTCTGGGCAAATGTCTTCGACGATGGCTCTAGCGCTTTGCTTTGCTGTGCTAGGATGTATTTGTCTCATGGGTATTACAGCCGTCCATGCAATGACCAACATGGAATTGATGGTCTTTGCGGTCGATAACGGCGCAGGTAAAATTATATTTTATATTAACTAAACTTTTCAAAAGTTCGGTTATTAGATTGGGGTATTTTGTTTACAGGCGGTGGTGGCGGCGTCAACTTCTTGTTTTCGCCCTCTAACCCGAGAACGGATTGAGCTATTGTAATGAAACTTCATACATAGATACATTATAGCGAGACCTCGCTTGGAATTGCATATTGGGTGGGTGGGATCAAGGTCAAGGTCACTGTTAATAAAAACAGAAAAACGATTTCCACTTAATAACTTGAGAGCAAATTAAGATACTTTAATGAAACTTCATACATAGATAACTTATATCGAGACCTAGCTTAAGATTGCATATATGATGGTGGGGTTAAGGTCAAGGTTACCGTTACTAAAAATAGAAAACGGTTTCTGCTGTATAACTTAAGAACACATTGAGCTATGTTAATGAAACTTTATATGTAGATACCTTATATCGAGACCTCGCTTGGGATTGCATATGGGTTGGGTTGGGTCAAGGTCTAGGTCACCGTTACTAAAAATAGAAAAACAATTTCCGCTCAATAACTTGAGAACGCATTGAGATATTTTAATGCAACTTCATATATAGACACCTTATATTGAGACCTCTCTTGGGATTGCATATAGGATGGGTGGGTTCACGGTCAATGTCACCGGTAGTAAAATTAGAAACACGGTTTGTATTCAATAATTAGAGAACAAATTGAGATATTTTAAAGACACTTTATACGTAGATACCTTTTATCGATACCTCGCTTGGGATTACATATGAGGTTGGTGAGTTTAAGGTCAAGGCTAACGTTACTTAAAATAGAAAAACAAACTTCCGCCCAATACCTACAAAACGAACTCAGATATTTTTGTACAACTTCATATGTACCTTATCTCTAGACCTCGCTTTCGATTGCATATGGGGTGGGTGGGGTGAAGGTTAAGGTCACCATTGCTACTAAACAAAACAGTTAACGCTCAACAGCTTAAGAACGAGTTCAGGTATTGTAATGTTAGTTAAAATGTAGATACCTTATATTGAAACCTCAACTGGGTTAGCATCTCTTGTTTTCTGTCCTTTCTCTCGTTTTGCTCTTTGTCTCATACCCTCTTTGTTGCAATCCTACCATTCGTTATTTCGTACCCTCTCTGTTTCATTACTATTCTCTCTTTTCCTCTCATCCTTTCTTCTCCTTTACTGATACCTCTTTTTTGCTGTTTGTTTCATACCCTCTTTGTTTCCATCCTATTTCCTTCCCTTTTTTATCATAGCCTCTCTTTTCATTCCGTGATCTCTTTTTTGTTTCAAGCTTTCTCTTTTTTCACTATTATCCGTTCCTCCATATCTCTTGTCCGCTCCGTACCTTATTTGTTCATTTTCTGTATAATTATATAGTCAATACCTTCTAGCATTCTATCCTTTGATTCAGCATTGATGGGCGAGAATGAAACAAGCAATGCTTTCACGATTCATCTTCCGGGGAAGATCAACGATCCTGTAAACTTTACAGCTTTTCTACAGCCCTTCGAAGAAGACATCGGGACAGGTACTGTAAAATAATTTCTTTTTACAGTCTTTAAATTTTCTGTATTCTTGATTCATCGCGGTCTTGCATTCGTTTTAATTCATTTATGTAATGTTAATTCAAATAATGCAGAGTACAAATCATGTTCGTAACTGTCGTTCTGTGTAGGGTTGCCCGCAAGTGACTTCTTAAAAATCAGGCAGTTATTTGCTCGAGATGTTAAATAAACATACTAGTAAACAACATACCGCATCATTTATATTAATTAATACGCGAAAATGAGACCACTGCGTAATAAAAATACTTTTCCGTTAAATGTCTTTGAGACCTATTATTAGAAATTTTATGTTTCATTTAAATATATGAAGTAGTAGTAGTAGTAGTAGTTGTAGTAGTACGTAGAAGTAGTAGTACTCGGTGTTGTTCAAGAAGCATTTAAAGTAGTAGTAGTAGTAGTAGTAGTAGTAGTAGTAGTAGTAGTAGTAGTAGTAGTCGTAGTAGTAGCAGCAGCAGCAGCAGTAGTAGTAGTAGTAGTAGTAGTAGTTGTTGTTGTTGTAGAAGCAGAAGTAGTAGTAGTAGTAGTAGTAGTAGTACTAGTAGTTGTAGTAGTAGTAGTAGTAGTAGTAGTAGTAATAGTAGTAGTAATAGTAGTAGTAGTAGTAGAAGTAGTAGTAGTAGTAGTAGTAGTAGTAGTAGTAGTAGTAGTAGTAGTAGTAGTAGTAGTAGTAGTAGTAGTAGTAGAAGTATTTTAAGAAGTAGTGGAAGAAATTATTGTTGTTGATGTTGCTGGAGGTGGTTGTGTTTTTATTTAGAAGAAGTTGTAGTGGTAGTATTACTAATTGTAGTTGTAGTAGTAATAGAAGTAGTGGTAGTTGTTGTTGTAGTAATAGTAGTTGTAGTAGCAGTAGTACTTGTAGAAAAAATAGTAGTAGTTGTTGTTGTTGTAGTGGTTGTTGTTGTTGTTTCGTTGTTGTTGGTTTTATATAGTAGTTGTAGTAGCAGATGTAGTATTAGTAGTAGTATTAGTATAAGTATTAGTAGTTATAGTAGTAGTAGTAGTAGTAGTAACTATAGTAGAAGTTTTACTTAAGGTAGTAGTAGTAGCGGTAGAAGTAGCAGTAGAAGTAGTGATAGTAGTAGAAGTAGTAGTAGCAGTAGTTGGAGTTGTTGTTGTAGTGACAGTAGTAGAAATAGTAGTAGAAGTAGAAGTAGTAGTAATAGTAGATGTAGTAGTAGTTGTAGTTAAAGTAGTACTAGTAGTAGTAGTCGTAGTAGTAGTAGTAGTAGTAGTAGTAGTAGTAGTAGTAGTAGTAGTAGTAGTAGTAGTAGTAGTAGTAGTAGTAGTAGTAGTAATAGTAGTAGTAGTAGTAGTAGAAGTAGTAGTAGTAGTAGTAGTAGTAGTAGTAGTAGTAGTAGTAGTAGTAGTAGTAGTAGTAGTAGTAGTAGTAGTAGTAGTAGTTGCAGTAGTAGTAGTAGTATAAGTAGTAGTAGTAGTAATAGTATTATTAGTAGTAGTAGTAGTAGTAGTAGTAGTAGTAGTAGTAGTAGTAGTAGTAGTGGTAGTAGTAGTAGTATTTAGTGTTGTTGATGTTGTTGTTGTAATATTATTAGTATAATTAGCTGTTGTTGTTGAAGTAGTGGAAGAAGTGGTAGTAGTAGTTGTCGTAGTGTTGTTGTAATAGTAACAGGAGTAGTAGTAGTAGTTTTTTTTTGTTATAGTAATAGTAGTTCTAGTTGTTGTTATTGTAGATGTTGTAATAGTATAAGTGGTGGAAGTTGTTGTTGTTTTTTTGTTGTTGTTGTTGTAGGATTAAGTAGTAAAAGAATTAGTAGAAGTTGTTGTTGTAATACTAGTAGTAAAAGTAGAAGTTGTTTTTGTATTAGTTCTTGTTGTAATAAAATTAGTAGGAGTAGTTATTGTAGTAGTTGTAGTTGATGAAGAAGTGGTAGTAGTTGTAGTAGTTGTTGTTGTGATAGTAATAATAGAAGTAGTAGTTATTGTTGTTGTAGTAGAACTTGTTGTTATTAAATTAGTTGTAGAAGTTGTTGTTGTTGTTGTTGTAACAAAATTAGTAGTAATTATAGTTTTAGAAGTAGTTGTTGTAATAGTAGTATTAGTAGTACTAGTAGTAGTACTTGTGGTATTAGTAGAAGTAGTAGTAGTAGTAGTGGTAGTAGTAGTAGTAGATATTGATGTTGATGGTGTCGTTGTTGTCGTTTTTTGTTGTATTAAAATTAGAAGTTGATGATTTTGTAGTAGTCGTAGTAGAAGTAGTAGTAGTAGTTGCTGTAATAGTTGTTGTAGTAGTAATAGTTGTGGTAGTAGTACTTGTTGTTGTTGTAATAGTTGTAATAATTACAATTGTATTAGTAGTAGTAGTAGTAGTTGTTGTTGTTGTTATTCTTGTAGTGGAAGAGGTAGTAGTAGCACTTGTTGTAGTAGATGTTGTAATAGCAGTAGAAGTAAAAACAGTAGTAATAGTAGTATAGTAGAAGTAGTATAAGCAGTAGTAGTGGTAGTAGTAGTATAAGTAGTAGTAGCAGTAGTATTAGTAGTAGTAGTAGTATTAGTAATAGTAATAGTAGTAGTAGTAGTAGTAGTAATAGTAGTAGTAGTAGTAGTAGTAGTAGTAGTAGTAGTAGTAGTAGTAGTAGTTCTTGTTATTGTTGTTGTTGTTGTAGCAGTTGCTGTTTGTTGTTCTTGTGTTGTTGTTGTTGTAGTAGTGTTAGTAGTAGTTGTAGAAGTAGTAGCACTAGTAGTAGTAGTAGTCGTACTGGTAGTAGTAGTAGTAATAGTAGTAGTATTAGTAGAAGTAATAGTAGTAGTAGTAGTAGTAGTAGTAGTAGTAGTAGTAGTAGTAGTAGTAGTAGTAGTAGTAGTAGTAGTAGTAGTAGAAGAAGTAGTAGTAGTAGTAGTAGTAGTTGTTGTTGAAGTAGTAGTAGTAGTAGTAGTAGTAGTAGTAGTAGTAGTGTTACTGGTTGTTGTAGTTGTAGTAGTAGTAGTACTTGTAGTAGTTATAGTGGAAGTGGTAGTGGTAGTAGTAGTAGTAGTAGTAGTAGTAGTGGTAGAGTTAGTAGTAGTAGTAGTTGTTGTTGTTGTTGTTGTTGTTGTATTAGAAGTTGAAGTAGTAGTAGTAGTAGTAGTAGTAGTTGTAGTAGTAGTAGTAGTAGAAGTAGTAGTAGTAGTAGTAGTAGTAGTAGTAGTAGTAGTAGTAGTAGTAGTAGTAGTAGTAGTAGTAGAAGTAGTAGTGGTAGTAATAGCAGTAATAGTAGTTGTAGTAATTGTTATTATGGTGACCGGTTGATATGGATACAGTGTTCCTGTATGTATGTATGTTGCGCAATTTCAGATTGTGATATGTTTTCTTATTTTATGTAGGTTTAACTTTTCAACAGTTGGTCTCCGCATGTAAATGTGAGAAGTTAAAATGCGAATGCTGCTTCAATCGCACTATCAAGATAACAAAGTTTAAATTTCCAATCAAAGGTAAGACGGTTTAATGTATAGTTTATATTTTAAAGGGACTAAGTCATCGAAAAATAATGGGGGTAATTTCTTTAAACAAATATATTAAATTAACGTTTATAATAGGGTATATATAATAGGAAAAATAGTGTAAGAATTGTGAGATCAAATCAATATATAATATGGGTTGATTTTGTTTGGCCCTTTTCCTGCTTACATTGTGACGTCAGAATTGTGAGAATTTGGAATAACCGAAGTAAACATACGACTCCTTATCAAGCATGATAACGCATTTTGTTAAAGCGCTGTCTACTGTCATGTCTTCGTATGGCTCCTAAGTCGTGAGTTCGATACCCGCTAAGTTTTTATTTTTTCATGCTTTTTTTTTGCAAATTTCGAAACTTAAAATTCGCGGGAGAAAGTAGTTCAGTAGGCAGCATTCGATTTCATTGATAAATGGTTTAATTGGGTCACGAGCCCGGTGGAATCATGGATATTTTACAATTCTGAGCTATTCATCTCGCTTATTGTCGATGCAAGTTAAATTGTTTGTGTGGTGTTTAAAAATTTATAACATTTTATTTTACCCTGTATTATTTTATTACTTTCTGTATTTTTCACTTTGTCGTAATAATAATAATAACATGGATTTCACAGTTCATCGGTAATTACGCAATACAGGTGCTAGCAATAGCTGTCGGTGACACTCCATTAAGCTTATCAGAAAATATACTGGATTTCGAAACAGACTCTATAGACTAGTGGTTTTTGTTTGTTTGTTTGTTTGTTTGGATTTTTCGCCGTTTTTAACAGTATTTCAGTCATATCACGGCGGTCAGTTAACAGTTTTCCTGGGCAAGCTTAGCCGACCTAAGCGGTTTACCAGTACTAAGTGCACATACCAAATACAGAAACTGACAACTGCCCTACTTGAATCAGAGGTAGGGGGAGAATAACCGTAGAAATAATTTCATTACCTATCCTCACACAAGTTATGTGGCCGGGCTGGGATTC
>CM051026.1:48671738-48754238 GCA_027627225.1 Congeria kusceri
ACCAACGAACACGATACTAGTGAACGTGTATCTTACATAATAATGCCATTTTGTCTATAACATGATCTTACAATGGATGTCAAATATGTTGTAGAGTAAGACCTATTGACCTTTAGGCGATTTGGATTCAAATTGTAGTCCCATAATTCTATTGAAGTGACACTTACAGCATAATTATATTTTAGAATACATCATAATAAATTCGAAATCAGTACCTCACACTAATCTACCGCTATGTGGTTAGTCGAATAACAGATTAAACACTTATCAGAGTGTAGGTCGTTAGAAAATTGGCATTGAACCATGCAGGCGACCTTGTACTATTTAGAATTGCTCCTTGCGCAAGTTATTCACCTTTATCATTATTTTACTGTATGGGATGCACGAAGATACCCAGCTCTACTGAACAGTAACCTCGATGCAGAAAACGAAAGGCGGAGGTGTCTTAATGCACTTGAAGTACAATTAAATAGACAGAGATGTAGAAACGAATATGTAATCGTTAATTCTTAGTGTCTACGACAACAATCTCATAATTCTTACCTCACCATGAGCTTGATCGTTATTCCCAGCCCTAATCATTATTTTACCCTTGGTAATTGTTTACCTTGTTTCGCATGTCTACTTTATTATTTGTCCGGATTCCATAACGTCTTTGAAATATAACAGACAAGCAGCGGGTTTGTTACTGTGTTATCAATATTCCCGCATTCGGCGTTGTATTAAGCTTGTCTTCGCCTGTTGCATTGCAAGATAATTTACTGTCAATCGGGCATTTTCTGATAAGGTAAAATCGTTTCGGCGTTCCCCGGAAGTATTGGTCTACTTCCGGCGTTGTGCAACACTGATTTCTGCAGAGTTCGTTTTTAATAGCGTATTCCGTATACCTGAATTGGTGTTAATAGTATATGCTGGTGTAATTTTGTTTCGTAGAAAAATCGAAAATTGGTTTTATATAGTCAACTGAATTCGCTTAATTCAATTTGATTATGAAATTATTTTAGTGTAATAAAAAGGCAAAATCTGTACTAAAAACTGAAAAAGTCATTTAGTTTATTTTAATCAAACAAATACACCTTAAACAAGCTCATTTCTGATAATCTATTTTATCAATAATATCTCGAAATTTACCGACATTAAATTAATTAAGTAACAATAAATACTAATGAAAAACATAAGTACACTCTTAATAATGAAGTAATACATACTTGCAACATAAATTTCTCTTCAAGCTAATACAGTTTATCAGTTAAGCATTGTGATTGAAATCAGTTTCTACATGTTACAAAGATCGTACGCGTAAGACGGATTGTCATTCAAACTAACTTACAATGTAATTACTGTACAGGTGTATAGTACAAGTTTATAAATAAATGCACGTTAAATAAGGAGATTTATGTAATAACAAGAACTAGTTTTATTATTAATTGCCGGATCAACATGTGTCGTAAGCATGGTAATAGCTCAGTCAGGATTTGCAGATGGTAACATTGTTCGCAGGTGATTGTTGTTTTATATTTACACGTTAAATAAGGTGATTTATGTAATAACAAGAACTAGTTTTATTATTAATTGCCGGATCAACATGTGTCGTAAGCATGGTAATAGCTCAGTCAGGATTTGCAGATGGTAACATTGTTCGCAGGTGATTGTTTTATATTTACACGTTAAATAAGGTGATTTATGTAATAACAAGAACTAGTTTTATTATTAATTACCGGATCAACATGTGTTGTAAGCATGGTAATTGCTCAGTCAGGATTTGCAGATGGTAACATTGTTCGCAGGTGTAAGCATGGTAATAGCTCAGTCAGGATTTGCAGATGGTAACATTGTTCGCAGGTGTAAGCATGGTAATAGCTGAGTCAGGATTTGCAGATGGTAACATTGTTCGCAGGTGTAAGCATGGTAATAGCTCAGTCAGGATTTGCAGATGGTAACATTGTTCGCAGGTGTAAGCATGGTAATAGCTCAGTCAGGATTTGCAGATGGTAATATTGTTCGCAGGTGATTGTTTTAATTTTAATAATGCATGTGCAGAACATTCAAAGTCCATCCTTCCATCTGTTTGTTTAATTGATGTCAATGGGAAAAACGGAAGCCTTTAGAATATATGACTGCTCTGATTCAATCTTCTTAACCAGATGCATATTAATCTAATACATATACGACCATATTTCCAAGCTGTACCATGTGTGCAAAATTAAAACATGAGCACGTCGACCGTCATTTACTGTCCCTGTGTAACATAATTACATGTTTTAAATTTAGTGTTAATTTGCGCTTTACCGTCTGTAGTTGAAAGATAACAAACGTGCGTTTTTCTTAAGTATATCAATGAGAACGCTTAACAGACAACTGAATACAAGACGTTACCATTACAATATAACGGCACATGCAAATTGAGCCTTTAGCACTAAATTGCGGTTCACCTTACACAATTGCTAATTAGATTTTATCCACGTTTAACTATGTCCAAGGAAAATGTATACATACGCATTAAAGCAATTTAGAGAGACACTCTTTTGTGTCTTTAACGTTACATCCCACGAAACCATGAATCGCGTTTTGTAGATAGTTGTATAGATAGAGGATATTTGTTGGTTTCAGTAGAATATCGATTTTAATTCACGAGTGATCATAGAAATGTGTATTTTCACGAGAGGCGCAGCTTAATTTACGAGTGTTCACGAGTGAATTAAAAATCGATATACTACCGAAACCGACAAATTTTCTTTTTATTTTAAGCTTTTTCCACCATTTGTTTCCATTTTTATTGCTATCTAAGTGGATTTTCTAGGAAAATATCGCGGGTCCTGCATCTTTGATAGTCCGTTTTATTTACTGTTTTAAATCGGAAACCAGTATGAAACAGTGAAAATTATCAGAGTAGTAATTTTCACTGTTGTAAAAAGTGAATAACCAATGTTATTTCACGGATATTTCCCTATAAATTACTGGAAAGCATAAAATAAATGGTTATATTTATAGTTTATACCGCATTTCTCCCCAGTGTGTTTTCGACAATAGCACACACTTTAGAAATCATTACTCTCAAATTGATAACAACGAGCTTTTAATTAAAATCGATCTAAGTATAAAAGTTGCTATAGTACTATATTTCTGCATAAGACAAGATGTTAGCTTTTAATGAAAATGTACAAAATTGTATTGAACGCGTATTTGTTTCAGTTCATTTACGGTCACCATATTCAATTTTAGGTAAGTGCCTTAAACTGCATGAGATAACAAACTAAAGATCGAATTTTGTTCGGAAAAAGGAAATTTTCTCGCATGTGTGTCAATTTTTCAAGATTACTTTGTCCGAAACTTGTCATAAAAACTATATTTCGCGAAGAGTTCAACAATTTCACTAAATTGTCAATCATTCGTACAAAACGAGCACAGCTGTAAAGCAGTGCTTGATTACAAATTTTCGTTGATTAAACAAAATAATAATATTAATCGATTACACCGGAAACTGCCGCTGAATTAGACGCCTCCTATTATTGAAATATCGACTTTCATTTCCGGTTCAGGGAACGTAATTAAATAGGCATTCCACGTGTTATTAAAGTGTCAGCGTACACTTGATAAATATCTATATTCAATATCAGATTGGAAAACAAAATCACGTTCAGATTTATTTACTAAACTGAAGAGACAACAACAGAACATTATATGTTCACACGCACTGAGGCATATCTGAATAAATATTGGTTCTGTGGCAGAGAAGAGATGATAACTATTGATCAACACACGTTTGTATATTTAGAATACTTGGAATTTTTTTGAATTGCGTATTAATTAAAGGTCCATTATGTAAAATATATGTTCACGGAGAAGTTTCCAACGTTTGCTTTTAAAATATCATAAATGTACGATATTCCGCGTGCATCGTTTTGGCACGTGCAATCTTATAGGAATGCTGTATCGTGTAAACATGCTTGTTTATAGCGGTAACAGTGTAACTCAACGTAACAGTAACTGATTGAAAGCAACTCTCTTAATGTGATATTTGCAGTCGTAGGAAATGCGCCGTAAATAATATACCTCGTTCCATGAGAGCGACTTTGCATAAAGTTTTGATAAATACATGTTACCTCTGGAGAAATGATATCGACATTCACGACTTCGTTTTTCTGCGGGTTACGCTGCGTGAAAGAATTGCATAATTTGCGCGTGAACGCAATGTTCAGAACATTTAGAAAAATAAATATAGCACAGTGTTTAGAAAGACTCTGATTATACCGGTATTCGTCTAAATACAAGAAAATAGCAAAATAAATATTTTTTTATTATTAATTTCTTGCGAATCGTTAATGTAAACTCTAATTTACAAATCATCTTAAAATTGGACGGTATAGTGTGGTATATTTGATGCACCAAATGCCACATCCCACTAAACAGTAAGCCTAATGCGGAAAATTGGGCAGGGATGTCTTTATTGGCTCGACGCAAAATTAAAATACAGAGACGGATAGAGATGAAAAGGTATTCGTTCATTCCCGGAGTACTTGATGTCTCCGATCAAATTCTGATGTTTCGTAGCACGCTATGAGCTTGATCCGTTTTATTCCATCACTATGTTCTGTGTTAATCGGAAGTATTCGTGTATTCCACCGTCGGGCCATCGTCGGGCAAAACTAGTTTATTTTTAGCGTTCGTTTTTGTTCGCGTATTCTGTAAAACTGATTTGGTGTAATTCGGGTTATTTCGTTGTTGTGTAATCTGAAATCTGATTTTATACAGTCTATGTTTATTCACTTAATTCAAAAATTCGCTGATGAAACTTTTACTAATAAAAAGGCAAGTATCGTATTTTAAAAAATATCTTTATTTTAATTAAGATCATAAATTATAACTAGATGGAGGAACTTTAATAAAGCGTTTCTGAAAACAGTTTATAAAAATTTTATGATTAACACCTGTATACATGTATGCATCAACATTCAATTATAAGTCATGATGACAAGTGTATTAATTGCACACTTTATGATACTATTACAATATCACGGAAATAAGTACAATCCGAGCAGATTGAGATGAAATACTGCAGTCAATCAGCAATTATTTTCTTGTTGATAAATAATAATGCATACGCCTTAAAATGAGATGTAGACAATAACAAATTTCATCAATAATACTCCAATCAGCATGTGCTGTCAGCATGGTAATAGATCAGTCATGACTTTCATATTGTAATTATATGTTTCCAGGCGCTCAGATGGATTAAAAAAGTGGAACATTCAAATTCCATTATTCCATCTGTTTCTTTAATTGATGTTAATGATGAAACAGAAGCCATTTGAATATATGAATGCTTAGATAAAATCTGAACCAGAACTAAACTACGCAATATAATACATATGCATCTATTATAAAAATGCATACCAGCTGTGTCATGTCGTGTGCAAAATTGCAACATTTGTCCGTCTACCGTCCATTACCTTTAATAAACTTGCAACATTTGTCCGTCGACCGTCCAATACCTTTAATACATGTGGTACATAATTCCGTAATTTAAATGTTTGAAATGTATTGTAAATGTGGGCTTTACCACCAGTACTTGCAATGTGGGCTTTACCACCACTACTTGCAATGTGGGCTTTACCACCAGTACTTGCAAAAGAACAAACTAAGCCGTGCACTATACAAATGTATTGTACATGTGGGCTTTACCACCACTACTTGCAAGGGAACAAACTAAGCCGTGCACTATACAAATGTATTGTAAATGTGGGCTTTACCACGAGTACTTGCAATGTGGGCTTTACCACCACTACTTGCAATGTGGGCTGTACAACCAGTACTTGCAATGTTGGCTTTACCACCAGTACTTGCAAAGGAACAAACTAAGCCGTGCACTATACAAATGTATTGTACATGTGGGCTTTACCACCAGTACTTGCAAGGGAACAAACTAAGCCGTGCACTACACAAATGTATTGTACATGTGGGCTTTACCACCAGTACTTGCAAAGGAACAAACTAAGCCGTGCACTATACAAATGTATTGTACATGTGGGCTTTACCACCAGTACTTGCAAGGGAACAAACTAAGCCGTGCACTATACAAATGTATTGTACATGTGGGCTTTACCACCAGTACTTGCAAGGGAACAAACTAAGCCGTGCAGTATACAAATGTATTGTACATGTGGGCTTTACCACCAGTACTTGCAAGGGAACAAACTAAGCCGTGCACTATACAAATGTATTGTACATGTGGGCTTTACCACCACTACTTGCAAGGGAACAAACTAAGCCGTGCACTATACAAATGTATTGTACATGTGGGCTTTACCACCACTACTTGCAAGGGAACAAACTAAGCCGTGCACTATACAAATGTATTGTACATGTGGGCTTTACCACCACTACTTGCAAAGGAACAAACTAAGCCGTGCACTATACAAATGTATTGTACATGTGGGCTTTACCACCAGTACTTGCAAAGGAACAAACTAAGCCGTGCACTACACAAATGTATTGTACATGTGGGTTTTACCAACACTACTTGCAAAGGAACAAACTAAGCCGTGCACTATACAAATGTATTGTACATGTGGGGTTTACCACCACTACTTGCAAAGGAACAAACTAAGACGTGCACTATACAAATGTATTGTACATGTGGGCTTTACCACCACTACTTGCAAGGGAACAAACTAAGCCGTGCACTATACAAATGTATTGTACATGTGGGCTTTACCACCACTACTTGCAAGAGAACAAACTAAGCCGTGCACTATACAAATGTATTGTACATGTGGGCTTTACCACCAGTACTTGCAAAGGAACAAACTAAGCCATGCACTATACAAAAATATACCATAAATGACAATGCTTATCAGTCAAGTTTAATACAAGACATTTCTCTTTTAATATACTAATAGAAAAAAGAAACTGGACATGTTTTCATTTCGTATTTTTTTATATGTTGTTAGATTTAAATATGAAGGAATTAAATGGTATGAAACTTTAGGTTATAAATTTAACTAATCCATAATTTAAATGTCTTAGAAAATTGACCACTCATTAAAACGTTAACGTCATCGAAACGCAACATTCGTGATTTTTAAAGTTGCAAAGACGACAACGATACTTGAGCTTGATGTTTTCAAAGATTAACACTACAAATCACTTTACACTTGTTGCATAGAAAGCTGTGTGAACGGACGTATGTCAAAATAATGGCATTAAGAAGGCGGCGCCATTCGTCAACCTATTCGGAAGAAAATTGCTGCACATTGCGTATTGAACCGAGTGTTCTTACACGTTGCACAAGATTATCCCATATATGTTCTATGAGATTTGTGTCAGGCGACATTGTCAACCACTCTAATGTTCCCATTGCATTCTTTTGCAAGAATTGGCGAGTTATTCTCGCAGTTTGCGGATTAGCATCGCCATGCATAAGAATAGCCGACACTTGCATTGTGCAAAGGTCTTTACAACTTTTAAAATCACAAATGTTGCCTTTTGATGACGTTAATTTCGCAAAACATTTGATACGTTGCAATACTATTGTGTTCACCAAAAATTTGTACAAAACGAGCACAGCCCTAAAATAGTACTTGATTACAGGTAACGTCCATCAAACAAAAAGAAGAACACTATTAAACGATTGCACCAGAAACTGCTTCTGTATTCGCCGCCTTCTATTATTGAAATATTGACTTTCATTTCCGGTTCATGGTACGTAATTAAATAGGCATTTCACGCGTAATTAACGTGTCGGCGTACACGTGAGACATGCGCTGTATTCAATAACTATTGGAAAACACAATCATGTTCAGATGTATTTACTAATCTGTATAGAGAACCACATAACTTATATTTTCACACGCACTGAGGCAGAACTGAATAAATATTGGTTTCCGTTACAGAGGAGAGATTAAGAGATCACTGTTATTTATCGATACTCGGCAGGACGAAGAGCTCTTTGATATAACAATATGTTTGTGCCGTTGTGTCGACAATACAGCTTTTGAATTGTCGGTGCTATCTAGAGAATTTAAGAATTCACACATGGAAGAACATGTTGAATAGTTAGGTATGTGCCCAGTTGCTCGATTTGAGGGGCGTCGTGGGAAAACCGGACTTAATGCATGTGCGTAAAGTGTCGTCCCGGATTAGCCTGTGCAGTCCGCACAGGCTAATCCGGGACGGCACTTTCCGCTTTTATGGTATTTTCTGTTTCAAGGAAGTATCTTCTAAACATAAATTCACTGTAGGCGGAAAGTGCCGTCATGCATTGAGACCGGTTTTCTCACGACGCGCCACATTTGTATTTGTATTTGGGGGCAATTAATAGTCGCTAATTTCCAGCTCAGTATATATTCCGGTTTGTCACATTGTGACGTAAATAAAGAATTATATCAAACTCTGACATAACAGAGAATTATATCACACTCTTACATTACAGTAAACTATATCACACTCTGACATTAAATATAATTATATCACACACTGACATTACAGACAATTATATCTTACTCTGACATTACAGATAATTATTTCACCATGCAAAATTTTAAAAGCATTATATCACCCTGTGACGTAGCAGTGCGCTCGTTTGATTGAGCGTTCTACGACTGTTCGAAATTTCTCGCGTGCCTTGACATAAATACGACTAGAAGAAGCAATTCGTTAGCATTGTGGCAAAAACATAATGCTAACGAATTGCAATTGCATGTTACAGCTATTCATATGTAGGCACAACGCTGGCATGAAACCTGCTGCATAGACGTCATTGCTTCTTAACGTGCACTTTGTACCTTGTGTTATACAAAATGGCACGTGAAATGTAGCGTGAAAGTATGTTAACAGGCTCTTGAATTAGAATCGTGCATAAGATATAGCTTTTCTAACGTTTTTCTCGTTATACATTTATATGAAATGTAACTAAAAATTAACATTGTATTGGATGCCAAATACTAGAACTTTATGCAAACACAACGGTTATAAACACTTCATAGGGGCTAAATGTATTTACATCATAGTGGCAACATTGATTTACACGACAGTGGCAAAATATATTTACACGATAGAGACAAAATGTATATACATCATAGTGGCAAAATGCATTTATAGGAAAAAAATATTTACATCATAGTGGCATATGTATATACATCATAGAGGCAAACAGCATTTACATCATAGTGGCGAAATTGATTTAATTCATAGAGGCACAATGTATTTACTCGACACTGGCAAAATTACATCACTGTGGCAAAATGTATTTACAAAAAAAAATGCCAAAATGCTGCGTCCGATATGCAATCGTGAGGTCACTTGTTTGAGCCCAACACACGGTGCATCTATTTATTAAACAACTACATTTTGCAAGTATTAAGGTACAATAGTAAACACATTTTCGAAATTTGGAATAGCGTAGAGATCTTTTCCATCGAAGTTGAAAAAGTCAAAAATGCAAAAATGTCAAATACATTTTTACACACGTATTTCAGAGAATAGAAATCATTCTAAAATGACACGCGCAAAAGTTCCGTAGTTAAATTGACAATAAACAACTCGAAAAAGTAATTCCGAATCTGTAAAATATAGTTCACACTGTGATTGCAGAATTTGTTATTAGGTCGTGTTAGACTCGCAATAATTTTAGGTTTATCGTTGTTAAACTTTAAAGCAACAACGATTTTTCGATTTTTAACGCCCTCGTGGTTTAATTCATAAGCATCAAAGTTCAAAATCATTGTTTATTTACAGATAACAACTTAAAATCGAAAAAAAAAATCCTAATTCGACTGAAGTAGTTGAACAATGCGAATTTCTCATAAACCAATACACGCTTATTAATGCCCGACCTTGTATTTGAAAAAGTCGGCACGACGGGATATTATATTCGAAATACACTAATAAAATGGTCTCGCAGGGCGGAAAACCACATCTCAAAGATATGCGTGGAATACTATGCGGCCTAGCAAAGTTTTAGTATTTATGAGGTGTACGGTAAGTAACTTTCGAGTGTTGACTTTATAACATTTGGAAATTATAGTTCACCAAAGAAAAAATAAGTAGACAGAAAAATAGCAACTTTCAATAGCGGGAATGAAATTTGAAATAATAAACATAACTAGTGAATATTAATATCGAAGCATATCAACTATTACTAGCGACAATTCGTTTATAAAAGAGGTCAACAAAAAATAGCGAGGTTCAACTATAAAGTAAATGTAAATAAATATTCACTCATTGAATAAAAAAACATAAGTTTGAAAAATATAAACAATCGCATCGGTTTGAAAAAAAATCAGCTAGTAACAGCGACAATTCGGTTTGGGAACAATAAGAACAACACGCAACTAAATTCAAAGGCAAACACAAAGGTCAATATGAATCCACCTGCAGTAACATTTAACAACCGTTTAATTGCGTTAATTGCATAATCAATTATAGCAAAAGTGACCAGGCGTTTCTTCCAAGCAGATGTGATTAAGTTTTCACCTGCCATTCACCGGAGAACTCCATTCAACTATCGACTGAAAACTGTTTAATCGATTATACCGGAAGTTATCGATTCAACCGGAAGTCGTCAATGCGCACGCCGCCTCAAATTATTGACGTATTGAGGTCCGTTTCCGGTTTGGAAAACCTTAATGAAAACATTATTACACGCTCAAGTTAGCTTATATTTTACTGGACATTTAATTTGTCAGAAAAAGAGACAGTAGTTTAAGCAAAATAGCGGAAATATGTTATTTCATTTTATTTCTTTCATCATCATCATCATCATTAAAATCATCAAAAACAACAGCATCATTACCAACATCAGTATCTTCATTTGGACAATATTGACTGTATTGTATAATTTTTTTTCCTAAGTGCGAGATTTATTGCCGATATTTATTTATTTATCTTTTGTATAAATTTTACCAATACAAAATAATTTAATGTTCATGATTCTTGTTATATTGAAGGCTCCATACAATTCGCATACAAACTCCCTTTATTTCATTTTGAAGTTATTCGTTTCAGGTTATCCATTCATAACAAATTTCTGCTAATTTCCGGAACTATTTTCAAAACATTAGGCTCCGCCCATGACTTGTTTCAGAATAATCTATACTCGATTCCCTTCTTTGTCTATAGGAAACTATGCACGTTTCGTGTGAGAATCTCTGTTTGATTTTGTATAATGATATTTAACGATGAACTGTTATATGGTCAATAAAACATTTGTTTCGCTTTTTTTTCCTGTAGTGTAATGTATTTTCATTAAATATACCTATCCGGGTTATGATTGTTTTATGTTTGGCGACCCAATTGTTCACTATTAACTCATAAATTCCTTGGCACAAATAATAAACACGCAGTTTTATGATGTTTGCTTGAACAAATATACCTATATGTATGTGCAATCGTATGACTTTATGCCTTTCGACGCAGTTGATCTATAATTCAATTTTCTATCCGATTGAACGAAGCATAATTACAGTCGGTTGTATAATGTGCGTTTTATAGTGTTTTTCGACGCAATTCATTTTAAGCTCAATTTCCAATATGATGTTACAAACAATAATTAAATCCGGATGTGTCCTGCCGTTTCCCCACATCAATTCTTTAACAACGCAATACGCCACAAGCTTACGTCGTTACGTTATTACAAATTATAAATGGAATCAGAGAGTTCTGAAGTAATTTCATAGCTCGATGTACATTCGAACCATATATTATAACATACTGAGGTTGTATATAATTGACATGAAAAATGGTATGCGCACACTTTTAGCTGACAACGTTGTCACACTTGTTACTGTTTTACGATGCAGTTGTTTTCTTTTTAATTATTTCACGGAACGATTAACACTAAGTCTTGTAGTTTTGTAATAGATGATTCGAATGAATATACCTAGTTGTATGCACACATGTACAAATGTACAATCATATGATTGTGTTATGCTTTGAGATGCAGTTAATGTTTTTTACTTAATTGTCCATGTGGTGGAACAGATATAATTGCAGTCTGTTGTATAATGTGAGTTTCCTTTTTACAAATTTTCTATCTGATGGATCAAACAATAATTCCATCCTGAGATATCATACCGTTTTCCCCGTATCAAACTTAAATGCGCAGTACGCCACAAGCATAAACCGTTTGAATATAATAAATTATAAACCGAATCAGAGCTGCGGTAATTTCAGAGCTAGAGGTACCTAAATTCAAACCATATGGCTTACGTCGGACGGGCAGGTGCGCTATTTATAACATTTTCTGTTTACAAACACGCGGTTATTACAAATTGCGATCGCCCTTCCGAACTACTCCGGCAGCTGTGGTTTAATGAATAATCGTCGGTATTCAAGTGGAGTTATTAACTTATTTTTCTAGATACCGAATTTTATATGGCAGTAGAAGTAGTAGTAGTAGTAGTAGAAGTAGTAGTAGTAAGAGTAGTAGTAGTAGTAGTAGTAGTAATAGTAGTAGTAGTAGAAGTAGTAGTAGTAGTAGTAGTAGTAGTAGTAGTAGTAGTAGTAGTAGTAGTAGTAGTAGTAGTAGTAGTAGTAGTAGTAGTAGTAGTAGTGGTAGTAGTAGTAGTAGTAGTGGTAGTAGTAGTAGTAGTAGTAGTAGTAGTAGTAGTAGTAGTAGTAGTAGTAGTAGTAGTAGTAGTAGTAGTAGTAGTGGTAGTAGTGGTAGTAGTAGTGGTAGTAGTAGTAGTAGTAGTAGTAGTAGTAGTAGTAGTAGTAGTAGTGGTAGTAGTAGTAGTAATTGTTGTTGTTGTAGTATTATAGTCAAATATATAATTTATGTTTTACAACTGTCTATACAAAGTATCCCCTTTATGGCACGATTAACTGAATTGTATTCGAATTAATTAATCAACAATTAATCACTACTTACGCTTTGCGCATACAAGTAAAAAAAACTTTTTCTCGCAAGAACGTATTCATTACAATGGAGTATGCGCATGACTGTGCGACAGAACATTTTTGACTTGCAAATCAAATCAGGAATACTTATCACCCTTAAATCAAATATCAACCGGTAATTACAATGCCTTCATTGAGACGTAGCCTCCGTATCGCAATGGTCTTGCATTTCTAGGAGTTCAAGACAAAAATAAGACAAAATGTACTCAATTTTAGGCAGTCATTGTTTGGAAGAGTCGCCCCCAGACAGCGAAATGGATCTCGATAGGAAGTAATTTTTCTCAACTGTAACGCACGAGTTGTTCGCAGTTTTTTTTGTAAGTATACTAATCAAAACTCCTAACGCATCGCGTATTCAAAGTTCCTTTTAATACGCAGGAAATCGTACGGGAAAAAGCGAGAGTGGCCTCAATTCCTTTGGACACGGTGACCACTTTCGTTCGTTTCATGCGCCGGAGATGCACTGCAATGCTGAGGGAACACAGCCGTTATCGATATGTGTGAGTTTTTATTACGTCCCTCGTGCGCGTTATTGAGCCATACCTCATTATGAACGCTGTTCGGAGCAATTTTACTATTGGGACACGTTTGCATATCACAATATAGCGTTTTGATTACCCGTAACTGTATGTTACTGTTTGCATATCACAATATAGCGTTTTGATTACCCGTAACTGTATGTTACTGTTTGCATATCACAATATAGCGTTTTGATTACCCGTAACTGTATGTATTAAGAGGAGCTACGAATATGTGATGAGTCAGGAGTTTTGATTAGTATATAATTTAGGGAATTGTTAAAAATAAGGATGCATGGTGCTGTTCAGAAAGAGCGAGTAAAGCGGGGCTTTGAACTGAAGAATTTCGTTGGACCTCATTATCTTAACTATTAGTCCACTAAAGTGACTGTATTTCTATTTAGTTTTGCCTAGTCTATAACTATTTGGCCAACACGAAATTTCAAAAAGTTCTCGATCATTGGTGATGTCCACATCACAAAAAAACGAAGCGGAAAACAAACCGGAAAATAAATATCTTATAAGAAACAATCCGTGAAAAATAAAAATCCCATAGGAAAATGACACAAAAGCATTCACAAATGACCGTAATTTACCACATTTTCCAATGCACTATTACATAATTCATTTCATCGTAAATTAAAAGGTACCTATATAATCCAAATTTTCGGTTTTGCCGGTGTTCATTAAAAACATTAATTTTACAGTCTGCTGGAAATCAATATTAGCGAATGTATTACGGAAAGAGCCAGAGTAAGAAGGCGGGGTGCTTCAGTGGGCTCATTGCCCCTCCGTCATGCTGTTCCACAGGGCCGGTCAACAGAAAAATGTGTTTTGTTATCTAAAATGAAATACACTTCTGCAGATATTCAATGACAAACGAAACATGGATTTGCCAAATGAGTAGAAAATAAACTATAAGAACTAAATTGGTACTCACAAAGCTCGTATGGGAAATCTTATCATGAGGTGAACTAATCTTATCTTGAGGTGAACTAATCTTATCTTGAGGTGAACTTAAGTTAATCTTATCTTGAGGTGAACTAATCTTGTCTTGAGGTGAACTTAAGTTAATCTTATCTTGAGGTGAACTAATCTTATGTTGAGGTGAACTTAAGTTAATCTTATCTTGAGGTGAACTAATCTTATCGTGAGGTGAACTTAAGTTAATCTTATCTTGAGGTGAACTAATCTTATCTTGAGGTGAACTTAAGTTAATCTTATCTTGAGGTGAACTAATCTTATCTTGAGGTGAACTTAAGTTAATCTTATCTGGAGGTGAACTTAAGTTAATCTTATCTTGAGGTGACCTTGAGTTAATCTTATCTTGAGGTGAACTTAAGTTAATCTTATCTTGAGCTTAAGTTAATCTTATCTTGAGGTGAACTAATCTTATCTTGAGGTGAACTTAAGTTAAATCTTATCTTGAGGTGAACTTGAGGTTAAAATTTAAAATAAAATATTATATTTTAACTCCAATGATTTCTGTTTACAGCAAGGTAAAATACTGAAATCTTAGCAATATTTAGTATTTTAAAACCTTAAAATCTAAAAAGACATATAAACGAAGCAGCCAAAGACTTAAGGAATGTTATGAATATAAGAAATTACTTAATTTTTCTCAAAGTAGCTTTGTGAATACGCTGAATTGCTCCTTTTGAGCAGCATCATGCACCTTTTATGATCCTAGATCTTTCACGGATATAATAATGACATTAACACCAGCGCACTCCTACTCGTCTATGGATGCAGTAAATCGCAACACGGCGCACGCTTCCGTAATAAAGATCTGCGTTTTCGAGACAGGAAAATCGATTACATATTTCCCTTGCAGTCTCAAAGTTGTAAAAGATTGACGTTTGTTGTGAACAACGTTGCGCTAGTATACACGAGAGCCGATCGTTAGTCTCTCTGAGAAAGAACTGAATTGGGAGATTTCTATTGTCGTCAGTCTGATTAAAACCAGCTCCTAGTATACGCTAAGCATGGAGACCTGAGGACGACTAATCGAAGGTAATCCCCTGGCCCCGTTTTCACAAAACAAGTTGAGCCTGATTTTCAGGTTCAAGATGAACTTGAGCCAGATATTTCAGGATCAGGCTCAAAAATGATGTTCACTAAAATAAGGATCAATTTTAGTTTTTGGTCAAATGTATATTATAAAAACGATTTTAAACTCTTAGCAACGTAGATTTGCTGTCTGATATGAAGACTTTAATAAGAGAAATACATATAATTATGTAATTTTATCAAGAAGAAAAGTTATTCCGAAAATAAAATATATTGGATATTCCGCTCAGTTGAGCTACAAAATCAAGATCAGCTAAGACTGATCCTGATCCTGGAATTGATCTTTTGTGAACACGGGGCCTGGCCTCTTTCTGTGCTGCTAGAATGATCAGCTAAGACTGATCCTGATCCTGTAATTGATCCTTTGTGAACACGGGGCATGGTCTCTTTCTGTGCGGCTAGAATGATCAGCTAAGACTGATCCTGATCCTGTAATTGATCCTTTGTGAACACGGGGCCTGGTCTCTTTCTCTGCGGCTAGAATGATCAGGTAATACTGATCCTGATCCTGTAATTGATCCTTTGTGAACACGGGGCATGGTCTCTTTCTATGCGGCTAGAATGATCAGCTAAGACTGATCCTGATCCTGTAATTAATCCTTTGTGAACACGGGGCCTGGTCTCTTTCTGTGCTGCTAGAATAATCAGCTGAACAATTCAATGCGTAAAACATCGCTACTGCGTTATTTGTTAGAAACCATTAAGCACAATACATACAACATCGCTACTGCGTTATTTGTTAGAAACCGTTAAGCACAATACATACAACATCGCTACTGCGTTATTTGTTAGAAACCGTTAAGCACAATACATACAACATCGCTACTGCGTTATTTGTTAGAAACCATTAAGCACAATACATACAACATCGCTACTGCGTTATTTGTTAGAAACCACTAAGCACAATACATACAACATCGCTACTGCGTTATTTGTTAGAAACCACTAAGCACAATACATACAACATCGCTACTGCGTTATTTGTTAGAAACCACTAAGCACAATACATACAACATCGCTACTGCGTTATTTGTTAGAAACCGTTAAGCACCACACATAAACGTCAGAATTTTCTACGGACATAAAGCTATATCCCTTTAGAAAATACAAATTATATACGTGCTTTTATGAATCCGATGGGAACATAAAACATCGCATCGAATCATAATCGTTTGAATAGTTATTCTTACAAATTGTTTGCTAGAAAATCGGAAGTAAGGTATCGAATATATGAGTCTTAATGTTTATTTTATTATGTTTTAGTCCATTTCCAGGACAATATATGTAAGAAATGTATTTATTGCTTTAATGTCGTTTTCATAACGTACTTACATACACAAAACTGTAAATGATGTCAAACGGCTAGACGGTGCTTTTAGCGCAGTGTTAGGAGAAACATATTCAAGGTTCTGATATTGCAGCTGTAAACATGATTATGGGAAAGAGATTGTGATAATTCGGATATTGGAGCTGTACGCAAGAAAACACTTACCGAATAAATCGTATACCAATAACATGCCGGTGAATGGGCAAAGATTAAGTTTCAATTCTGCTACTGTGGTTAACATCTAACCATTGAGTAATAAATGATAATTAAATTGAATAAGTGTGATCTTTTATTGCTGTTTAATTTGAATGGCTATGCTATGAGGTTAATTTTTATTTACATTTACATGTATAATAAATATAACTGCGCCAAGTGTGCGGTTCGGGCGCCCATAAACCGGTTTAAATCACCAATGCTTTGCATTGACCGTTCCAAGGCGGTGACCCAATTTTTATTCATATGGGTTTTGTGTTTGTTATGTGTTCTTGTGATGTGTTTTGTTGTTTTTGACAATTGGTCACTTGCCATAAATAAAGGACCTCGGACTGCTAATCAGAGTTCTCTCCTGCTTAAAATCATCTCTTTTGATGTATGCCCACCTCGATTGAGATGACTGAAATATATCCTATTTTAGTCCGTTTTTTTCTGAACTGTCAAAACATGAATAATGTCACGGTGGTTCAATGCGTTATTTATGTCCCCGGCCAGCATTCGTGATATTCCAATAACGTGATTCGGGTTTCGGGTAGCAGATACTACATGTAATGTATGATATTAAAGCAGGGTTTTCAATGAAGCAGTGAGTTCTACCTACAAAATGTTGGAGAGGAAATATCTTAGTGGTATTATGCTCGTCACGTAAAATAGCTTAGTGGTATCATGCTCGTCACGTCAAATAGCTTAGTGGTATTATGCTCGTCACGTCAAATATCTTAGTGGTATCATGCTCGTCACGTCAAATAGCTTAGAGGTATTATGCTCGTCACGTCAAATAGCTTAGTGGTATTATGCTCGTCACGTCAAATATCTTAGTGGTATTATGCTCGTCACGTCAAATAGCTTAGTGGTATTATGCTCGTCACGTCAAATAGCTTAGTGGTATTACGCTCTTCACGTCAAATAGCTTAGTGGTATCATGCTTGTCACGTCAAATACCTTAGTGATATCATGCTCGTCACGTCAAATAGCTTAGTGGTATTATGCTCGTCACGTCAAATAGCTTAGTGGTATCATGCTCGTCACGTCAAATATCTTAGTGGTATCATGCTCATCACGTCAAATAGCTTAGTGGTATCATGCTCGTCACGTCAAATAGCTTAGTGGTATCATGCTCGTCACGTCATATAGCTTAGTGGTATTATGCTCGTCACGTCAAATATCCTAGTGGTATCATGCTTGTCACGTCAAATATCTTAGTGTTATTATGCTGGTCACGTCAAATATCATAGTGGTATTATGCTCGTCACGTCAAATACCTTAGTGGTATTATGCTCGTCACGTCAAATATCTTAGTGGTATTATGCTCGTCACGTCAAATAGCTTAGTGGTATTATGCTCGTCACGTCAAATATCTTAGTGGTATTATGCTCGTCACGTCAAATATCTTAGTGGTATCATGCTCGTCACGTCATATAGCTTAGTGGTATTATGATTTTGCTGGTTCGAGTTCCGTCATTAAGAAAAATATTTTGAGCAAACAAAGTAATATTGTTAATGTTAAATTGCTTTTTCTTGATTAATAGTTTTATATTTACACATATTTGTTATTATGTCGTTTTCTTGATTAATAGTTTTATAATTTACAGATATTTGTTATTATGTCTTTTTCTTTCTCTTGTTTCTATTTTACTTTTTTTTATTATGTTTTAATGTTTATTAAATAAATAATTGATAACATAACAATTTAAAAACAAAATCAGATAAGCGCTTCTTCATCTTCGTCTGCCGTATGTACAATGTTCAATGATAAAAATCTTGCGTTAAATAATAATATAAATAGTATAACTCTCTGGGATTCGAACCCGGTTCGCTCTGTTAACAACCGATGTACTGCGTCTTTAAACCACTCGGCCATTCCGAATTATGGTCAGTACAGAATTGCTAATGATATTTATCCTGTATTTTGCATATCATACAAGGCTAATCAATACCCATAAATACGACGGAAAACTGCGATGAAAGTCAAACTCTAAAAATAACACATTCAACCACCGTACAATTATCATGTTTTGACAGTTCAGAAAAAACGGACTATACTACAGCCAAATCGTTGGTATCGTATACATTTTAGCTTTATTCGGCTATTTTTAGCACACTTTGATTAGAACGCGATGTATTTCAATGTGACGACATACTGAATGATTACATTTTAGTAAAAAAAACAGTGTTAAAATAGGTAACCAAAGTTATTTATGTACATATTTTCACGCCTTTTACCCAAGTTATTTATGTACATATTTTCACGCCTTTTACATGATTTATGAGCACAGCATCATACGATAAAACGAATATTATGTAGCCTCGCGCTACCATGTGTCGCATGATAAACTTGATCTTTATCCAACACTCACATAATATTTTCTATAATTATATTTGCATATGAATTCTATAATGCATATACTAATTGCGCATTTTCTGTTGTACATATGACTAAAGCGCAAATCTGTGTAATGCACAGCACATTTTTGGAGATGACTTCAATCGGACTGGATATTTTTGTATATTTTGTTACATTCAGTTGTCATATTAAAATTAGTTGTTTAACCGATTATAAGATTCTGTTATAAGCTGCAGTCTTTTTCGGAAATATCGTGTTATTCGGCACGTTTTTGCAGGCTTCGACAGGTATTGACCTATATGGTACCGTAAGTTCCTCAACTGCGCATAAGGATTTATATTGTTTACAGTGTATTTAAAATGAGATTGAAAATAATGTTATACACATTGCGATCACATCAAAATGTTGACAACAACCGATATTCATTAAATTTCTACCTGTAATATTTATTCGACCTACTTTTAAGTGCTTCAGATATTATCTCTAATTTGAACTGATATTTAACGGACCTTAAACTGAAAACCCTATTTTCATTCTGTATTCGTTACATGCGGTAAACATTTCGGCTTAAGCTAAACAACACTTAGACCGTTGTTTTACTACTACAAAGCGACTGATGTCGAAAAAAAAAATGACGTTGCAGCTGTACCAACTATGGAAAAACATCATACAATATATACTGACCTTCATTACAAGGAAGAGACCAATATAACACCGTCGACAATACGACAAATGCGTAACAAATACAAAACCACAATTTATATTATTAAATCTGGGGACCCCGGTTTTAAGGTGCGTCGAACCTCAAACCATGCAATCATTGCGTATATTCCGCGAAAGGATAGCAGAATTTTTTTCAAAAATATTTTTTTCACTATTGTGCAGCATAATCGTAAATTGTATGTAGTTTTGAGTATACACCACAAGCATAATATATCGCATTTGCAAATGAACATGCCAAACTATGTAGTAAACATACAAAAACGAGGTTAATCACAATAACAAAATGGGTTTACCAGCTCTCAGTATCCGGAAGTTGTGATTTATTGCATTATTGAACATTCTTATTTGCAGCTATTTAAAAACCATGCATGCACTCTTCGAGTTACATTTTTTCAGTCAAATATTTGAGGCTTTTGATTCTTTTTTTTTGCAGCGACAGACAGATTGATTTTTAATAAACAACGAACACTCATATCAAAGAAGCATTGAATTTACTACAAACTAAACACACCGAAAATCGAACGAAGCCATGGCTCGCGTGACAACGCAGGAATTTAAGAATGTGATCATTGAGAACTCGCGATCCATGAAGTTCCCGATAATTGGCAGCCAGTTATCGCGATACAGATTCATAGGATTTTACCCGTTTCGCGGCAAATATTTCAGTCTTCCGTCCATAAATTCTGACACAAAAAACGTCTGTTTTAGAATCATGACCCAAAACCTTCTGGATATATTTTTAGAATTATCTTTGTAAATGCTGTAAACAATTTTGAATCGAGGAAAACATAAATCGGTGAATGTGAACTCTTAATTACATAAGTATATATTCCATTTAACAGATAAAAGCTGTTAGTGTGATGCTTGCATTCGGTAGATAACAACGACGACGACAACATCAATAATCGAATAATACAATTAACAACAGAAATTTTCCGTCAGTTGGTGAGATTCCATTAGTGAAAAAGAGTAAAGAAAACATTGGCTACATGTACAACTACTGATTCATAAACTGGGTTTTGATAAAAGTATTGCATACTAAAAGAAACAAACGGATTTGAGTAATCTACATGTATATATGGCTTGCTTGACCCGGTGTAATATAAATATAATAACATTTAGTAAAACACAATGTACGGTATATTGCACTGCGTAAAATACGGCACGAGACCAATACACTATGTTACAAACAAAACTATTTACATTTTTGGAAAAGTTTCGACATCCATTTACAACGACAAGTTCATGTACAAGTATTATTGCATACGTAAATGTTTTATTCATGTTCTTTTGGAAGCTGTTTGTCTCGATTGACATTTTTTTTCAGAGTAGGTCATTGAACATTTTGCCTAGAATGTACGATAAACAAGTCGAGAGAATCGCCGGAAACTGTCGCCATTTTGTCGATAAAAGTCCGCGGTGAAAGTATAGAGGACTTCCGGTATAATTGATTTGACTGTGTTTCAATTGTTTAATCAATGTAATCTTTGACTTGCTCAACCAAAGCTTTGCGATTTACAGCTTGTGTGACACTTTGATTAGTTTGCTTTCTCTTTCAATGTGGACGACAGTAAGGTAGCGAACAGGTGCTACTCGTAGTTTTCTGAGGTCCTTTTGTGCTGAACAGGAATGACCCCTCTACCCTACCTAATTTGCATATCCGGCTCTTTCATAGATTATATGGTAGTTCGGGTGTTCTCATCCACCCTGTCCAACTTACCGAAATGTCAAAATGATACTGCAATTTCCAGATCTTTAGAATTTCATGAACATTCTGCATTTTGAATTGACCCCTTGGCTTTGAGAGTTCTCAATCTCAAACTAAGTAAAGTGATAAAAATGTTTCAAAACATAACATAACTTATAACATATGAGCTTTAATTTTTCATTGGCTTATGTGTCATATTAAGACTAAGTTTTAAAATTCCTGAAGTGGAATAAACCGGGATATACAGAGGAAACCCATTTGTAATTCGTCCACTCTTCCAAACTCATGTGAAACATAATATGCATAATTAACTATATACTATGCATACTATATTGATATTTACAATGGTTATAATTAACAACAGTGAATCTTATTGAGTTAATACATGTCTTGCCATAATGATTTGAAACATTGAGATGGTTATGCAACAATGCCATATACCGCAATATTTGTAAAAAAAAAAGGCATTTCTTATCACTGCAGGGATGAAGCATAATTTTGTTTATAACTTTTTAACATTTGTTACGAGCGCAAACATGTTTTCTATATATTTGAGTACAATTTCAAATGTTCAGAAACTGTAGACGTGATTGGTCGCAGCTGTTTAAACTGTGTTTTTGTTTATGTATACACCGTAATTCACGATGTCGGATAAAAGGCAATCACATACAACGTTGTGCTAAGAACCAATTATCGCTTTTTGAGGACATCTGCTCAGAAACATTAGCAAATGTGCGATATAGTTTGCACCCTTGTTATTATCATCGGTAAAACTACGTTGCAAAACGCCTTAGCAAGGTCCATAGAACAATCAGTAACGTCTAAATACAATGCAATGTGTAAGATAGCCGAAACAATTGAATACCTCTATACAAATAATTACCTACACCCAACATAATGAAACAGCCATACAATGGCAAAGGAACTGTTCAACAATTTTTTTTAATATAGGTACATGTATTTTCAGATAAATACGAGCGGTCCGCAACAACCGTTGTCATATAGGTAAAGAACAACACTCATTCTAACAATTAGCATATATTTTCACCTAAGTATCTAATACAGTATACAAATTTGCCTAGCGCACATCGGATAATAATATAATGTTCTAGCAGGTTAATGGCATATACAGACTAATATCCGTGTACACATTCAACTGAATTCCATGGAAAGGATTCAACATTTGATTTCATTACCATGTTTATTTACTGATTAGATATAAAACTCGCTAATATGCTGTAGCTATTGGAAATATTGGTTGTTGTTTGTGACCATATACTCGTACTAATTGTCAATATAATTTATTTCAGTTATACTTAAAAAATACACAAACTATGGATGTTTCAGATACTATGTAGAAAATGAATATGCCGTTATATAAAGTAACGGGAACTAATTAATTTTATGAGAAACAGTAACACGCACGTGAATCACGCGCTTCGGAAGTCACGACCTCGTACACCGGCTTCCGGTATTGACGTAGACGTTAATTAAGTTGAAACATTGGCTTGTCTTTAACTTGCTTGAGAACTATATTCCACGACGACCATTATGTTGTTTGCTAAGCACAGATGTATATGGAATTGGGCAATTCTAAAAAATTGAAATTACGGATCTGTGTGATAAAATGTGGATACAATATGTATATTAACTCCTTAGATAGCCAAAGGCTTTGACTATCCGGCTAGTGCAGTGGTTTGCACACTCGCTTCTCACCTAGGGGATCAAGATTCAATTTCTGGTCCTGACGCATGTAAGTCTGTTGGTGGTCTTCATACCGGACAGGGGGAGGTAATATAGGTAATTGACTTTTCAATTACAGATAACCACAAGTGGCCCGCAACAAACATTGTCATATAGGTAAAGACAAACACTCATTTTAACAATAAGCATGTATTTTCCCCTAAATATCTATAAACCTTTGCCTATTGCACATAGGGTAATTATATAATTAAGCATTTTAATAAGATATACAAACTGATATATACATTGAAACTGAGTTAGTTGGAACTGATTTCGTCACCGTATTCATTAACTTATTACACAAAAAAATCGCCAATATTGTAAGCTATTGGAAATGTTTGTTGTAGGCATGAGGGCGCTTCGGCGCGGTAGGACCCCATCAACTTCAAAATACACACACAGACGTGCTGAAGGTAGCACCGAAGCAAAACGAAACATAAACAAAATGAAAATTAGATGAAGAACAGATTTATAGTCGTCAATAAGACATTTTAGTGCTATAAAAATGCTAACACAGACAACATTTATCACTGTTGGATTGTTCTCGTTATTGACATCAGTAAACTTTTGATAACTTTCTCTGCATTACCAATACTAGAACAACACTAGCAATAACTACTACAACTTCTAACAATGGTGATGCCGCTACAACATAACCCTCACCGCTACTGCTACCAGAACTGCTTTAGATATAACTAGATCCACCACCACCAATACAACGAAAAAGCCCCACGAATACATTTCAAAGGCACATATTCACAGATTGTTGTATTTGTGATAAATGTCATAAAATGCGTTAACTGCAAAGCATCTGGACCTAAATATTATTTCAAGAAAAACCCCCTAAAAATATGCATCTGCCGGGGATTGAACAAACGGCCCTCCTTCTGACAAAACACGCTCACCAAAAAGATAAACAAACGTCTTTATAATACATTCTGCACACAATGTAAGAAATATTAATGTACTTGTTTTTACAATATATTGAGGAAAAACGTCAAAATGTATTCATTATTTCAAAACATATTGAGGATAAGCGTTACAATTCATAATTGTATCCCTTCAATCGATATTTATTTATAAACAAATTATTATTTTACAGTATATTTTATTTCTGGAGCAGGAGCAATGTTATTTTGTTTCTTTAATTTAGAATGTACGTTCCCATTTGGAATCTGTGACAAAATATTGAGAAATTGTCAATTTGCCAATGTGTGCCCTTTAACTAAGGCCAAAATATTGTCTTCGAGCATTTTGCAACACTAAAAGTAACTACTCATACCACTCAGTCTAGAATAATATAGCTACAACAACAACATCAGTTTCTACCACTTTATAATATTTCAAATCCAGTCAAAATCTATGTAGGAGCAATTTTCGCTATCGATGGGTGCATGGCTTCCAATTTTGTATTCATAAGCTGTATGTATATTTATTGCCTACACGTTTGTATTCACCATCTGCAATAGTAATTACTCCAGTACTGATTTATTACTTTCAAAATGACTTGATCATTGTAGAGGCCTTTAAATCATGGCATCGATCGTTCGTTTTAG
This sequence comes from Congeria kusceri, assembly GCA_027627225.1. Lineage (NCBI taxonomy): Eukaryota > Metazoa > Mollusca > Bivalvia > Myida > Dreissenidae > Congeria > Congeria kusceri. The sequence goes on from CM051026.1 coordinate 48,696,838, forward strand.
TCAACAACAAATTTCTTAACAATTGCGCATAGGAGAATACAGTTTCATAACGATTTTTTTGGCTTTTACTGAATTATTTTATCGATCTTCGATAATGCTCGTCAACGTGCAGTTTTATTCAGTTCAGTCAACTTTGCAAATAGAACTTTAATTTTGAAAATCTTGTTTAGACGGAAATTTACTATTCATTTAGTGAACCGATGCTATTTATCATTGTTGGTAAATACACATCTGTTCTATTCCATTGTCTAATGTTGATGCTATACCCTTTTCACTTGGGACTTGAATTTTCAAAAAAAAAATCAATCAATTTGAGCATATTCCAGTATATAATCTGGAACTTGAATTATTTGGCAATAGACGCCATATTACTACATATATTAAAGGTATCTTCATTAGGCCCCCCCCCCCCAAAAGTTGTTGGTTTCCACATTTTACATGCAGTCCAATATAATTAATCTGTGTGGTGAATATGTGGCAAAGAAAATAAAAGTTAAAGAAAAAAAAGTATTTTTCATCTCCCCTCCTAGATATTTTTGGAGACGTAAGCGGAAACCAACCATTGATTTGTTTGGCCTTAGTTGTCAGTGTCATGTCAGCGGATATTATAGTAGCGTCAGGGTGGAGATGATTTTGAGGAGATTGCAATAGATGTTTACAGGTATTGGAACGATTAGATACAAATGTCTTTCCACTATATTATTCAAATAGTATATTCATTCAGTATTTTGTAACGCACTTTTTAACTAGATGGAGTTAAAAATATTGGACCATGATTGACAATTGTGGAAACAGCCATGTCTCCGTTGATTAAGTATTCTGCTTTAGCTCTGTAAACCTGTTTGATTATTATTTTCGTTTGACCTCATGCTTTCTGTCACTATCAACAACTTCCTATGTAGACATAACATACTTTCTTCGCACAAAACATTTTTGATACATGGCCAAGGAGATATGATTACAACATTACTATAATGCGATAGATTCGGTTAATAATTACCTCATAGACACAATAGTTTTATTGTGCACGAGCAATATTTGTGAATATTCCTACCGTTTAAGTTACTTCAAAGGTGCGATGAAAGGACAGATTTCTGATGTTCATGGGTTATAATTATATTTATTGCACATTCATTTATGTTTATGTGAAAACAATGTAACATAACCAAAAAGTATGAGCTGTTATAAAATCAGTCACATTCTTGTTTGATTGGCCCGTTCAATCCCAACAAGACGAGGCCGATTGTCCGAAATTCGTTGAGTATCCGGTTCGGGAAGACGTGCGACGAGCGGCAAAACATCTAAAGGGAACAAACTTTGGGATATCAGAGCAGTTTCCTAAAGAGGTCGTCGAGAAGCGCCGGCAGCTGATACCCATCATGCTGCAGGCACGTAAGGACGGGAAGGAGGCGTATCTCAAGGTGGACAAACTCTATATAAACAAACAGCTCTACCGCGGACCGTGCTAGGACACAAGTGAGAGTGTAATAAAATGTATTTCATGGAATGTAGAAGGACTTACATCCGATAAAAAGCAGTCAACCGATTTTGTAAATTTGCTTTGTGAGTATGATATAATATGCTTAAGTGAATCATGGACAAATAGAAACTCTAACATTGATGTGCAGGGATACTCAAACCCTATTCATTCTTTTCGAAAATATCAAAATCGCCGCGCTAAACGACCCAGTGGTGGCCTTATTGTTTATATTAAAGACAGCATTAGAAAAGGTGTAACTCTAGCCCAAAACACAATCGATTGTATTATTTGGATTAAACTCGATAAGATATTTTTTAATTTGAATGATAATGTATTTATTTGTTTTACATATATTGCCCCAGAATCATCGCCGGTCCATAACATGTATAATGTAGATATGTTCACCCAACTAGAGCAAGATATTTTATTGTTTAATGATCGTGGGAAAATATTTGTAGCTGGTGACCTAAATTGTAGAATTGGTAGTAAACCGGATTATATTCAATTTGATCGAAATATAGGTGTTGATGGCGAAATTGCCATCGATACGCCCACGCCTCGGGTTTCTCGTGCAACACTTCAAATCGTTTCGGGGAATGTTTACTTGATATGTGTAAAGCGACAAATCAGCTGATAGTTAACGGTCGATGGCCGGGCGAGGGGGGGGGGGGGAATTTCACTTGCATGACCCATAACGGTACGAGCGTGGTAGATTATTTGCTTACACATCGTAATAATTTTGATTTGCTTGACAATTTCGCCATTGGTCAGTTTACACCATTCTCAAATCATGCGCCTCTATCCTTCTCGTTCAAAGTGAGTACTGGGTGTCAGAACGTCACGGGAAATATCAAATCGAAGTATTATAAATTTGATATGAAATATAAAGAGCTGTTTATAAGCCATTTAACAAATAATATTGATACCTTAATAAATGATTTAAACACTGAAATCCAAGAAAATGGAGATGTTGAATGTCTCACGTCGATATTTACAAACTTTTTATGTAAATACGGCAATACATATTTCGAAAAAAACGGCGGTAATCGAAAACCATGCTTTAAAGAGGCTAATAACTCAGAAGAGTGGTTTGACGACGAATGTAAACGTAAATATACCTTATATAAACAAACCGTTAGGCAATTTAACAATACACTATCGGACGCGGACAGAGCGACACTACATAATACGAAAAAAGATTATAAATATCAATGTCGAAAATCGAAAAATTCATATAATGTTTCCCGCTGTCGTAAGATGAATGATCTTAGGCGAAAATCACCGAAAGAATTTTGGAGAATATTTAAACCGCGACAACAATCTCTTGCTGGAGATGATATTTCAAATGAAGAATTTAAAAATTATTTTAGCAGCCTCATGTCTGGTGGCGATACACAAATAAATGATGAATGTTCCGACTTTATTAGGCAGTTTGATAATTGTCAAGACTTTAGCTCGACATTCGAATGTCTAGATATTCCAATTTCAGACGCAGAAATTTTAAAAGCTATTAAGAAGCTTAGTATAAATAAATCCCCTTCAATCGACAATGTTTTATACGAATATTTTAAGGTAAGTGTGCCACAAATCATCCGCCCACTGAACATGTTTTTCAATCACATATTTAATTCAATGTCATTTCCTCGTGCTTGGGCCTCAGGAATGATTATCCCGATTCATAAAAAAGGCGATCAGTCCGACCCAAATAACTATAGGGGGATTACACTAACAAGCTGTTTCTCTAAATTGTTTACAACAGTATTGAACGAGCGACTAAAGTTATGGGCAGAAGAAAATTCAGTTTTAACGGATGCCCAATTTGGATTCAAAAACAATTATAGTACTATAGACCCAGTTTTTATTTTGCACTCGTTGATTCAAAGACAAATAACCAATAAGAAAAAAATGTATTGCTGTTTTGTGGACTACCGGAAAGCATATGACTGTATAGATAGGAAAAGACTTTGGTACAAGCTAATAAAATTAGGAATTGACGGAATATTACTATCCGTTTTACGGTCGATGTATAGTGAAGTTAAACTTTGTGTGAAACATTTAGGAACATTATCGGATTTTTTCAATAGCAACCTCGGATTATTCCAGGGGGAGATAACTTCTCCGATCTGCTTTTCTCTCTTTCTAAATGACATTGAGATGCATTTACAAGAAAATATAGATGCGGGTATTAATATTGACCAAATCGCTATATTTTTATTATTGTTCGCTGACGACGCAGTGCTCATATCGGAATCTAAAGACGGCTTACAAAACTCTCTTAACAGTTTACATTCATACTGTCAAAAATGGAATCTTACGGTAAATATCGAAAAAACTAAAGTAATTGTCTTTCGAAAAGGGGGGAGGTTAGTTGTAAACGACAAATGGTTTTATAATAACCAAGAAGTGGAAGTTGTTAACTCGTTCAACTACCTAGGAGTTGTGTTTACCAGTGGTGGGTCATTCGCGCAAGCTACGAAAACACTTGCGGGAAAAGGACTGAGATCCCTATACTCACTAATGTCTTTAATAAAGAATAACAAAGTACCACTTAACATAATGTTCAATCTTTTTGACGCTTATGTACTATCCGTCTTAAATTACTGTTCAGAAGTTTGGGGTTATGGTCAAGGAGATGTTTTAGAAAGAGTACACAAGAAGTTCTGTAAATGGGTTCTTAATGTAAAAACGTCTACGAATACTCTTGCATTGTATAGCGAATTGGGGAGATTTCCATTGTATATCGAAAGATATATTAGAATGGTTAAATACTTTTTAAAGATTCACTCGGTTAAACGAGAAAATTGTATTCTACATACCATTTTAAATGATCAGGTAAATAATATAAATGTCAACAATGCTTGTACAAATTGGGCCGCACACGTACGCTCTATACTACAAACATCTGGTTTTAATGAAATATGGTTATATCCTGACTCTGTTGAGATAGAAGCATTCACTACAAAGTTAAGAACTCGACTTCGTGATATCTATGTTAGTAATTGGCGGTCAAGCCTAGAAGATTCAACATCTCTTGATGTATATAGAGAAATTAAACTAAATTTTGAACAATCAGCATATTTACGCCAGCTGCAAAATCCTAAATACAGAAATGTCTTGGCCAAATTACTTTTATCATCCCACAAATTAAATATTGAAACCGGCCGGCACTATAATGTTCCAAGACATGAGAGAAAATGTACCCTATGCGATCTAAATGATATAGAAGACGAATTCCATTTTGTTCTTAAGTGCCCCATATATATTCATATTCGAAAAGAATACATTCCAAAATATTTCTATACCCACACGAGTATGCTTAAGTATATTCGTTTAATGAAATGCGAAAACAAAACAATTATTCAAAAACTGGCAATATATTGCCATAAAGCCTTCCAATTAAGAGACACATTAATGTATATAGTTTAACAAATTATACATTGTTCGCTTTTACGTAGGTGAATTGTTCAGACATCGTAGCCTCGCTGCTGGTTTATGGTCTTATACATGTGTACGCTCTTTACAAAGTATTACTAGTATCGTTTTATTGTAAATAAAAAATAAAATAAATAAATGAGTCGCGTCTGTTGCCTAAATCGTACGATATTATTTAAGATGTACTTGCATATAAAGAAAAATTATTTTATCTCACTAAATTATGTTGTTCTTAATGTATCTCTCCCTTTTGATATTTTATATTTTATATGTTGTATACTTAGAAAGAAACACATGCTAACACTAGTTACTGAAACGTTACAGCGTAATAGTATTATTTACTAAACCGTTTACTGTCTATTTTATGTGTCCATACTTAAACATACCGTTTAATCATTCCTGTCAAGATGATAGAACTGACTAAAAAACAGTTAACGCTCTCACTCAAATGAGGGTGTACCTAGATCAATATATTAACAGTAGAAATGTTTACATGTACTCGTTAAAACCTTACATATCTCATGCCATGTATCTTTTCATTGTATATTTGTATAACGATAAGCTTGTAATGCTTAAGTTTGATAAATATTCTGTTCTGTTCTGTTCTGATAAGATAATACTTTCTTAAATTGGTTTTCGTGGTTACATTGATGACTTCGTCAAATTACGTTACAATTAAAACGTATTTCTTGCGGCGTCTCATCACACTTCTTAGTGTATCGTTTTTATTTATTTTTGATGACAACTTCGATTTTAACTTAGTTTTTTTTCCGTTTTGATTGGCAATGGAAAACAATGTCCACAGTCTGGTAAAAGAGAATTCTAACAAAACCTGTATCATAAAAAATGCTATAAACATAAAGTTCTGTTGGCATAGTTATAACACATGAGCCATAATTATAAGTTATTCTTTACTTTGTAAAATATCATCGTAACTTTGATGGACCAACAGTACACGAGAGTCGAAAATGCAAAGTGTCATACTGAGAAAATACATCAGTGAGAGAGGTCCAATTTTAGTGAGGTGTTTCGCATGTTTGTATGAGTTCTTTGGTGATTTCATTCAATCGAGTTACGGCAGTGCAAATCAATATCCGGATATCTCTCAAATGCACACATATTCTCATTGTATTACAATTTATTCACCAGCTTTAACATATCACGTGTAGACGACATATCCACACCAAATATACATACATAGTGGTTGCAGACAGTTAAATAGCATATTTAATAGCGTCGTTTCATAATGCCCAAGTTTCAAAGTTCACCTAAAAGAAGGTTGTAATGAAGGACTCAACAGCAAATGGTCGTTCGAATACAACAGTTTATTCAATAGTTAGATTATATAATCAATCAAATATTCAATAATGTTCTAGTCATAATGCCATTACCTTGCCCACCAGGTGGGAAGGCCGACCTACAATAGAATACTCTGACCAGGTGGGAAGGCCGACCTACAATAGAATACTCTGACCAGGTGGGAAGGCCGACCTACAATAGAATACTCTGACCAGGTGGGAAGGCCGACCTACAATAGAATACTCTGACCAGGTGGGAAGGCCGACCTACAATAGAATACTCTGACCAGGTGGGAAGGCCGACCTACAATAGAATACTCTGACCAGGTGGGAAGGCCGACCTACAATAGAATACTCTGACCAGGTGGGAAGGCCGACCTACAATAGAATACTCTGACCAGGTGGGAAGGCCGACCTACAATAGAATACTCTGACCAGGTGGGAAGGCCGACCTACAATAGAATACTCTGACCAGGTGGGAAGGCCGACCTACAATAGAATACTCTGACAACGTTTATATATGGAATTATATAAACTTCATATAATACAACAAAATACTATGTTTCAGTGATATATTATAATAATGAAGAAATATGTATTGTATACATAAAACCAACATTTGGAGGATATGCAACTCGATAGTATATGACAATACCGACGCCAAGCATCATAGGACGCCTTGAACAACTAATTGGAATTATCATCCACTTAGTATCTCATTGCACAATAAAATCATAAATACTCGTAAATGCACAACTTATATTTTTGATCATGCTTCGCTTAAGGTCGAAAGTGTGTACGATCATATTTTTGACAAAGCATATTTTTCACACACCTGTAAAAAATAGAATTTCATTTGTAACATTTTTAAGTCTGGGGAATGTTACTGACCCATAACGGGGTATGCGAGAGGATGACAGAAGAATGTGATTCCATGGCACATCAAAATCTGGATGCGATCACAATCTTCACAGAACATATGATGTATAAGATTGTGATGTGTGAGGAATAATATCTCAAATTTCACAGATGTGAATAATGAGATCTTATATTCCACAGATGTGATGAATATGATTAGTAATAAATATGGTCCTACAAAGCTTGTACTTTTCCCTATACTTTCGTAGGTGTACAGATAAGGGGACTCCAATAAAGCGTAACATCCAATGCAATGCCAATACCGCCATTACACAATTTAATAGTTCAAAGTTGATTTCTACATAATATTATGATTAATGACAAAATAATTCATTTGTAGTAGCTGTTTCACACATATCTTATCATTTTCATTGACAATATCTCCCTGATCTATTTGGCAAACATGTTCCAGCTCATGCGAAAATGTGTCTCACGGGAGAGCCTACACATTCACGACTTATTACGGATTTCCCGCGCTAAACTAGATGTCTGTCCGCGGCGCTGATGTGTCAAATAAGGCCATTGGGTTAGTATGTTATCGTTGCAATGAACCATACGACGTGATTTGATTGACAGTGTGTTCAGCCATGCAGAAAGCTAGGAATTAATTGTTTGACGGAGATGTCTTGTATCATTCGTACTGTTAACGGTGTTTGTCGGAGTTCGACCTAGTAGGCTTTAGTTATAAATCACATAGCGTATCGATAATTAACCATACGCTATTGCAATCATAACCACGTATCGACCATTAACCATACGCTATGGCAATCATAACCAAGTATGGGCCATTAACCATACGCTATGGCAATCATAATCACGTATGGGCCATTAACCATACGCTGTGGCAATCCTAACTGCGTATCGGCCCTTAACCATACGCTATGACAATCATAACCACGCCTCGGCCATTAACCATACGCTATGGCAATCATAACCACGCCTCGGCCATTAACCATACGCTATGGCAGTCATAACCGCGCCTCGACCATTAACCATACGCTATGGCAATCATAACTGCGTATCGGCCCTTAACCATACGCTATGGCAATCATAACCACGCCTCGACCATTAACCATACGCTATGGCAATCATAACTGCGTATCGGGCCTTAACCATACGCTGTGGCAATCATAACCACGCCTCGACCATTAACCATACGCTATGGCAATCATAACCACGCCTCGACCATTAACCATACGCTATGGCAATCATAACCACGTCTCGGCCATTAACCATACGCTATGGCTATCATAACCACGCCTCGGCCATTAACCATACGCTATGGCAATCATAACCATGACTCGGCCATTAACCATACGCTATGACAATCATAACCACGTCTCGGCCATTAACCATACGCTGTGGCAATAATAACCACGCCTCGGCCATTAACCATACGCTATGGCAATAATAACCACGCCTCGGCAATTAACCATACGCTATGGCAATCATTACCACGCCTCGGCCATTAACCATACGCTATGGCAATCATTACCACGCCTCGCCCATTAACCATACGCTATGACAATCATTACCACGCCTGGGCCATTAACCATACGCTATGGCAATCATAACCACGCCTCGGCCATTAACCATACGCTATGGCAATCATTACCACGCCTCGCCCATTAACCATTCGCTATAACAATCATTACCACGCCTTGGCCATTAACCATACGCTATGGCAATCATAACCACGTCACGGCCATTAACCATACGCTATGGCAATCATTACCACGCCTCGCCCATTAACCATATGCTATGGCAATCATAACCACGCCTCGGGGCCATTAACCATACGATACGGCAATCATAACCACGCCTCGGCCAATAACCATACGCTATGACAATCATAACCACGCCACGGCCATTAACCATACGCTATGGCAATCAATACCATGCCTCGCCCATTAACCATACGCTATGATAATCATAACCACGCATCGGCCATTAACCATACGCTATGGCAATCATTACCATGCCTCGCCCATTAACCATACGCTATGACAATCATTACCACGCCCCGTCCATTAACCATACGCTATGGCAATCATTACCACGCGCGGCCATTAACCATACGCTATGACAATCATTACCACGCCCGGTCCATTAACCATACGCTATGGCAATCATAACCACGTCTCGGCCATTAACCATACGTTATGGCAATCATAACCACGCCTCGGCCATTAACCATACGCTATGGCAATCATAACCACGCCTCGACCATTAACCATACGCTATGACAATCATAACCACGCCTTGGCCATTAACCATACGCTATGGCAATCATTACCACGCCTCGCCCATTAACCATACGCTATGACAATCATTACCACGTCACGGCCATTAACCATACGCTATGGCAATCATAACCACGCCTCGGCCATTAACCAAACGCTATGGCAATCATTACCACGCCACGCCCATTAACCATACGCTATGACAATCATAACCACGCCTCGGCCATTAACCATACGCTATGGCAATAATAACCACGCCTCGGCCATTAACCATACGCTATGACAATCATTACCCCGCCTCGGCCATTAACCATACGCTATGGCTATCATAACCACGTCTCGGCCATTATCCATACGCTATGGCAATCATAACCACGCCGCGGCCATTAACCATACGCTATGACAATCATTACCACGCCTCGACCATTAACCATACGCTATGGCGATCATAACCACGTCTCGGCCAATAACCATACGCTATGGCTATCATAACCACGCTTACTGAGGGCAAAAGTTTACAGACACCGTTGACAGTATACGCATATTTAAAAGGCATCTCCGTCAAACATTGACAACACGGATTTCTGAAAGTGGCTTAATACATTTCGACCATCTCCCAAAGAAGACTTGTTAGTTGGATAACGGGTGACACACGCTAAGTAAGACACAGGAGACACCCCGTTCCATAGGCCATTCATGTACCCGGTGTGACTCACACAGTACACTGCATCTCGTTTAAACGTCAAATGCAAAATACGAGTTATTTAGAGAATATTTAACGCGGTATCAGATATTCTGTTCGAACGCATGCCACCTGCATTTATGACACCTTTCTGAAAGGCAGGCAAACTATATTTAGATTTCCTGGGATATTTGTGACGCGATATAAACATTAATCATCTTTTTTCTACGTGTTATTTAGAGCTTGTATGTTGTTGTTTTTTGGGGGGAGGGGTTGGGGGGGGGGGGGGGGGGGCGGGGGAGGAGCTTTAAAAAAACCGAAGTCGAGCGTGAGGAACCATAGCCGTAGCCGACTATTAGATTAAATTAAATATAAAAAAAATGAGATCAATAAAACCAAAGAAACATAAGCAGAATAGAAACCCCTTATAATAACATTTGGGTCGTATTCCAGAAACATCTTAAGTAAAATCTGATCGTTAGCCTTAAAATCGTCACTGTTCTTAAGCATTTGATTCCATGTATACATGAAATTCTGCTAAATGTTTCCTAATTATCAACTTATTATTAACCACTGTTTACCTAACTGTAATTGGATTTATTTATTAATATATAGTTTTTAAAATATTTCCTTACAAAAATTAACTTAAGTGAAAATGTTTTAAGATAAACTTAAGATGCTTCTGGAATATGGTCCCAGTTCCTTAATTTGAGCCAAGTGACCAATTGCCAATATTAGACAGTACAATACGCACGACACAACACACATTTTGATTAAAAATGGGATCACCGACTTGGAACGGTCAATGCAAAGCGTTGGGGGTTTAAACCGGTTTAATGGAACGGTAAATGCAAAGCTTTGGGGGTTTAAACCGGTTTAAGGGAAGGCATGCAGAGCCTAACACTTGGCCCAGAATTAATTACAATACACTTAAATGTTAATACTATTTAACATCATATCATTGCAATTCAAATCAAATAGTAAAAGGGATAATATCAAATCAATTATTTGCAATTTAATTAATCAATAGTCTAACGTTAACCAGAGCTGTGTAAAACGAGATTCACACACAATACACTGAATAATCATAATACATATAAAAATGATAAATTTTTCGGTTTTAAGAATAAGAATATAGGACTTTCATGTCAAATCTTTCTGATAATTTAAGGTCCGGGTAATGGTAATAACAATCAGAAGTGAAATAGGGTTACATTATTTTAAATAGATCGTATCACGCTATATTTCAACAGGATAACGCTTAGATTATTTAACAAAATTAAAAGTCCTTATGTTTTTTTATAGGAATGGCTCACTAAAGAAAGTCAAACAGATAGTTAGCTAGATACGTACAAACGGTCAAAGCACAAATAATACTCAGCGCTATACCATCGATCAGCTGATATGAGCGCTAGAATATGAGATAATATTACAAAGAATAGGGTTGGATTCTTGTCAGATATTTATTTACAATACTTGTAACAAAGCTACCAGTCAACAGGTGATATATTTCGAAATCTGAACGAATCTTGGCAATCCAGACTTTCCCATATGCCAACAATTGAAAATCGTGAGTTAGGCCATATTGGTTTTTTTTTTTTTTGTTTCGCGGATCCGCCGACTTTACTTGATTTATAATACAAAAAAAAAGAAAAATTGAAATAGAACCTATATCGTAAATCAAATAAATAAAAACAACAAAACAATTTTGTAATTTCCTCCAGTGATGCCTTACTCAATGGATATCGGTATAGTTGGATAGGCTTTTCAGTTCACAGTGATACTGTAAAAACAAAAAAAGGCACAGTGAAACAAAACATAATTTAACGTAAATCAGTGTTGACTTATACAACGACTGTTACATTGTACTATATCGGTTATGTTCATTGTAATTTCGAAAACGTGTTTATAATATAATTTTATTTTTATATCGATGCTGTACTCGTTATGGATATAAAAGAGTTTTCAACTCACATATATACTGTAAAACACAGTTTGTTTGTTTGGATTGTTCGCCGTATTCAAGTCATATAATGGCGGTCAGTTAACCTACTGACACTTTTCCTGGGTAAACTGGTACTAAGTGCACATACTTATGCCAGTAACTCACAACTGCCCTACTTGAATCAAAGGTAGGGGGATAATGGCCGTAGAAACAATTTCATGACAAGTTATGTGGCCGGGCTGGGAATTGCTCTACCAACTGAGCTAGCCGGCCCGGCTGTAAAACACAGAGAAACAAAGAAACAAAGATTAATTTAACGTAAATTAATGTTGACTTCATATGCATGTTTATAAAACGAATGTTACATTGTATTATAACTGTTATTTTCATGTTGATTTCGAAAACGTGTTTAGTATCTAATTTCATTTCTACTTTTATTTTCATTCTGCCTCCAATTAGACAGTGTTTGTGAAAATGTTCGAGAAACTAAAGATAAAAGCATATAGATCTGGCCTTATGCATCCACGTTATGGGGTCTCATATGATGTAATTACGCATACAAACCTTGGCTTAGGGCGTTATTGGTAAAATAATGTATATTAAATACACATGTCAGCAATTTAAACGCTATTTATTTGAGATGCTTTTATTGGATTTTAATGATATGCTATTGCAGTTTATTTCGAAACATGCGCGCATGCGTTGAACGTAAGTATCCGAAATTAATGTTAAATGTATGGAAAATTATCAGCCGTAGAGAACGTCTTAATATTGTTAAAAGTTCTTTATTTCAGGAAGGTGACCAGTTGCCTATACCTTGTAACAATACGAAACATATACGAATAAAACAACATGATACTAACCATGGTGATTATTAAATCATACCGTCTGCAAGGCGTTAAGCATAGCTTATGCAATATGTCTTATCATTATGGTTAACACTCGAATGTTGAAAATAAACGTTTCAAGTAGTTATTGACGACACGAGATTTCACTCACCGTTATTGTCATGGAAACTTTTTGTTAAATTCAACTACAACTAAAACAACGGAACCAACTGAATCTGAACATTAGGACGGATATTTGCATGTATTTATCGACGCATTAAGATGCGTATTTACAATAGGAACAGTCTTATTTCTTGGACAGACTTCCATATATATGTATTTACATGATTTTAACTGCATAGTAACAATGTGTGTTATCTCAAGGATTAATCTGTTTTACCCATCAGTCTGTTAGAATCGTTCAAGATTTATCTTTGGAATAGATCGATTAGACTTTGCTAAATAAATTAACAATCCGGCGAGTATGAGTTTGTTTCAAAAGGGGTATAGACAGTTACTATAAAAAAATATATATTTCATAGGTAACCGTTATTATTGCAGGAGGGTATCTCTTTACCGGAATGGCTCAATATGTGGTAGAAAATTCGCGCATCATGATTGTTACATTGTTACAACAATGTATGTAATATATTTATTTAGCAAAAAATTTCCCAATATATGCTATATACCTACACATAATTACAGTTTTTATGTTTTTGCATTTCGAACGTCCATAAAGGGTAGTACGTCCATAAAGGGTAGTACGTCCATAAAGGGTAGTACGTCCATAAAGGGTAGTATCACAGTTACATCTTAAGTTTTTCTTAAGTTTTTCACACACATTTGTGAATCCCTTTAGAGTTCAATGTACACAAGTAAATGTTGACCGTTAATACTCACTAAGCGATATATCAAAAAAGCCTGTATAATCAAATATATCAGAAAAAATGCTGATTTCAAGATAATTGTAAGACTGTACTTTATTTTTTTCTGTTATATGGACCAGAATGTCTTCAATAGTTTTATGATAATTCCCACAAATGCTGAACATGAACATGAACTGGCAAATGCTTTCAATAAATGGGTACTTCGTATAATAATCATAGTTAACCTGTGAACCTCATTTACCAGAATGAAAATACATCATCGATACTCATATATGTTGTACATACATTTGTATTACACATATATATAGCTTGACATAATGGCCTGTCTGACATTCTCCATAACTGCAAATAATACGATTTAGGTCGCAATGTCTGGTCATGGTAATAGCTTTGCGAGGGAAGATTCTGACGCAAAGATGATTGGAATTGCGGTCGTGCTTCAAAATCTTTCCCAGAATAGGTTTGCAAGCACTTATGCCTCAGAAAGTTGCAACGCTTTTTGCTCTGGGAACGTTAAACCATTGAGTAATTAAATTGAGATTCAATTTGATTAATATTCTATTTTATTACTATAAATATGAATTGCCATGCTATGAGGTTAACTCTTTTTTTTTTTATACAAGTATGAGTATGGTGATTAATTCTGGGCCAAGTGTTAGATTTGACATGCCTTTAAACCAGTTTAAACCGCCATTGCTTTGCATTTATCGTCCGCAGGCAGTGACACCTGTATTGAACTGTTTTGTATTGTGTTGTATATATTGTATTGTGTTGTTCATGCAAACTTGCCTCAAATAAAGGGCAGGAGGATGTAAATGCGGCTGTTTTCACTTCCTGGTGCTTCTGGGGTTTTCATAATCCGGAAAGGGAATGTCATCCATGTAAATTGTTCTTCCACACAGAGTCTATTTACATATCTGAATATCGTTAAAACACGTTGAACTGACCATCTATCACTTGCAGTGTTTCCATAGCATATTCCCTTAAATAAGTCATCAGCAATTCGTACTGACACTAGAGAATCCACATAATCGTATATGTTTCACTAAAGTGGGGTCTGAATTTCGTTTCAATGTCATTCACAATGTCAACAAATATACATGTCTAGAACATGTAAACTAGGATCAAATATACATGTCTAGAACATGTAAACTAGGATCAAATATACATGTCTAGAACATGTAAACTAGGATAAAAAATGTTTAACTATATCGTAAAACGCGTTTTCTTCCTTCTCTCTGTATTCAGTACGCATATATGTTCACAGTTAGCTTTTCATAGAAACACAACTGTTATAGGGAAATATCTGTAGTGCTGACTGACACATTAGCAAGTTATTATCATCTTATAGAACAAATGACAAAATTTGAAAAAGACCACAATGATTCATGGACATAATTATGCAATCGAGCGTGTTGTCTCAGGTATTATGTGTTGTATTTGTGTTTTACTTTGGCTATATTTGGCTATATATTGACAATCCGTCACCACTCTTAAGGTTTGACGCTATGAAAATATTTTTTTCCTCGTACTATGGCTGGATTAAATTCGGATCAAAACAGACGGAATTCACGGCCTTGTCGCATTGTGTTTGAAGTCTCTGTCAACAGTTCATCAGACTACGAACAAACAGTCTTAAACTAAATCTTAAATATTGACCAATGAAATCCATTTCTGATATCTAATCGCTGTTTCATTGGACAGAATTTAACGTTGACATTTTTGTTAAAATTTGAAATCATTCGTATGAAAATGACCTGAACAAACAGTCTATACATGCATGTATTAATCATACTGATGATGCATAACGACTCTATCGTGATATTCGGTTCTCATACAAATCCCCCAATCAAAAGCACCATTATAGAACTACATTGAACAATTGCAATTTGCGTTGCGTATCCTTTCTGCAACTAATTTGATTGCAACCAATAAAGACCCAATGAAACCAAAATTGAGCGCAATATTGTTGTAGCTAAACTACCAGGGATTCAAATCGAGTTATTCAACAAACAATTATCGATTCTCAGAATGCGCCGTTCAGCATTTTACGGTTTTCAGTGAAGACGTGGGATTTCAACAATATCCACGCCACAATCAAATACAATACATAAACGTTTACGTGGAGTGGACAGTCGTTGCTAAATACAAAATCGGTTGCCTTAGCAACGTGTCTTAGCGCTGTTGTAGTGTCAGCAACTCCAATTTTCCGGTGTGTCTGGGGCTCAGTGCTATCGGAAAAAAAGATCTAAACGTAGGAAACATTATTAAATTACGCGTAATATGTAACATATCGGGGAAATTCGGAGAATGATTAAGTTTATGTACGAAATACCGCTGTGTCTTACTTTATCTATGTATTGTTATTACAAGTCTGTGTTTGTTCGTTTCTGTATTATATTTTGGTGTTTTCACGCGTGTTTTCTGTTACTCAGCACACACTTCCACTTCATTACCCGGGTCACCTACTATTAAAGCCAAAGGACTTTGAAAAAAATCGGATAGTTACATGTAGTATTTTTTCAAATTTGACCCATGTTATATCTTGTGCTTTAGTCTGTCTTCAGAGCTTACAAGCAATACAATACCTTACTCGTCAAAGGAACATGGACAAAGCACAGGCAGTATAATCCTAAATAATCATTGTACTCTTCAATAATCAGTATAATGTTCAAATATATAGTTTTATCAACAGAAAGTAAAATTAATTTGTTAAACTACCGTTACAAACAAACAACTACATACAAAAGTCACATAAAATTAATAAGCGTTTTGACAAGTGATAATAACCATGACAAATGGTGCAAGTCTATTTGTCGTACTTTTAACGGTAAGACGCCTTGATATTTAAACCGATGGCAAAATAGTGTGAGTGCATCGATTTTATAGAAATATACATAATAATTATGATGATACACTGTAAAATACGCAAATCAATGTGCCACTGAACATATTGTTGTAGCCAGGGAAAACTTCCGAGACGTTGCGATTAACTATCTCATGAAAATGACAAATAAAAAAGAAACAACGCGCCTCTTTCTTGTTTAGCTCGGGAAAACTATCGAGATATCCAAACGGACACGCACTATATCTTTTTTGTTTAGTTTAAGTACAACTTCCAAGGTATTCCAAAGGACAGTAACAATGCAAAGACATATTAAAGCTGCACCTACCTTTATGCATTCCAGTAAACCTGTCCTTAAGAACAGTGAGCTCATAAATCTGGCCATACTCTTCAAAGATTGGTCGTAAATCCTTTTCCTCGAGGTTCCGAGGAATTTGACCCACGAATAATTTAACAGCATCATGGTCCTTCATTGGAATGATACCGGAAGTAAGACTGGACCCATTCATCGAGCCGGAACCCAGCTGCCCCGCTAGGTGGCTCTCGCCGACACCAGAAACGAGCGTGACGCCATTGACTAACATGGTGAGGTTAGGCCGCATTTGGAGGATTCTGCTCTTGGAAATTTGAAGATTTCCCGAACTTTGCGTCGATGACGTCAGCGATGACGTAATACTTTTGTGAGGTTTTTGAATCCCGTGGCTCTCGCTGGGCACGTGAGTTTTGCGGAGACTTTGACCAGGCGTTTGGTCGACCGTGCGCTGTGGCTTCCCAATTTTGGCAAAGTATTGGTTAAACCGGGCGCATAAGATATGTTATCATAGGGATAATTTACAAAATATAGACATATACTCTTGTAAAAAATAATAAATGTAATCCTTGAAATACTCTATGTGAATATGAACATTTAATTTACCATATGTGTCAAAATTTAATTTTTCACATTTGTCAATGATGCAATAATGTTAATAATCTTCAAATATCACTTTTACTAATTATAACACATATACCAACAATGACATTTATAATCTCATTGATATGATATCAAATAATATAAAGTATTACTCTTTATTTTAAATCACACGCAAGAATGTTTGAGCAAAGTGCCAAATAAGGTGTTAAGAGAGTACAACCATATACAACTTTCCACTTTACACATTTGTGAACTAAAAACATCCAAAACTAACTTTCTTTGCTTGAGTTCGCAGTATTTAAAGTAATTAATATCCTGACTTCTTCGCTTATGAATCAATATGAATTTTATACTCTTCTTTTTTCTCTCAGCTGATTTTTCAATCCGAACAAACAAAATGGTTTGGAATCCGTTTTCAGATTTATCCGTTCGCAGGTCTTGAAATTCCAATAACAAGAGAGAAACGCAGATAATTGAAACATCAATTCCAAAAATCAAACTAACCACCAAATATGAAACAAAACACAACAAAATATTATTTTCTAAACTATGGTAACTATAACTCTATCGGAACAATACGACGTGCACATTTATGCACATATTCACATCTTCCAATCGCTCGTTTTAGAGACGCACTGTGCACGAAATTCCATGCGCTTCAGCGATCTAGATTAGCGGAAAATCAGTCTTTCCCATAATGCCTTCAATAATCAATTTGGTCGCCTCCTGTTTTAACCATGTCGCCGGTGTACATAAAAATCAATAGTCGTGATAATCGCAAAATGTTTTCTCCAGTAAAGAGGGGGTTTGCACTATGAGAGGATGCGTAGAAATTCCAATAAAAATACTAACTATCATCATTGTCAGAGAAGACGATTCCGCGTTCTACGACACGAAGCAACGCTATATAGGAAGGACGGAGGAATGGTGAAAATAATTACAGCGTTCTGGTGTTGTTATGATACATATGTCTTCGAGGATTAATGGTGTTCCCGATAAAACCGACTTTCAATTACCAAGGAAACGGGCTATGTATTTCAAGAAAACACGCTTGCTGCAGCAAATAGTTTATACGAAATTGAAATTTAAGATTCCAGCCTGGAGATTTCGATAGATACACGCCAACGCTCACAAATAAAGTCTTAGATTTGGGAGAAAACTACGTACGCAAACAATTTTCAAAGAATGTATCATACATAACGTAATGCGTAACACTAGATTATGCCTTAAGAGCCTTCGAATGCATTTTTTGAAGCTGTTATGCAGTTCAATGCGCATTTCATCAGAAGTTATTGCTTGTAGATGCAAAATTTAATTGAAAATTAAACTGCGATAATTACATGATTGGGTATGAATGTATAGCATGAAATAATAATAATGCATTTAGATAATTCATCTTGAGAAATAGTTGCATTAAGAACAATCGCGCGTAGGCGAAACATTGTTTAGTTTTGATCGCATAACTCAGAGGTAAACAAGTAGCATAATTTTAAAGAAATACTTTATACCTCTGCTTCTAAGGGACCTATTGATTGATTGGTAAATTTAATATTTACAATTGTATCTGTCATACATCCCTTAATAATAGTAGACCATAAAGAAGATCCACAAGTCGTAGGTTCGAGCCCAGTTAGTTACACCACTTTCTTCCCTGTTTTATGTTTTTTTTTTTTTTTTGGTAAAACATTCGGAATTTTTAAAGGTCCAAACACTTTAGATTTTGGACTTTATAATAACATAACCGATCTCAGTCTAAACACTGGTGAACGATCCATTGCATTGTGTGGCAAACATATTAAATCATAATCATTGCTATATCTAAGCACAACAATGTTCACAAAACAAGTTAAGCCTTTATTTCATGTTTAAGATGAACTTGAGCCAGATATTTCAGGATCAGGCTCAAAAATGGCGTTCAATATAAATCTAGGTCAGTTTTAATTGTTGGTCTAATATTTATTACATACGATTATGAACCCCTATTCGCGTATGTTTTCTATCTAATTGGAAGATTTTAATCAATATATAACATTAAATGCATGTTAATTAACCTAGAAAAAATATTTTAAAATAACATATTTTAAAGATTCGGCTCAGTTGAGCTGGAAGATCAAGGTCAGCTAAGACTGTTGTAAATCCTTTGTGAACTTGAGGCCAGAGCAATATTTATTTTTCGTATAGCTTTTTTAAAAATATTGTTTTTATAAGCCTGGAACACATGTCTGCGTTTCCTTCGTTCTTATTGTTGCTTTTTTAGCCATTAAAACAAACGCATGGGTATCCATGGATTATCTTATTGCTTCAAACACAAGAAAATACCAATGCCAAACCACTTTTGGAACACCCATAGTCATAGCTCCGTTCCAAAACAGCTAGCATAAACTAAAATCCATGGCATTGCCATCGATTATTTATATAAACCTCCGAAACGCACGCTTTCTCCATTTCTTAATTTATTGCACTGTCCGCGCTCAATGTTTTCGAGGAGGATTTGATCTGCACACACATGCAGTTGCGCGAAGCATGCATCATTATGAAGCCAAATTCTCTTGAAATGCAAGAACATATTTGAAATTCCTCGTGCTAAAACAACACGCTCTTAAAATGTTTACGCGACCTTATTTATTTCCTTCCTATTTGTGTATTATAAGGATTTAAAAACGGGTTTTGTTATTTATGTTTTGTTGTTTTATTTCCATAACAGTCAATTAGATAAGAAAATATATTCTGCCGACATAGTTTGTATATCATTTATTCCAAATATTTTAAACACCTCTACCAAAGGGAATCTGTCTTTTTTGTCTGTATATACACATGTTTAATGTTTGTTTTTATCACGAGTTATGTTAATGTAACCGAACAGCTTAGAAAAATAGATACACTATATCACCATAGGCTTTGACATTGTTTTGGTACGCATTTGAATATTTAATAAGAGTTATTTGACTGTCAAGCTGATTTAACCATTGTAAAAACATATCCCGAGTAAAAGGAACATGTGCATTGAAATGTTTTACCACATCAAAGACATAACGTACAAAATGTTCTTGTATTTGTAAAAGTAAATTTGTGTGTGTCCATGACATTTGATTTTGGTTTTAATAAATGGCAACGACGATTACACAAGTTCAAAATCTGGAAAAAGGTCTGGTTTTATCATCATGCATATAGACGACTGGCAAGAAACGCAGGATGGCTTTGTTGAACATACACAGGATGGCTTTGTTGAACATACGCAGGATGGCTTTGTTGAACATACGCAGGATGGCTTTGTTGAACATACGCAGGATGGCTTTGTTGAACATACACAGGATAGCTTTGTTGAACATACACAGGATGGCTTTGTTGAACATACACAGGATGGCTTTGTTGAACATAAACAGGATGGCTTTGTTGAACATACACAGGATGGCTTTGTTGAACATACGCAGGATGGCTTTGTTGAACATACGCAGGATGGCTTTGTTGAACATACGCAGGATGGCTTTGTTGAACATACGCAGGATGGCTTTGTTGAACATACGCAGGATGGCTTTGTTGAACATACGCAGGATGGCTTTGTTGAACATACACAGGATGGCTTTGTTGAACATACACAGGATGGCTTTGTTGAACATACACAGGATGGCTTTGTTGAACATACACAGGATGGCTTTGTTGAACATACACAGGATGGCTTTGTTGAACATACACAGGATGGCTTTGTTGAACATACACAGGATGGCTTTGTTGAACATACGCAGGATGGCTTTGTTGAACATACAAGATCGAGTTCCCCATACCCTTAACAAATACCCTAGGTCATCACACTGACGCCTTTAGGGAAAGCAGAACATAACTTTCATAATTTGACGTTTACATTTGTAGAAATGCAATTCATTTTCAGTATCTATTAATAAAACAATATTTATGGACACGAGTTACTATGACACAGTTGTTTCTTCTGCATTAAACAGACCGTTATGTACAAACACATTTATTTTTAAAATTTGAATCTTCAAGAAAAAAAAGGTTCTTATTCCGTTTGAAGTAACCTATTTAATTCAATTTGTTAAAGTAATAGATCAGAAATGAGGCACGGCATGTACAATAGACATTAGTTCAAGATGATGTGCGTTTTTAATTCCAGAGAACATTCTTTGCCAAATTAAAAATTACAAAGAAAACGAAACTATACGAACGTTATGGCGTTTCCATAAACAATACCGATGTAGTTGTATTTATTACTTAGTTCCATTAAAATAATATACATTTATCACATGCTATACCATGTTTTCCATGTAATACAACTATTACAAATATTTTTTATCTTACACATAAGCGTTTTCATTGGGTACTTATTTCTTGACTGACCAATCGCATGACGTTATTTTGGAAAATGACGTCGTCAGCATGAAACGACGTCATCAGTACACAACTTTAAGGATTTATCAACATATTTTGGTAAAATTGGAAAGGTTCTGTTCGTTTAAACGTAAGTGATAAAAAAGATCTGACACTCGTTGTCATTTCATACCATATTGTATTAAAATCGTCCAGGAAATTCGTTAGTAAGCTACCCAAAGGCTCGCTTACTAACAAAATTCCTGAAGTCGTTGAATAAAATATGGTATGAAATTACAACTCGTGTCAGATCCTACATTTGTACGTTATATTTTTATGCACCACCCACGATGAAATATAATTACAATAGAATTAGTGTTTGTTCGTTTTTTATTACTTGTCAGTACTAAAGTTTGCATTATATGCTGAGTGTATTCGAAGAAGTATACATGTTTTACGTGATATTTTAATCAAAATTCACTGACTTTGTTTGCCAAATAAGAAAGAACAATTACATTAGGTGTATTTTGTTAGTTTGTCAATGGTACAGTACTCGCACTTGTCTGCTTAGTAGTTTTGATGACGAAATATGTTTTGTTTCATCGTTTATAAAAAAATAAACATTTTTTCCCAGACATAATTTGTATACTTGAAATAGTACGATTTCACGACAACACATAAGTCTGGAAGTGTCTATGTTTGTTTCAATATACAAACTTGCCAATACCACCGCTGTAAGTAGCAGGTGGCCGCTAAATGTTAGAAGGAATTTTCGACAGAAACACCACGCGTTACTTAGCAACCAATACTAAATACGACGACATGTCATAAACAATTAGTTACCTCGGTCTCAGCTGTCGTTGACACATTCACACACACCGGAGACATTTTATTAACACTCACCATAGATTCTGTGTGTTAACAAGTCAATACATGATGTATAATACAAGTTGTATATTTTTAATGGGATTGTCGTAAAGGTCGTCAATTATTTGTCAGTATTAAATGCAATCAAACAACCAAGTCTATTCAAACAAATGTCATCATCCTATGGCCTGCTACAAATCAAGGTGTTAATGCTTTTTTATTCCTAGTTATGTTGGCAGAATATGTGTGAAGGCTGGTGTACATAAATATGTTTTTAATATTATCATAGTAGGTTATCAAAAAGCTGTTTCAATAACACATCTAATAGTTTACCTACCCCAATACCCCAAAGGACGTGTGCTAATTTAATAACTCATCTAATAGTTTACCTACCCCAATACCCCAAAGGACGTGTGCTAACTGAATAACTCATCTAATAGTTTACCTACCCCAATACCCCAAAGGACGTGTGCTAACTGAATATCTCATCTAATAGTTTACCTACCCCAATACCCAAAAGGATGTGTGCTAACTGAATAACTCATCTAATAGTTTACCTACCCCAATACCCCAAAGGACGTGTGCTAACTGAATAACTCATCTAATAGTTTACCTACCCGAATACCCCAAAGGACGTGTGCTAACTGAATAACTCATCTAATAGTTTACATACCCCAATACCCCAAAGGACGTGTGCTAACTGAATAACTCATCTAATAGTTTACCTACCCCAATACCCCAAAGGACGTGTGCTAATTGAATCACTCATCTAATAGTTTACCTACCCTAATACCCCAAAGGACGTGTGCTAACTGAATAACTCATCTAATAGTTTACCTACCCCAATACCCCAAAGGACGTGTGCTAATTGAATAATGTGGTTGTCCGTTTTTATGTTTTTCCTGTTATAGTACTTACTGTATGTTATTTGGTCCAAATGCTTTAGTTTATATTTCATTTTGCATAATTACGAAAAATCTGTGAACAAAACCCTTTAAAAATATTACCCCATTTCAATAACATTACTGGTGAGTGACCCATGGTACAGTGCACCAAAAATAATTTTTTATTCCTATTGCTATTTATAAGGGCCATACGCTTTCTCTTGTAGCTTACGGTTCGTTCTTTAAAACAGCCTTTGAGCAAAACATAGGATATCGTTTATGTCGTTGTGTGTTTTATTTATTCAGTCATTAAATAAAGAACTAGGGTGTCCGTGGATAAGCTTCGTGCATTAACCGCCAGCTAACACGGGTGCCAAAACCTTTTGGAACACACATAGTCATAGCTTTATTTAAAAACAGCTTGCAAAAGAATTCATGTCATTATGATCGATAATGTATATAAATCTCTGAAACGCACGCATTCTCCATTAATGAATTCATTGCATTGTCTGCACACACTGTATTAGAGGAGAATTGCTGTTCAAATTAAGCATCTGCCCCAATTTGCAGTTGCGCGATGCATGCATCAATATGAAGCCAATTGTTCTTGCACAGCAGACATATATTAAATTCATCTTACTAAAATGTTTTTGTCACAAAAATATTGTCTTTCTCTTTCCATGTTTGTAATAGAAAGATCAGAAATTTCCTGCCTAGCAAGTTTGTAGATCACATAGTCCATGTATGGAAACAGCTTGGTCCAGATTACATATAATAACATGTTTCAGCAGACCAAAGTAGACTTGTTCTAGTCTTTTTTTATTTTATTTTCTTGGTACTATGTATATTTTTTTTAAATCCCTTGAGATTAAGGAAACTGTCATTTTGTCTGTAAGCACAGCGATGTTTTTTTTTAATTATTATTATTAACCAATAAGATTATCAATAAACTACATCCAGTCACCGATACACAGCTGAATATTGTTATTGATATGGAATGATTTGACTGATATTTTACCGTAAGTATTATGTTAATCTAAATAATGAACCGAAGTAAGATGAAAATGTAAGTACATCTACTACAAAACATAATTAGTTAAAAATGTTCCTGTATATATTCAAATCAATTTCGTCAGTCCAAAGCCGTGTTGCTGACATCTTTAACTATCATTTAAGCTAATAGTAAATTGATTTTGTTATTTGTGGAAAGCATTTTTCTCGTAATTATTGTAGTTTGTGGAAATGGCATTCTTTCATATGTGAATTTATAAAACACTTTTCATGGACAAGAGTTTCCTTCAAACTTAAGTGTATTTACATATATGTTTAACAGACGGTAACGTAAAAGGAATATTACTTTAGAAATTAGATCCTTACAGAAAAAACGGGTTTTATCCCTTCTCCAGAAACTATAAATTCAACACATTATAAAGCAGGCAAGACATTTAATATAGGCATTAGTCCCATAATTTCCCGAGAACGGTCTTTGCCAATTTCAAAATTGCGAAGAAAACGAAACTGAACGGATGATATGTTTTTACATATACCATAACGGTATATTAATATCAATTACTTTGGTTGATACGCATAATTGATTGTTTACTTGCCCGAAGAGAATATATATATGTTTACGTTATATTTTAATGCAAAACCCATGATGATGTGTGCTTGCAATAGACGTGGTGTTAGCTCGTTTGTTAAGTTGTCAGTACTGAACAACTCATAATTGTCTTTTTAGTATAATCGATAACACACATTTTACATGATATTGTATTCATTCAAAAACCATTTTCTGACTGATTTTGTGTAACAAATGAGAAAAACAATTTACCAGATATATGTATGTGTGTATTGTTTTGTTGTCAATGCTAAAGCGCTTGATTTTGTCTGCTTAGTATATTTGATGATTTGTCCGCTTAGTATATTTGATGATTTGTCCGCTTAGTATATTTGATGATTTGTCCGCTTAGTATATTTGATGATTTGTCCGCTTAGTATATTTGATGATTTGTCTGCTAAGTATATTTGATGATTTGTCCGCTTAGTATATTTGATGATTTGTCTGCTTAGTATATTTGATGATTTGTCTGCTTAGTATATTTGATGATTTGTCCGCTTAGTATATTTGATGATTTGTCCGCTTAGTATATTTGATGATTTGTCTGCTTAGTATATTTGATGATTTGTCTGCTTAGTATATTTGATGATTTGTCTGCTTAGTATATTTGATGATTTGTCCGCTTAGTATATTTGATGATTTGTCCGCTTAGTATATTTGATGATTTGTCCGCTTAGTATATTTGATGATTTGTCTGCTTAGTATATTTGATGATTTGTCCGCTTAGTATATTTGATGATTTGTCCGCTTAGTATATTTGATGATTTGTCCGCTTAGTATATTTGATGATTTGTCCGCTTAGTATATTTGATGATTTGTCTGCTTAGTATATTTGATGATTTGTCCGCTTAGTATATTTGATGATTTGTCCGCTTAGTATATTTGATGATTTGTCCGCTTAGTATATTTGATGATTTGTCCGCTTAGTATATTTGATGATTTGTCTGCTTAGTATATTTGATGATTTGTCCGCTTAGTATATTTGATGATTTGTCCGCTTAGTATATTTGATGATTTGTCCGCTTAGTATATTTGATGATTTGTCCGCTTAGTATATTTGATGATTTGTCCGCTTAGTATATTTGATGACGAAACATATAGTTTATCAAAAAACCTTTTTTCTCATCTATTTTTGTAACAAGTCAATAAGTACGTCTGAAAATGTTAAGGGATTTTTGTTTCAGTTTGCAAAGTTGTCAATACCACTGCTGTAGGAAGCAGGTAGCCGTTAGGTATTAGACACTGAATTTTCGACAGAAATGCCAGGAGGCGCTTAGCAACCAGTTCTAAATACGACGACCTGTCATTAACAGTTAGACACTCTGTTCTCAGCTGTCGTTGACACATTCTCAGACACTGGAGACATTTTATTAACAGTCACCATACGCGTTAACAAATCAATAAAGTTTTTTTTATTTATAAACATGTCGTAAACGTCTCATTTTGCTTGTAATTTAAACTTAAGTATATATACATTTGATATTAAAATTATACCACTTAGCATTTTATACACTAAAGCAATGAAATAACAATTTATTCGGTATAATACAAGTGTTTGTATTTCCTGTGAGTTTTATGTTAAGGTCGCCATTTATGTTTCATTCTGAACGTAGCGTAAAAAATAGCTTTATTAATATATTAATGTTATATAATACAATGTTTTTCTTTGCTCGTGAACATGTAGAATACAATTAAATTCCGTAAATATGACGATCCAATTATATTATTTAAAATGCATTTATAAATTAAATGGCAACATACAGGTAAAGAGGTACAATGAAGTACTTTCAATTCTAGCTTTCAATAAAAGTAAGCAAGTTGGTAATCATGACACAATATATATAATAACTAATTAGACACCCTGATCTTAGCTGTCGTCGACACGTTTTCAGTGATCTCAGCTGTCGTTGACACGTTTTCAGTGATCTCAGCTGTCGTTGTCACGTTTTCAGTGATCTCAGCTGTCGTTGTCACGTTTTCAGTGATCTCAGCTGTCGTTGACACGTTTTCAGTGATCTCAGCTGTCGTTGTCACGTTTTCAGTGATCTCAGCTGTCGTTGACACGTTTTCAGTGATCTCAGCTGTCGTTGACACGTTTTCAGACCCTTGAGACATTTTATTAGCTGTCGCCATACGCTTTAACAAATCATTATATTTTATATATTACGTTGTTGACGTTAAAAGCATTGTAAAGGTCTCAATTATTTGTTAATTAAATCGTATTATGTATAATTTTTACGATACATTCTATTTACAACTTACCCCTTTAGTAAATAAATCGATGAAGTAACAATAAATTATATATATTACACGTGTCTGAATGTTTCCTTAGAGACGCTCTTTATGTTTTATTACAATTGTATAAACTACCTAGCTATATATACAACAAATCACTACGTTTTATGTAATACAGGTGTTTTCTATTTTAATGAAAACGTTTTAAAGGTTAGCATTTATGTTACAATTTAAAATGCATTAAAACTATCAATTGTTTAATAACAAGGTCATTATTGCACGTTTACGTATTAACGCATTTTATGAACTACATGGCTACGTTAATAGACTTAGACATTTTATATTAAACATTTAGTCGTATAAATTACATTGTATATTTATTTTATAAATTAACTGGCTATATGTACGTAATGCTCAATAAATTACATATCATGCACGGTATTTTTGTGTGATTGTTCTTAGCAAGGTGGTAACTAAGACGAAATACAAAAGGAGATACATTTTATTAATAAAGTACACATTTACAAATACATGTTATACGTTTTGTCCGTGAAACTGTTGTATATTAAGTTTGGCATTTACATTTTAATTTTGAATAATTTTATATTCTATTTACCTACGTTAACAGGGCAATATATTTAATAAACTATTTGCCTACGTTAAGAGAGCAATACATTTTATAAGCTGTTTACCTACTGTAACAGAACAATACATTTTATTGACTATTTAACTACGTTAAGAGATAAATACATTTTATAAATCATTTACCTACGTTAAGAGAGCAATACATTTTATGAACCATTTACCCAAGATAAGCGAGCAACACATTTTATAAACTATTTAGCTACGTTAAAAGAGTAATACATTTTATTCACTATTTACCTTAGTTAAGAGAGAAATACATTTTGTAAACAATTTACGTACGTTAAGAGAGCAACATATTTTATAAACTATTTACCTACGTTAACAGAGCAATACATTTTATAAACTATATACCTACGTTAAGAGAGCAATACATTTTATAAACTATTTACCGAGTATGTTAACAGAGTTATACATTTTTATAAACTATTTACCTAGTACGTCAACAAAGCAATATATTTTATAAATCATTAACATACGTTAACAAAGCGATACATTTTTATAAACTATTTTGAGTTTTTTTTTGAAGTTAACGAGATCCTTCCGCGCCTGAGGCTGCATTATGTGAGAACTAGGAGTGTGTCCCAGCACTCCTAACTAATTAACTTACTGGAGTCTCGCGAAAGTTGGGACGAATTTTGAATCATAGCTGCAATTTCCAGCTATTTATTTTTTACTGAAAGATAATTTAATTTTGGTATGGTCTTGTGCTGTGGGGGGAATCCGTAGAACCCGGAGGAAACCCCACCTGTCCGGTATGGTGACCACCAACCACCGTAGAACCTGGAGGAAACCCCACCTGTCCGATATGGTGACCACCAACCAAACTGACATTCTGATCATTTTATGAACTACCCAGCTATTTAACAGACTTATCCTTTTGGATCATAGAAGTAGTGTTTCTTTTCTGATCGAGCATACGTTATATTTCAAATGTACTCAACCCTACACAGCCTTTTATCAACGAAAGCAGTGGAAAAATAAAGTACAATTAGGAATCTCAACCTCGGCTGTCTGCGACACATTTATATCAGTTTTTACATGCATTGTACAAGCTACTAAGCTGTATACAATCAATATTTTATATAATACATTTTCCTTTAAGTGGACATTTGTTAAGGTATGCATCTTAATTGTAATTGCAAATGCATGCTATAAACTATCTTACTACGTTAACAGCTAAATACATCGTAAAGTACGCAAGTTATACACGTTTTGAGCATTTTGTAAAGGTCTCATTTACGGGAAATGTTATATGCAATGGTATTTCATGTATTTTGTATACTTCCAAGTCTTTTATAAAACAGAATACATTCTATATAAAACAAGTGTTAGTGCTTTTTTTGTAAGCCTATTCTTA
The DNA here is from genome assembly GCA_027627225.1 of Congeria kusceri. NCBI lineage: Eukaryota > Metazoa > Mollusca > Bivalvia > Myida > Dreissenidae > Congeria > Congeria kusceri. The sequence continues at coordinate 48,726,237 of CM051026.1, forward strand.
CGGTCCGTATTTGTGTTCAATGTTATTGTTGTTTTGTTTAACTATCAAGCGATATAAGTAAAGAAATGTCATATGACATAACCATTTATTATTTGAACATTTTGAAAAGATCACCATTTATGTTCTATATAGTAAATATATTCATTCGAATTAGCCTTTAGCTAAGAAAGACATGCGGTAATTTCAACTCATAAAAGCCAACCTGAACTTTTTTCTTTAAACAGAATTATAATGATTATGTTTTGTTGTCATAACACATATGTAACGTTCGCCAGACACGACAAATACTGTCATAATGTTATTTTATGTCAGACTGGTATGTACAACATTTTCATACGGAGGAACGATTTGAAAACTAATACGACAGTAGGGTACCACATTGATATCTTTAATAATACAATCACTTATAAATAATTTTAAATTCATAGGCATTGTTGAGGAACAGTAGTCCATGCGTACATTTTCATAAACGTACTCAAACACGCTTGACGTAAGAAAATCATGGAAAGTCCTCACTTATTTTTTGTTATACGTAAAAGTATTATATACTCGGCTAAAATCCTGGTGAACTCTTCATCTTTCAAGTCCTTTTCTTATAGAATTATTCAGCGTTCACAGTAAAATCCGTATTTTTTATTTCTCAATAAAGCCTTTGCCGTTTTGTAACGGCTTTTAACGAATTTTATGGAGTAATCTCTCTTGCATAGAAAGCCGTAGTAAATATTTCCCTGAGAACAAATTTGGCCACCACATGTTCCACATTGATCTCCCCTGCTACGCAGTATTGCCACTGCAGGTTCCCGTCCAAACTTTGAATATGTTTAATGTATGGATTATTTTTCATTTTGGATATAATTCAATACAAATATACATATAAAACATTTCCTTGGACATCAAATGTTGCCCTTTGCAGTTTCCCGTCTAACTCTTTTGAATGATGTATTCACTTCTACAGAAAAAACTACATCATTATGCTCGACATTGCATGGCTGCATTTGTATTGGCTTCAGGCCAGTTTTGTCGACAGTGCGAGCAATTACAGGGACCTATTAACAGATTGACGACATTGATATTATTACACCTTAATCAAACAGATGGTAATCCAAAAAGTTACACATATACCGTTGCGGACGTTTTGTGAAGATATTTAAGAAATATGAGGCGTGTCGTGGGAAACCCGGGCTTAATGCATGTGCGTAAAGTGCATACTGCAGTCCGCACAGGTTAATCCCGGAAGATGCTTTCCGCTTTTATGGTATTTTCTGTTTCAAGGAAGTCTCTTCTAAACAGTAATCGACTTCAAGCGGAATGTGTCGTCCCCGATTAACCTGTGCGGACTGCACATATTTATCCAGGACGACATGTTACGCAAATGCATTGAGCCTCATAATTAATTTCTAAGCTAACGAAACACATTTGAATATACGTTCATACTTTTCTTTTGTTGAAGTTAAATATCATACGTGTTACCATGTCACAGGGTACCGAACTAAAGCGTGATTGGTGATTGGTGTGTAAGCGGCCCGGTTAGCTCACTCGGTAGAGCACTCGCCCTGATAGCGAGAGGTCCCGGGTTCGAGTCCCGGACTGGCTGCACACTTTTCACCATTCGGCAACAATGGCGCCCAACGTGGGACCGTGGCACAAGCAATTCTCCACAGAACCTGCCCGTGGGTTCGTCGGGATCAGGTTTATACTGTTCCCTATGACTCGAATTCGAGGACGAATTCCAACTTGGCAGCGGAGAATGTCACAGGGTACCGAACTAAAGCGTGATTGGTGATTGGTGTGTAAGCGGCCCGGTTAGCTCACTCGGTAGAGCACTCACCCTGATAGCGAGAGGCCCCGTTTCGAGTCCCGGACTGGCTGCACACTTTTCACCATTCGGCAACAACCACATTTGATGATAATATCTCATTTAAACGACCCAAACATAGCACACAATGTTCATATCCGTATGTTTAAAATTACGTACAAATAATTACGTAATTACGTAAGACGTTTAAGCTTATCTAGCGTAATTTTATGTATTTTTTGTCCAAAAGCATAACATAATAATTAAAAAAATGTTGAATCAGGTGAATGGTCGAATATTTATTGCATGCTATGCGGTGAATGAGTGGAGAATACCAGTGAATGATAACCTGATCTTTTCACTCTAGGTCGAGTGTAATGATAACGCTTGATCATTTCTCTCTTGGTTATATGGAACTTCTTTGAAATGTGTTTTCATGTTTATTTTTTGAAAGTATGTCAATACCATAATCGTCAGTGTAAACAACAGAAAACACATAATAAAATTAAAAACAAATATAATTAAGCGACAACGACGCAGTAAAAGTGGCACTATTTCCCCACCACAACATTGAAAAAAATATTTGAAAACATAATGACGTCATATCTATGACGTAATAATACACAAAACTTGTGACGCTTCAGCATGCTATGCAGCATTGTTTTTTTTATCATTCGAAAGCATGAAATAAAAATAAAATTTGTTAAATACAGTCTAAGATCGTATTTTATTTTATTCGTGGTCATATAAACTAGATATCTTCACTTGTGACACATGAACACAAATATCATCTATTTATTTCACTCGTGGTCATACAAAATTATATTTTCACTCTTGTGAAAATATTGGTTTCTATAACCACTCGTGAAATAAAAATCGATAATTCACCGAAACCAACAATTATCCTTTATATGAGACAATATGTCAATGACATAAGATATATCTACTTATGTTTGCAATATTTAGGTTTCGCAACGTCTGTTCCAGTAGCCGTTAAATGAGACAGAAATTACATGCACTTTATCGTCGAGGTCCATATCGAAGTGTGTGGAGATAGTTCACAGTGACGATCCTCCAACAAATCCTGTCGGAAAATGAAAACTTTTTGTCTCATTCGATCGGTCTTGAACTCATAAAAATGTAAGACCATTCGCGATACAGAGGCTACGTCTCAACGAAGACATTGTAATTACCGGTTGATATTTGATCTAAAGGTGATGCGTATTCCTGAGTTGATTCGCGTGTTGTAAACGTTCTTTTGGACATATATCTATAGTTTATTGTATATTCTAACATAACACGCGCAGAGTTTTCTAAAGACAAAGAACAAAATTCACCGTTGATAAACTACCAATAAACAACCCAATACAAATAATTCCGAAACTGTAAAATATAGCTCGTGTTGTAATTGCAGAAAATGTTGTCATGTCATGTAACAATCTAAAAAAAAATTCGCACTATCGTTGTTTATTGGCTAATAAACACCGATTTGTCGTTCTGATGCGGTAGATTAAACCACTCGGGCAAACGCATTTTATAATTATACATCAGCACTTTAAATCGTTGTTTACTAGCCGGTAAACAACTGTAAATATAAAACTATTTCTTAAATAAATTAATATATAGTAAGTAATGAAGAAAGTGTTCTAAACTTCAATGCGCATAAAGGACATGAGTTAATTAATAAATTGATCAGGATAAGGGGCTGTTAATCACGTCATTATATGGAAAAATTTGGAGGAGACAATATTAAATCTAATAATCATTAACATAATGATTTGTTAGTAGTAACATACAATAGATCATCATCATCATCATCATCACCATCATCATTATCATCGTCATATCATAATTATCATCATCATCATCAGCAGCAGCAGAAGCATTATATTCATCAGCATGTTTATGATCATCATAATCATTTTCATCATCATAATCATCCTCATCATTATCATCATCATTATCATCACTATCACCATTGTCGTCACCGGCGTCGTCGTCATCATCATCATCATCATCATCATCATCATCATCGTCATCATCATCGTCATCATCATCGTCGTGGAATCATTATTACTTCAATACTTTTAAAATGACACGTATTTCTCACTCATAAAGCTATACCAGTGTCAAGAAAAATTCGGTTCCAGCAAAAATTCACATATAACTCCACCAATACCGATGGTTATTCTTAAAACCACAATTGCCCGAGTAGTTTGCTAGGAACAGCGCAATTTGTTATTACCGCGTGCTTATAAACAGAACATGTTATAAATAGCGCACCTCGCCGCCCGACGTCAGCCATATGGTTTGAATTTACGTACACCTATCATTGAAATTACCGCAGCTGATTCGGTTTATAATTTATTCTATTTTAACGGTTGAAACTTGTGGCGTACTGCTCATTTAAATATTTGATAGGGAACAAGGTAGGATTTCTTAGACTGCAATTAGTATATGGATTATCTGATGGATCAGATAGAAAATTGTATTAAAACTAATCGAGGAGAAAAACATAAAACTTGCATTAATCAACTGACTGTCATTATCATTGTTTTTTCACACGGAAAATTGAACAAAAGATCAACTGCATCTTTCATCGCAATAACACGAGATGGTGCATACATATAAGGTATATTCATTCAAATCATCCATTTCGAAACTGCAATATTAATTTGTTCCATGAAATAATTAAGTTAGAAAAACGAACTGAACATATGACAGCCACAAGACAGATGGGTATAATTATTACATTACACTGCACAGTAATACAATTGTTTAGAATATGGGGCACTTGCACTATTAATTCAGTTAGTGTAAATGCTATTATAAGAATAATCAGGACTATTTGTATGGGTATGCAATACATTTAATGTTGTGAAATGATGATAATTATAGTTATGCATATGTTCGACAGAGCCATTACGCCTTGTTCTATTTTATATTGTTTCAGAAACAATTACAAATGAAGTCTCAAATTTGCGCTATGTCTTTTTCCGCAGTATTAAATATGTTGAAACCTATGTCCAGTAAAATTTAAGCTAACCCGTGCGTAATATAACTATTTCATTACGTACACGTATTTGCAAACTGATAAAAAGATATCGCTATACGTAAATAATTGGAGGGCGCGATAACATCGGCGATTACATCCGGTCCAATCGACTTAACAGTTTTAAGTCGAATTTTCAGTAGAATGAATGTTTTCAGTGAATGGCAGATGAAAACTAAATCACATCTGCTTGGAAGAAAGCGTGGTTAATTTTGCATTTAGTTGATTATACAATGTACGCAAATAAATGGTCGTTACCTGTACTCATATTACAGGTGATTCCATAAATATGCCATGATTTGTCTGTGGTATTATTATTCTTTTATTATTATGTTGTGCGTGCGGTTTCCGATTCAATGTTTTTCAATTATACGTTGAGTTTTCCAAATCTTAGTATCTTAAGTGATAGTCAATATGATTCAAACATGTATTATTCTATCGATATGTTTTTAATGGGGATGTCAACGAATAATCGAATATTCGATTATTTGAATACTTGACCGAATATTCGAATCGAATAAAGATATTCGAATTTCAAAATTAAAATAATCTTGATAATCTATAACAATAAAATATATCCAGTATAGATCTCATTTAAAAAAGCGTTTAGACATTCTGAAAAAAAATCATTTAGTTTGCGCTTGTTCGGCCATATTTTGCTTACATTTTAACATTAGAATTGTGAGTATCTTATGTAACATAATTTGCACAAACGCTTTGAAGAGCAGAATAGCATAGTTGGTTAGAGTGCTGTCTACTGCAATTAGTTTGTGACCCAAATCACATGGATGATGATGATGATGATGATGTTGACAATAATGACAATCGATGATAATGGTAGTAAACAAACAGATAACTTTATCCTTAAATGACAAATTACTTGGATAATATTCAAGTACTGAAATCGAATATTAGAATAGCGTATTTGTTGCCATCCATATTTAAACTAAACTTAATGTTCACTGTCATATACACTGTTTGTATTTTTTCAAACTTAATAATCACTATTTGTAGCTGATATGTTTATGATTGGAATGATCAACAGAACTTCAGCTAATATAGCAAATCGCAAATACGCAACCCAGCGACCTTTGTATACCTAATCCAAGGTTTCCACGTTCGATACCGCGTTACACTAAGCACTCTAGTTGTTTCATAACTAGGTGACGTTATTGCGGTCGACTTAGTATTTTTAGGTAAATCATAGTTTCCACGTGTTGTAAATACTATAATTGGGATTACTTGCCTCACCCCTCATACATACTTTGCTAAGCCGCATGTTTGTTTCATAAAACAAAGATATATCAGCGCAATAATGGACGTACTGTCTTTGAGACGTGGTGTTGCGCAATGTGAGTCCATTTTAATGGTAGAGTATTTGTATAGTTTACCCCGTCGTGCTGACTTTGTTAAACACTATGCTTGAAATGCGCAGACAGGATTGTGCCTTGTTCAACCGTTATAGATACAAAAGTATTTTTTGCATTTTGTGAACTATGCATCTTCCAACTGTTACATTTACAATAAAGACGACTTGAACGCAAACCAAATTCCGGCAATTTGTTTATGCTGTAGTTGTTTGGCCACATTTTGCCAAGAGTACGTATATGCATTTACCAGTAGGACGTAAACAGATGTTGTTGGTCCCAGGTTTGGGTAAAGTTATTGTATGTGGCATTTTTAGTGTTTATTTTGGTACATAACAAATTACACCACCCGAATAAATTACAAATTACATTACAAATTACACCATTTGCCATGCTGTAGGACGTGACAGTCTCCGTGACCTAGTGGTTAGGGCGTTCGTCTACGGAGCGGGAAGTCGAAGATTCGAGTCTCACACAGGGCTTGTTTTGATATGGCCGGTTGCCTACCTAGCAGCTAGTTAAATTGAAGGGTACCGATTGCCTTTCTGCCTAGCGCCCGGCATATAGGATGGGAATCGGAAGAAAAGATGTTCAGAAAAGATCAGTAAACTTTAAGGCGTCTCCGAAGTAAAACAAAGAGATTGGCCCTTGATCGCGAGTGGGTACACTATAATAAACTAACACTTTACTTTACTTTTAGTGTGGATTATTATTGATTCAAACAAATAATTACACCCGAGGAATAGCTAAGAAAAGGTATGTTTTACGCACGAGTCTAGTTCAAGAGACTGTTTACATTCGTTCGCGCTAATACAATGTGCCTCTGTGCTGTCAACACCTTTGCTTGTAACCTTTGTTTTTGCGTCAAGTTCTAGTACTTGGCATCCAGTACAGTGTTAACGATAAGTTACATTGCACACATATGTACAACGAGAAAACGCTTTGAAAAGCAATATCATATGCACGAGTCTTGTTCAAGAGGCTGTTTACATTCGTTCACGCTACCTTTTCATTGCCCGTTTGGCATAACTGTACGTACAAACATAATGCACTTTGAGAAGCTGTGACATCTATGCGGCAGGTATCATGCCCGCATTGTGCCTGACAAATGGTTAGCTGTAACATGTTATTTCACTTAGTAAGCATTGTGTTTTGCCAACGCATCTTTTAGTCGTATATTTATATTTATTATATTATTATCTGCGTTAGTGGCTTTTAAACTAGTTGTAGACTTCACAATATTCCTCACACAATGCTACGTCACAGCGTGATATATTTCGTTGAAAGTTTCACAGTGTGATACATTTCGATGCAAACGTCATTATGTCATACGGCTGTAACAGTGCAATACGTCATTATGTTATACGGCTGTAACAGTGCAACACGTCATTATGCTATACTGTTGTAACAGTGCAATACGTCATTATGTTATACGGCTGTAACAGTGCAATACGTCATTATGTTATACTGCTGTAACAGTGCAATACGTCATTATGTTATACTGCTGTAACAGTGCAATACGTCATTATGTTATACGGCTGTAACAGTGCAATACGTCATTATGTTATACTGCTGTAACAGTGCAATACGACGATATGTAGCACTTCTAAAGTTCATGTTCCTATAAACAGGTGTACGTACAAACAGGGGTCATTAAGTTGCTCAAAACTATATCTGCCAATTCAGCAACTGGTCTAGGTCTATAAAATCAAAATGTTCCTCCAAGGTTTGACTCAATAAATCTGGTACCCGTAAATAATACAAATTCTAAACAGTTATGTCAGATTCATCAGCCCAAATATATTTAAATCAACGAGCTCATTCTATAATTGGTTTTCAATAAATCATCAAGTGTGTGTAACTTTAACCAATATTTATTCAGTCAGCCTCAGTGCATGTGAAAATATAATGTTCACTTGATATCTATACCGACTCGTAAATAAATCTCAACGTGAGTTTGTTTTCCAATACTTATTGAATGCCGTTCGTGTCTCATTTGTTCGACGACACGTTAATTACGCGTGAAATGCTTATTTAATTTCATACCCTGAACCGGGAAGTCAATATTCCAATAATATTTAAATAATTGGAGGCGGTTAAGATAGCGGCAGCTTCCGGTGTAATCGATTACTATTTTTATTCTTTTGTTTGACGATCGAATTCTGCAATCAAGCTCTTATATATGTTTCTTTTACGAAATAGTGAAGCTTTACACAAAAAAGTAAAATATTCGGGAAAATCTTAAACATTTCGTGACAACTGATTCGATAGTTATGTTGTTCAAGGCAATGACGTGACATTTTCCGTTTAAAGTGTGTATGTACGGTCCTACAACAGATATAGTGGAATGAAGACTATTAATAACATAAAGTTAATTAACATATATTTTTGGAATAAAAGTTAAGAACAAACATTGCTTTTCAATGCACAATAAGCTAGTTTTTAATCACCAAATGCTTTAAGTCTGTACAAGTGGAAACTCAAATACATATATATACGTTGACAGTTGGTTTAGGTTGCACAACACTAATAAACGATGCAAAAGTTAACACTAGTACTTGTTGATTTATTTAATATTAAGTGTTTCCTTCGTCATTTTTATGTTTTTCTGTTTGCTTTCAAGTTTAATTGTCACTTTCATCAGCTAAGTTTGAAAATAACTGATATGAAAGATCGTACATACACACTTTATAATGGTAACTGTGAATGGATAGGGACAAAAGGTTTTCATGAGCATCATGCATATGTTCGTGCAATGTTCTGCTAGTCTTATGCAGAAATAAGGTGCCTGATTGGTAATCGTTTACATTAAACGTCGTTCTTATCAAACTTAAAATTATGATTCCCTATTGGAATAAAACACGTTTTGGTATAATGACATATAACTATCAATATATATATATCGTTGTTCAGATTCAAATAACATTATGTTCGATGCACGACAATTGATACGTTGTTTAAACACAATTCCTCAATGGTGATTCTTCATGATGTCTTTTCTAACCTTAACGATACAAAAGCGTGTCGGTTGAAAAGATTTTCATGATTATTTTTCTACAATGTTTCCTAATTTGTACCCCAGCGTGAATAAAACCACATCATGCACGAAAATAAATACGAAGCTAAAACACGATTTCCTAATTAAACATTCTATTGAAAAGGCAATGACATGTATTAAATTAAAGTTTAAGTTGGTATACTCATATATCACATATATCACATATATCACATATGTCACATATATCACATATATTACATATATCACATCATACGAAAACATGTAATGTGTTAAGTGTGATGTTTCAGATTTCTACTTTATTATTTTTCACTTTTGACTCGTAATACTTTTACGGACTTTGCGTTAAAAACAAACTTTGTAGTGTGTAGAAATAAGTTTTACAAAAGTTAACGAGAATTTACGATTAACACCGAAAATATGTTACGAAAAACAACATGTCGTATGTGAAATGTGATCACCGGACGAATATGAATAATAACGATGAACATGGACTCTGAGTCTGACATAACTTTTGAAGGATACGAAGACAGTGTATCACAACGTTGAACGCGGGAATGATAATTGCACAAAACCGTGCTTAAGTATGTTGTATTTCAAACACGTTATGGAATCCGGAAAAATAATAAAGTAGAAATTCGAAACAAAGTAAAAGAGTTACCTTGCGTATTGGAATAGCACTGATGGGTGTACGTGAAATCAAGCTCACCGCGTGATGGGAATTATCAGACTTTGATCGCAGACACCAACAGTTCGGAAAAGTTACGATTACAATTATTAATCTGTCCTCACCTGTTTATTTAATTTAACGTCAAGAGTATTACGGCATCCATGTGTCTTGAATTAAGAGCGCTTGTGGTTTTTGTGTGCATGAAGTATTTCGACTATACATTAGACTATTTTTAGTCCCTGAAAACAAACTGCTGAAACTGTGTATGAAATGTAAAGGTCGACAACTCCTGCTTCTTGTTTTATCTTACTAAGTTACATTTCCTTGGGACAGTTTTCAGGTTCACTGTCTTGAGCAAGATCACAATGGCCAGCATGTTATACAAGGAGCAAAGTAGGAAAAAAGTTACATTAAATATGATGAAATCGATTTTTGACAGAAACGACTGCATCAGTTTAACTATACATATATCACATTTTATTTAATTTAGAGTTATCCACATTAAATATGATCAATGTCTTTCTGAGCACTGCATAATAAAGGCAAACTGTACGATATTTATTTTTTCTAAGATCCGATGCATTTCATGCATTAGCATATCATACAGGGTTTTCATACGGTTTATCCTGCAGAAAAACAAAGTCGGTAAAGTCACAATAATTTCTTTAGGATTAAATTTATTTATTTATACTGCAAGCAACATATTTAAACAGACGTTTTCTCAAGGTAAAATGCTTTACGGCGAATTTCCTACGACTGAATGCATAATACGAAAGATGCTTTACGTCACTTTCTGTGACAAGAAGTTACATTGCGTGAGATATAAACACAAATGTTTGCATGATAACGCATTCCTTCCAGAGTTCGTGTGCACGTTTTCTCCGTGGATATTCCCGCACTATTCTCCGTCCAAGCAATAATGGCGTTAGCGTTACACTGAGTAAAATTTCATTCATCTGTTTACATCCTGTAAAGACTATTATTTTATTCCGAATGTGGGTTTCCCCGAAGACATGTACATTATTGATGACATTTTATTAGCACTACTGTTTTTTGTAAGATCTAAAGTTATATATAAGTTATATACTACAGATACACGTTTGAAGAATGCGGAAACCGGGAGAACCGCTTTAATAACTGTGATTGAAATTAATTACGCTCTACATTTTCTGAGATTGTGATATACTGCTGCACCGAATAGCAGACGAAGTAACACCTCCAAAACGATGCCTCACAGAAGTGCGAACACAACTATTGCATTCCGTACAGTTTTAATGGAAATGGCAATAAACTACAGGTGTTCTCGAACGCTTCATGTTATTTCCGTATACCAGAAAGTAAACAAAAACATCCATATTTCCATACATATTAAAGACAGGAATGCTGAATTTAGCTAGCAATTTGCAATTGGTGTATACAGCTACAGTATGAGTATCAATGAGAAATGCTTTTTGATGAGAACAAATTACGCTATCGATGATATTTCTTTCGATCGATTAAGAGCATAGGATATTGGTTTGTCACATGACTTCTATCCAAATACATAAGGACAGGAATACAGGCCGGGATATTTTGATGATATAAAATGAATCTGACATCAATGCTGTACATGCATTAAATGTGTTTTAATCCAATACTGCTTGCTTCCAGAGATTTTAATTACACGTGTTTGGGAATATTTTTCGCAACCACCAATCAAACACGTTCGCCCTATCAGCCCCTCCCCCTCCCCCATCAGCACCTCCCCATACCCCATCAGCCCCTCTCCTATCAGCCCCTCCCCTCCCCTATCAGCTCCTTCCCCCCCCCAAAAAAAAATCAAAAAAATTATCCGTTAAACAATAAATAAACCGAGCGATATTCTCGAAATGTCTTAACTTTGAATATTGTTTAAAAATAGTTTATTGCAATTGGAAAGCATTCCAACGCATTGGATAGCATTCCAACACTTGTGCAGAATTATGAGAACTGGCGTACGGATACTAAAGTAGTGGTGTCAAGACAGAGTCAACAAAACCTGTGTTTGGTATTTTCGATTTTAGCATTGGCAATTACGTGAACAATACGTTATTAGAATACTAGTAGGGAAACCTTTAAAACATGCAGAGAATAAAAAGACATTTTGGGGTATAATTGGCAACTTACTTTTGGTAAAGTAGTCACAAAGGCATATCTGAATAATACTTTTACGCGCTTCTCACATCAATATAGCATGTTTCATATCAGCTAGTTTAGCTTTTCTTCAACATCATACGCGTTTACAACTGTCGTTCTTTGTAATTGGACACAACTATGAGGCAATTTGAACATCTTGCTAGAATATTTAAAGGAAACATGTCATATAAAGAATAGTTTACACTCTTCCTACATCAATACGTCTCTCTGAATTATGTAGTTGCTGTCAAACTTCAGAACGTGTTCATGCAATTTTAACTATTTTCTTTTCTAATTGCCTACACCAGCGCAAGTGTTTTTGCTATTGAACTGTGGATTTTTATGTTTATGTCCATGGTTTTCAGAATTATTTTGTACCATAAATATAACGCATTATTTGTGTGTTGTTGTAGCACAGTAATTAACTATGGTATGACCATATTGCGCGACATTGTAAGAAAAAAATTCAGGAAAACCGCCTTATTTAGCAGCAACAAATTATAAGTTGTGTTTCCTTAATCCATAGAACTCTTCATTAGGTCCAAAGAGAATTACAAAGTTATTAAATTATTCCATTATGGAGAGTGTTTATAGGAAAATGTGCATCTGTGTTTATAATCATTCGCCAGCCGTTGTTTTTGTTTTGTTCTTCGAAGGGCTGGTGCAGTAATGCCATTATGAATGTCTGAATATTAATAATCTGCGTGCACGAGTACATGCGTGCGTGATATATCGAAGTGTTCTCCAATACAATATAAAATTAATTATTTGGAAATAAATACTATGTTTTAATACATATGTAAATGGTCGTGTGTTCTTTGCAATGAATATTTCTTAAAATGAGTATTACTGACAATCGATTTCTCTCGTAGTATAATCTTACAATGGCATCTTTTCAGCGTCGCCCAAAAGTGGCGCGGTTATTTATGAGGCGTTTTATGACGGGAATTGTTAAGCCTCAAGATACTATATTCAGCGGTGTAATTCCCGTATCCAGAGGTTCTTGCATGTAAGGACTTCATGGATTTCGACGTGGAATATGCCTATTTTTGATGTGTGAACACAACATTAAAACAATAAAGCGCGTTCATTGTACATAGTGAGCTATTTTGATGTCGTCCGTTCAAATTCTAGCGGAACCTAATTGCATGCAAACACTGTAGTTACGAGTGATATGCCGTCGACATGCCTCTCTTAAATATTAAATGGGTTTCCATAGAAACACAAGATTCTAAATAATCAGCGGATTGAAATTCTTCAGGAAGTGAATGCCTTGAAATGCGACCTGTGTCACCGCCTGTCGCAAGGTGTATGGTAATCCTGTTATTTGCTTTGGCTGACACTGGTTGCTATGGTAATCTTTATCTGGAAAATATAGGAAATGAGCAGAAATGAAACACTTGATTATTTCTCGGTAAATTTCTTTAATGATATCTGCTATGGTAAAAAACTAATCATGATGAAAATTTGTAAATAGTTGTTCAAATGAAAAGGCTCTAGAGTATATAATTAAAAAAAAATGTTTCAGACAGCTTGAAACTGCGTACATAATAACATCTTGTTTATGGGGAAAATTAATTGAACACACAATAAATTAATTGAAAACGGCAAGTTATTTTCAAAAAAACTATTGTTTTGTAAATTAATAATGTTGCCGTATGTTGCAGTATGTTGCAGTTGCCGTATGTTGCAGTATGTTGCCGTATGTTGCAGTATGTTGCAGTACGTTGCAGTATGTTGCAGTATGTTGCAGTATGTTGCCGTATGTTGCAGTATGTTGCAGTATGTTGCCGTATGTTGCCGTATGTTGCCGTATGTTGCCGTATGTTGCAGTATGTTGCAGTATGTTGCCGTATGTTGCAGTATGTTGCCGTATGTTGCAGTATGTTGCCGTATGTTGCAGTATGTTGCAGTATGTTGCCGTATGTTGCAGTATGTTGCAGTATGTTGCCGTATGTTGCAGTATGTTGCAGTATGTTGCCGTATGTTGCAGTATGTTGCCGTATGTTGCCGTATGTTGCAGTATGTTGCAGTATGTTGCCGTACGTTGCAGTATGTTGCCGTATGTTGCAGTATGTTGCCGTATGTTGCAGTATGTTGCCGTATGTTGCCGTATGTTGCAGTACGTTGCCGTATGTTGCAGTATGTTGCCGTATGTTGCAGTATGTTGCAGTATGTTGCCGTATGTTGCAGTATGTTGCAGTACGTTGCTTATAGTGAGTATTACTTCTTTTTCACTACAAATACTTTCGACGGAGGAATAACTTAAATGCACGACTCCAATTCAAGAGATTGTTAACATACTTTCACGCCACTTTTCACTTCCCGTTTTGCGTAACTGTACAGGTACGAGAACATTACTGCACTTTGAAAAGCACTGACGTGCAAGCGGCAAGCATCATGCCAGCCTTAAGCTGGACACACGATTAACTGTAACATGCAATTAAAATTAGGTTACATTGTGTTTTGCATCATTTAGGGTTATTTTTAGTATATACATGTATGGAATTTTGATAGTTCGCATCCTTCACATTCACATCATTTGTGCACTGCTACTTCACATCCTGCTTGATTTCGTTGCACAGTTCCCAGTGAGATACATTGTGTTTAAAACGTCAGTATGTTATACTGGTGTAGAAACGCAAATTATTCATGTGAGTCACATTTTACACACCCAAATGATGTAAAAACAATTGTTTCATCAGCGGTGCTGTTAACGTTCATTTTCAGTGAACCAGATGGAACAAGGGGAAAAGTTGCTCACAAATGCAACTGCGAATTCAGCAACAGCATTTAGTTATTTCGCATGATTTATGTTATCCCAGTGTTAATAATTAAGAAAAGAGATGGAAAAATGGAATTTGAATGCTCTGCAAACGAATTATTGAAAATCCGCATGAGCACCGGCGAACCTTGTTATTTTTCGCCAATCCTAATTAATCTATTACCATGCTTAAAACGCATGCTGATCCAGGAATTAATCATACAATTAGTTAGTGTTTATTGCATAAATAGCTTTAGTTAATGAGCAGGTAGTACATGTACATATACATGAATAAAGCTAGTTTTGAGCTTGATTCATTCATTGCATTTTTGTTAATCTAAATTCAGGTTTTTAGTCCGTATTACGGTTTTATTAAGAGTTTATTAAGAATAAATGATGTATTATGCAGAAAATCATTTACACGAAAGTACTCGAGAATTTACGATTAACGCCGAAAATGTGCTACGAAGAACAAAGAACTGTGTCGAACGTGGAAATGTGAACTCCGAAAGTACACGAACACTTACGATAAACACCGCATCGGTTTTACGGAGTCAGAGAGAACAAGATTAACCGTATTTTTTTTTTGCAAGATACGAAGACAGTTTATCACAACTTTGAATGAGGGTTTGCTGAAAACGCAATACCCTGCTGTTATGTTTCAACGACATAAATCCGAAATCCGAAAGACAATAATAGAAATCAGAAACAAGGTGAAACAATAACCACGCGTAAAAGAATAGGAAAGTAGAGTTAAAATATCAGTAACCTCCCCGCGTACAAGCTACTAGCAGACTTTTATCGCAGACACTGAGCATTCGGAGAAGTAACGATTAAATATTCATCTCTCCATCTCCGTCTTTTTAATTTTACGTAAAGTACAAATGCGACTACCCCGACCATCTCCTTTTGCATAAGTAGAGTTTGTGGTAATGGGTTCATGGAATACATAAGATGATGGATGTTGTTGATGCTGCTGTTGTTGTGTTGTTCATGGTATTTTATGGAGGTCATTCTGATTGTATTTGTTCTTCTTTTTTTATAAATATGATCCATTTTTATGTTGTTCGAGCAGTGGTTAAATGATGATTCCTTTTGCAAATCTCATAAGAAATAAACGTATGACTATTTTTATGGATTCTTATAACGACTTGGAAATAATGCAGTGCGCTGTCTTATAAAAAGCTGACTGCTCTGTCTTCTATCGCGGATATGAAATATAATTATAAATAGATACGTAAAACACATTGTTTCTCAACACAATAGCTTGGTGATGCAGCAATACACGTTGTTTGACACCATGCTGGCTTCCAACAAAAACAGCAAACTACGTCCATAGTTCTTGACATGCATGTATGTGACAGCTTTGGCAGATACTAGTATAGTGTTTGTATACAATTTTGCAAGTCAACAATATACTGCTCAAACATTACATAAGAACAAAATACTTAAACTGATCTAAACAGTAACAAAGACCTGACATGGTAAACATTTACCTTGTGGTTAATATAACAAACATAAGTTCACAACACATTTCATCGATGATTGGTGTTGCGTAACCTAAATCAGATGTTGTGCTAGCTACTTTATATGTAAAGGACATTTTTGACTGACCTGTCAAACACAGTTGTGGGATTTAATACAACGATTAATAAATGGCTTTATCAGAGATTTGTCTTTTTTTCATTTTAAATGCATATATACCTTAAAATGGTTTTTATCCGAACTATAATTATGCCCGTTTCAAAGATGGCGGGGTATATTGGTTTGTTTATATCGGTCGGTCGACATTTCTGTCGGTCTGTCGGTATACCACTTTCGTTACCGCTCTCTAAGTTCAACAGTTTTCATTTGATCTTCATTAATCTTCATGACAATATTTGTGGGGATAATATCAAGTTGATAATGGCCAAATCGCTGCATGAATTGTAGGGTTATGGCCCTTGAATTATCTAAAATTGGCCTTTGTAGCTTTTCCGCTCTCGAAGTCCAACAATTTTCATCCAATCTTCACCAAACTTCATGCGTATGTTTGTATTGATAATATCTAGGTCAACTTCGATAATCAACCAAATCGCCCAAAGAATTTTGGAGTAATGGCCCTTGAAATATCTAAAATTAGCCTTTTTAGCGGTTTCCGCTCTCTTAGTTCAGCAGTTTTATCCAATCTCACCAAACTTCATGGAAATGTATGTAATAATATTATCTAGGCCAAGTTTAATAATCAGCCAAATTGCCCCAGGAATTGTGGAGTTATAGCCCTTGAAGTATTTGAAAGTTGCCTTTTTTGCGGTTTCCGCTAAGTACAACAGTTTTCATCCGATATTCACCAAACTTCATGAACATGTTTGTTATAATAATATCTCGGCCAAGTTTGATAACCAGTCAAATAAGCCCAGCAATTGTGGAGTTATTCCCCCTGAATTTTCTGACATTGACCTTTTTAGCAGTTTCTGCTCTCCAAGTCCATCAATGTACAACTAATCTACATCAAACTTCATGAACATGTTTGTGGGCATAATATCTCGGCAAAGTATAATAATCAGCCAAATCGCCCAGGGAATTGTGGAGTTATGGCCCTTAAATTATCTCAAATTGGCCTTTTTAGCCGTTTCCGCTCTCTAAATCTTTGTGGGCTTATTTCCTTGGTTAAGTTGGATAATTAACCAAATCGTCCCAGTAACTGTGGACGTATGGCCCTTGATTATCTAAAATTAGCCTTTTAGCTATTTTAACCGAGAGGGCGCATAACTGTTTTACAAACAGCTATTGTTTGTTCTTGCAAGGTTGTAAATGCTACTTATAAATACTACATGTATTTATAAAGGTAATATGTAATTTTCTTCTTAAAATGAAATCTGCAATATATTGAAGGCATATACTACAAATGTATATTGTTGAGAGTTGTTGTTTTATTCGTACCAATAATTGTTGGGAAATCATAGTTATAAATATTACACAATACATATAATGAATGCGGAAGTTGAGAATACAATTTAATGAACGATAATTAAATTTAATTGCTTTGAAGACAAGACAAGACAAGAGTTTTATTCAAGATTAGTACAAAGTACATGATCTAGAAAAATCGAACACATATACATTCTATACGCGGTCAATGCATTCGGAATTTGTTCTAAAAATTGTGAAATATATGCAAATTCAAAACGAAACGAATTAATTGCAGTATAACATAACATAAGTTGCAAACGTATGGAGAGTGATGTACATGTATATTATACATGAATAGATTGTCTAATTTCTAAGGCATATTTAATATATTTGGCAACACTTTTAACAACATCAGAGTTAACTGATCCCATTAATGAATTGAACTTATACACAGATGGTCTATCGTAAAATCGTTTATCAAGAAAACGTCGCCTTACTGTTGAGTAACATGGACAAATGCATATAAAATGGTACACATCTTCTAAATCACGCCTTCCACAGTATATTGGTATATTATTTGAGCCATAGCGGTCTGTATGAATTCTTAACGAATGAGCACAAATTCTAAAACGTGTAAAAAATTTCCTGAGACTAGCAGGCAATATCAAGATAACATTCGTACACAAAATTATTTTTGTAATAAACGTAATCCAACAGAACTGAACTACGTTGTAATGAACCATGCCATTCTTGGATAAAGTTGTCAATTACTCGTTGTTTGAAAATTAATGGAAAAGAACCACGGATACTTTCGGGATACAAAAATACATCCGAAAAACCAAAATCATCTAAAAGTTTCTTCACAGAGGACACCCAGTTCGAGTGGCCTAATTTACAATCGTCTAAACCTCGACGATACAATGATGAAATAATAACATTATCACTTTGCAATACCTTACACCAGTAAGAAATGATGCGTGTATATCTTGATATATATAAGGGATAACGTCCAAGTTCGCCGTATACACCAATGGATGATGTAGACTTTCTTACATTCAAAATAGATTTGCAAAATTTTAAATGTACCCGTTCAATATCTTTAGACTTCGTAAAACCCCAAACTTCTGATGCATAATTAAGTGTTGATCCTACCAAAGCATCAAATAATTCACAGTAACATTTTGGAGTAAGTGGGACCTTCTTAAAATTGAATAATAAAGTATTTAGAGCTTTCAGAGATTTACCAATGATGAACTCATTATTTGCAGAGAAATTGCCATTATATTTAAAAATACAACCAAGATAATTAAAGTTATCTACTATTTGTATTTGTTCATTTTTATAGAACCACTGTTCATCATCTTTTAAAGCACCACGTTTTCTGAACACCATAATTTTAGTTTTGGAACTATTAACTTCTGAACTCCAGGTATTACAATAATCCGCTAATTTATCCATGTGAGTCTGTAATATTTCGGGGGACTTACCCAAAATTACCATATCGTCTGCGAACAATAATACTAGTAAAACAATATCATACAATTCAATTCCAGCACTTACATTACTTTGTAAAAACATTTATAAATCTTCTAAAAAAAGGGAGACTAGCAAGGGGGAGATAACTTCGCCTTGCCTTAAACCCACAGAATATTCGAAAAATTCAGAAAAACTAGTACAATGTTTAACGCAGGATTTCACATGCATATACATATTCTTTAGAATTCGTAATACTCTACCACGTAAATCAGCATTAAACAGTTTAAACCAAAGTGCATTTCTATAAATACTGTCAAAGCATTTCTTGAGATCTATGAATGCCACATACAACCTTTTATTAGTATTCAAATAATGTTGAACAACAGATAATAATGAAAATATAGCATCCGTAGTGGACACGCCTTTGCGGAAGCCGAATTGTGCATCACTAATATGGTTGTATTTTTCACAGAAAGACACAATTCTGCCGTTTAACACAGTGGTAAATAATTTAGAAAAACAACTTAATAGTGTTATACGTCTGTAATTAGCGACAGAGCTGCGATCACCTTTTTAAACAATGGTATTATAATCCCCTCCGCCCATGTGTCTGGAAAAACACCCGAAGCTAAAATAGCGTTGAAAATGTTACAAATATACGGCGACAGAATATCACTACATTCAATAAAATATTCGTTTAATAACGAACATACCATGTGCTTTATTACGTTTCAATTTTTTAATAGCGTTGTTAACTTCATCAATAGAAATAGGAAAATCTAATTCGTCATTGTAATCGTCATCTTCATCAAAATTGTGGTTATTACAAAAATCTTCCACATTATTGTTAGATGATTGAAAAATATCTTGCTCCAAGTTTGACAAGAAGTGGTAAAACTCGTCAAGAGAAATTGAGTTCTCATTTTCAGTGTTTTTATTTTTACTAAAGTACTTCCAGAAATCCCAGGGTTTACTCCTTTTCAAACCTTCAATATCTCGCAATTTTTTAGACTCAAAATTTTTATGTTTGTTTGATAATAATTTGTTATAGCGACGTTTACAATCACAATAATATTCGCGAGAAGTAGACGTCATACGCTGATTAAATATACGCAATGATTCTTCGTAAATTCTTCTGGCTTGCATACATTCGCTATCAAACCATTCAGCATGTTTAAGAACTGAAGAAGGAGCACAAAAACGTTTATTATTATGGTTAATGGACTTTTGAAATAATGGATCAGCAACGCTTTTCACGAGCGCTGAAAATTTATTTACAACATCATTTATGCATGTTGGATCAATACTAGATGTCAACTGATCAAATTGATCGCAACATGACAACAACCCATTTTTAAAATCATCTTTCAAATTTGCATTCCATCTGTACTTATTTTCAACATAATCATGTTTAGGCAATAAATTATTATTACAAATCACAGAAAAATACAATGGTGCGTGATCACTCCATTGATTAAAATTCAGTACGGAGAAGTCCATAATTTGTGAAAAGTGAGATTCAAGTGTTAATACATAGTCAATAGTGGAAGTACCGTTTCGAGATACAAATGTGAATGCACCTTTGTTAAAATCATCAAATAATCGGCCGTTCACAATTCGCATTCCCGAGGATTTACATAGGTCAATCAATTTACACCCAAACGAATTGCATTTTTTGTCCATTGAGGCCCTGCTTAAACAATTATCAGGAATATAATTTTCACAATCAATAAAATCGACACACTGGTCAAATAAGATAAAATCATGTTTTTGTCCAATTCTGGCATTAAAATCACCAGTGATAAATACCGAACCCAGGATAATATAATCATTGATATCGTTTTCTAAAGCATCAAAAAAATCAAAATCCACAATATTATATGCTGGTGACTCCTCGGGCCAAATGTATACACCACACAAATAAATATCATTTTCTAGATTGAAGAAATATTTACATAGTTTTAGCTAAATGATGGAATCGTGTTGATGACTTATTATTTCTACACCACCTTTAATACGTTCATGTATAAATAAAGCGACTCCTCCACTATTACGCCGTGCATTTCTGTGTTGGAATGTTCGGAAATAATTAAAGCTACCGAAAGAAGATAGATTGATATCACTAGCTTCTGAAGCCCATGTCTCATACATAATTATGATGTCATATTTTGATATAAGTACCACGAAGTTAGGATCATCCCTTTTCTGTTCTTTTAGTCCATTAACATTCCAGCTGAGGACCTTCACATCATCCCCCTGGAACACCTATTCCTTCATTGGACGGCCATCAATGTAGAGGGTATCGTACGAAATCCACGCATTCTTCCCCTGCTGTTTTGCCTCTTTCATCCGGGGAACGAGCGTCCTCCTTTTGTCTGCTACTTCCTTGGGGAATTGCTCGTTTACATAGAAACGAGATCCTTTTAAAGTTTTGGCCTGCTTACGGACATACTCCCTATCTTTAAACTCATGCAACTTCGCCACTATACTTCTAGGGTTTCCCCGACGCCTGGCACCCATTCTGTGCACTCTCTCAAGCACTAGTTTATCAACATAATCCTGTGCAATACTCATCTTCTCAAAAAAAAAAGTTCTCAGTTTAGTTTCAGTTTCAGCATTGGTTTCTCGATCAGACTCTTCAATATTAGCAAAAACTAGATTGTTTCTCATTGACTGTGCTTGCAAATATACCACTTCCTCTTTTAATGATTTCTTTTCGGCTTCTAGTGAGGTTACTTTATCATAAAGTTTATCTTGTGAAAATTCAAAACTATCTACCTTTTCCTCAACTGATTTGAGCCTTTCATCTGTCAGGGTACTGCGATCATCGACAATAGTCCACAGTCGCTTCAGATCCTTTTCAAATGTGCTTAATTTCAGTTTAAGTTCGTCTAGAGTCTCTAATTTCTGTTCTATTTTGTCCAGCCTACATTCGATCTTTTGCAGGCATAACAACAAGTCTTTATTTGGAAGTTCATTCATGGTCGAGCGACTACCGGTAGCTTGAGCTGAGCCTTTCTCCTTGATTTCCGAATCAGCATCGGCAACAGTTTCAGGTCCAAAAACACAGTCGCTCACATTATTATCTGGAAATAACACAGAGTTTGCTTGACTTAAAACTTCACTTATCCACGTGCCTCCGGTCGGGCCTCCGTTCAACGCTGACCGTTTTCTGCTAATAACTTCGCTGTCACTAAAACTATCGCTGTTTCCTTTCCTTCTTTTACTCTTTGCCATAACACTGCATTTACTCCAATTAATCCAATAAATCTAATAACTTTTAATAACAAGCACGATAGTTATTTTGCTTTATTTTTTAACAATTCTAACGTTGTTTCAAACTGCTGCACCAAAATCCAGACGAACTAACACCGTGGGAGACATATCTTGCAGAAGTGCGAAGACAGTTATACATTCCGTACTGGATTGTTGAAAATTGCAATAAACTGGAAGATGTTGTCAAAATATGATATAGTTGATGGGTCCGTATGAACGTACAAAATTACGTCACTGTTGAAAACTGTAATATACCGGGAGATAATTTCGAAGTGTCTTAACTTATATTTTTTAAGATGCAGTGCGGAAGAGGTGTTATGATTTAATCAACAACTATAGAAGATAATAACCTTGTAAATGTCTCATATTGTTGCACTCATTACCTGCTGCATCGAATGGCAAACAAACTAACGCCTCGAACGAATGCTTCATCGGCTAATTCCGTATGGAAGGTCATTAACTTGTATTGACTTGTTAAATTGATTTGACGCCATTACATTTCCACCCCCCCAAAAATAATCCATATTTTAATACATATAAAAACAGCATTACTGAATTGTGCAATCGGTGCATACAGCCACAGTATTAATGAGAAATGCTTTTTACTTAATCGAGAACAAATAACGACATCGATGATACTTCTTCCATTACTAGCATAGGAGATTGGTTGGTTACATGATTTTTATATAAATACATAACGAAAGGAAAACAGGCCATTATATTTAATGATATACAATTGAATCTGACATCAATGCTGTACATTCATTAAATGTGTTTAAATCTAATGCTGCTTGCTTCAATAGATTGTAATTACACGTGGGAATATTTTTCGCACCACCAATCAAGCACGTTCGCCCAAAAAAATTCCGTTACACAATACATGAAGCATGGATAGCCAACCATATGAATTTTTGTTGTACTCAACACTGCAAGAAACCGGGAAATTTACTTGAAATGCCTTAACTTTGGAAATTGATTAAAAAAAGGTTTATTGCATTTTGATGGCAATCACACGCTTGTGCAGAAGTATGAGAAATGACGTTTTAGGATACTAAATAAGTGGTGTCAATACAGTATCAGCTAAAACTGATGTTGGTATTTTCGATCAGAAATGACGTGAACGAAATGTAGTTCTTAAATTAGCAGGGCACATTTAAAACGTGCAAAGAATAAAACCAAAAAAACAATTGGCAACCTATTATTCTTTGGTGAATTATACCTGTCAGCAATATGCTGCTTTTGTTTTATTTTTTATGTTAGTTAGTTAGCAAACAGAGAATGATTTCACTATCATGCTAGTGTGACTTTGGCTGATTTCAGTAAAGAAGTTACTTATAGGAACCGTTTCAAAGGAGAACTTAATGAAGTACGAAATTCCCCATAATGCTCTTTCTTTGTTACGTAGTTTCCATATGCATTTAGATTGTCACATGACTCAAATCATGGCACTTAGAATTCAGTTGCTGATTTAGCATGCAAAAACATCTATTCTTATGTACCCAAGAAAACATATATCGGACTGGATTACAGTATGTCACATTTGCACGGAATCTTATTTTTGAAATTATTGTTTTTTATGTTTAAACCATTTAAAATCTAAAGCTGATGGTTACAACATATCGGTGATACTATTATGACACATTAGATTAAAGTTACGTTGAAAACGTATTTCATCTCCTAATGTATTGTGTCATATATATCGTTTATAGTAATATTACCACAAAACAGCGCGTGCAACTTTGGGAAAATATATGATTTGTCATAAAAATCGGAGTCTTGGCTTGGATCGCATGTTTTGCAAAGCAAATGTAGCTTCAGAGAAAGTGCAATTGTACTATAGAGTTATAACGGCAAGATTCGTATGCCCTATTCTTGAGACTGACAGAGACTGACGGAGCGTCAATGACATGCAATTACCGTTCTTATCGCTCATTATCAACTGCAATGGCATACCGACATTGTCAATCTGTCGAAATTTATGCAAACGAACAGGCAAGGAATACATTATTTTGTCAGACGGAAACAGTGCACATCACAACGTGGTGCCTTGTGTTATGCTATCTAATAGTGTCAATTTGTTTATGTTTGAACTCTTTGTGTACTACAGTAGAGTTTCAGACTTTGGAACACTGTGTTAGGATACGTTTTAAGCTCAAATACACAGTGAAAATCTCATCCATTAGTAGAGATATCTCATAATATAGACATTGCATTTACAGTAAAATAATATACATACTGATTATATAAATGTACATGCAAACATTGGCCTGCTTTTGATAGTCAGATATAGCAAAGTATATCATGCTACGAAGATCAGTTAGTAATCAATATTGTGGTATGATAGAATACTACATCAATGTCATTGCAATTTTAATATTACACTAACAAAGTCTTATCACATGGTAATCTATTTATGTAAATGCACAATAACCAAAGAATGATGAATATTTAAAGTAATGAAACAGTGTAATAACAAGTAGTATTTTAACGCTCATCTTACATCAATACATGTATGTTTTCAAAACAGCTGTAAAAGCTTTCCTAACGATATGATCAACATACATGTATATACCATTTTCGTTCTGTGTAATTGGAAGAAAATTATGAGACAGTTTGAACATTTTCTATAGATGTATATTTTCATTTTTATGCCCCAATTATAGGCGATTTATGCCTTTATGAAACCAAACGATGCAGTCAAACTTTGGAACATATTCCTGCAATTTAAATATTTTCTGTTCTAATTACTCTCCGGAGCAAGTGATTCTGTTATTAAACAGGTTTTTTCTTGCATCAGACACCGGCTTCAGGTCAGTTTTGGCTTTATAAATATAACTCGTAGATTGTTTTGGGTAAAACATTGCATGTAAGTTATTTACTACGGTTACGTCGATATTGAAATAAGTAGATAGTCGGGAAAGTTTAATGTACTTTTCCGGGTAATTAAGAAGTCACAGTTCATAGTAGTTTTGATTAAGTAGTGAGTGTGATGTGGATATATTTAAGCTAATATTAGTTGACTTATTAAAAATAAAACATGTAAACAGCTTGGCCATTCACAAAAAGGCAGAAAAAAATACTTTTTTATTTGGGTTCCGTGAGAACAATATTATGTCTTCCAAGCTCTGAAAACTTGAACAAAAAAGACGTGCAAATTCAATCTAAGATCCTCTCGACATGTACCAAGATGTTGGATGTCATTGGTTCCATCGCAGATATTTTAAAACTTCAGATGCAATCTAGCTTAAATAAATACATATATTCCACAAATAATAAATGTCCATGCACTGCAACAAGGTAGAAGGTTGTGCTAATTGACCTCACTGTTTGACAGAGAAGTCTAGAATAAACATTAATAGACTGACAACGGTGTTTGTCGGAGTTTGACCGAAGTTGGCGTGGTTTGAAATCTCATAGCGTATCGTCAATAGCTATTTAATTTTCTACAACTCTAGAAAAATGCATTGGTAGAATACAAAAATCATACATTTAAACCATAAACCTTCACAAATGGCTATAATACAATGATCAAGTGTCAATGTATGTAACATATATACGTATAATTAAAGATAATATTTTGGACACGATCTTTCTGTAATTTTGAATTGATTTTTTATGAATTTCCCCTTCTAAAAAGTGTTTTGCACATAGTCCTATTATCGTGAGAGTGTATTATATGTCCCAGTTTAGTAATAAACGACGTTGTAACCATATTACGCGACCTAAAAAGAATACTTACGGAAAATAATCGTAATTTTAGCAGCAACGAATTATAATATGTGTGCCTTAACAGCATAAAGCTGATCACGTTGCTCCAGAAGGAATTTAAAAGTTTTTTTTAAATCACTCTATTATGAACAGAGTTTAAAGAGTGAAACTGTTAAACAGTGATGATTATCATTCGCAAGTTGTTGCTGTTGTTTTGGCCTTCGTAAAGGCTCATACGACACACGTCTGAGCAAAGACTGGTGATCTGCGTGCGCAAGTACATGCATGTATGCTTCATAAATCAAAGTGTTCTCAAATATAATATAAACGTAATATTTTTTTAAACAAAACCACAATCTTATACATATGTTAATGGTTGTGTGTGCTTTGAAAACACTATTTTATCACTGTTCCTATAAAAACGGTTTTCTTGTAATTTATGATAAGAGTATGAATTGTACATTTAGTTCTTGTGCCAAACACGCTACATGTCTTATTTGGTCAATTATTGTTTGATATTCGATATGGCTTTATATATATGGTCTACAAGTAACTATAATATGTACATGTTAATGTCATTATAGAGAAATACAAAAAGTATGTTGTATTTCTACTTTTACTTATTTTACATGTGGGGACATATACATAGTTCGTTTAATAGTAACTATATAGTGTGTTTTAATTTATCGCTTTTTAGTAGAATAGCAGTTTTGGTGGTAGGTAGGGAGAGAGTATTGATAGCGTGTTTTTCTTTGTTGTTGTAAAAGTAACAGTCGATTTCTCTCGTAGTATTATCTTACAATGCATCTTTTTAGTGTCGCCCAAATGTGGCGCGGTTATTTATTATGCGTTTTATGACAGAACTTGTTAAGCCTCGAGATACTATATTTAGTGGTGTAATTCTCGTATCCAGAGGTTCTTGAATGTAAGGAATGTATGTCTTTCGATATGGAATGAATCATTTTTGGTTTGGTGAACACAGCATAACAATAATAAAGCGCGTTTATTGTACATAGTTGGCTATTGCGTAGTCGATATTTCAAATCCTGGCGGAACCTTACTGCATGTCTGCATGAAAACAATGTATTTGCCGTCGAAATGCCCCTAAAAAATATGAGTACAGTTGGATTCCGTATAAATACAAGATTATCTGCGGATGAAAAGTCAGCAGGGAGTGAATACTTTCAAACATGACCGGTGTCTCCGCATGTTGCAGGGTGAATTATCACACAGTAATTTGCTTTTGATAGTTTTCCATGGAAACATTTTATTAAAATATAAAGAAAATGAGCAGAACAATGAAACACATTATTATTTATCGATAAAGTTTCTTCGTTGCCTTGTTTGTGATTGCATCTTCTATGGAAAACGCATTAGTATAATAATTTCGATGCAGAAAAAATGAATTCAACCGTGATGTTATTTTCTTTATAACTTTCGTTTGAACGAAATAAGGTACCTAATTAACCATGTGTATAAATGCGTACCAGTTTCAATGTCATAATTGTAAATGTGTATCATGGTCATTTTTGCAAGTGATAATTCATATACAAATTGTATAGACTAAGATTTAGTGTAAAAAGTAAGATTTAGTGTAAAACCAGGTTATATGCGTTTTTAAATATTTGCATAAGCAACATTATATGATTTTAGCCAAACAAAAATCATAACACAAATACAATTGACCAGTGACATGCAGACATGCGAGATGCAAATGTATGATATATTGGCCAATTCTGTTAACATATTTGTAAAAACGTGTTCTTAATGTGAAATATACAGATTAAGCATTTTTGTGAAAAAATACCATCACCGAAGTAGCTTTGTTGTTC
>CM051026.1:48759238-48986738 GCA_027627225.1 Congeria kusceri
AATAATAATAATTATTATTATTATTATTATTTACATTTTATTTTAATATTGGTTTTAATAATCTCTTACGGTCGTATTTCAGATCTTGGAAGTATTGTTCCACTTCCCTTGACTGCAACTTCAGCAGATCCGCACCCTCTTGCAAGCACATTGCACGTGCTTCATGCTGCGGTCGTTTTTCCTTCATCGATGCATGTTTGTTATTTACCATTATTTAACTAATCAATGGTTGGAGAAAATCATGAAATCCATTTAATCCAGTAACTCCAAAAAATGTAATGTAGAAAACAATTCCCCTCAGTAAATTTGTCATAAAATTAACAAAAAGTACCTGGTTATATATCTTGTAGCACAGCCCCATAGATGTTATTCCTGTATATCCACTGTTTCTACATTGTTTATTATCATCTTGAACCCAAGTATTTGCAAGTGCTAAAACAGACATACAGCTATTTCTCTTTCATATTGAATACATACGTCTTGCATCAACACATAATTATTTATTTGATTTTGATTGCATATGTATCTATATTATGTTTAAAATGTTTCTTATTTTTAAGTACGCATATTGATATAGAAAAAGAAATATTGTTACCGTGCAAATCTATTGAGCAGATGTAAGGAATCGCATTGTCACATACATCGTCATTAAGTAGTGTATGATCAGTGCGCTGGAAAATGCTTGCGCAATTTTCCTCCACTTGACGTATCGCTTGGTTGGGCTCTCCAGACAAAAAGTGCTTCGGATCTACCTAGAAACGACGCCAACACGCATTTGAATTAATTACAAATAATAACACTTTCAGGATATAAAGTATATATATATATATTTAAAGTACATTCTCAGCTCTTTACCTGTGTTCCATCTAGCCACGTCCAGTTACCCTCTTTGTGAGTGTCAGTGGCGCCGACGAAGTACTGCAGTGCGTACGGCCCGCGTACTTTCAGCCCGGTCAAGTTAATTAAAAGAATCCAGATTGAAAATTACAATCTTCAATGACATTTGAACAAACCGCGTATCTTTATTTTTATTGAATTTTATCTTTATTATCATTTAATTTAGATTATTCAATACAAATGTTTTCAGACATTTGCGTAAAAAAAATCTGCGTTTCATAATTGCATACCCAAGTGTTCACTGCTCCATCGTTCTAATTCATTAGGCGTTAAGTGCTTAAATATTGCCAGATCTCCCCCATCCATCCAGCAAACTTGGCGAGCTTGTGACCACGTCTTCCGATCATCGTACAATTTTATGCACATGTCTATATCCGTATAAAATACGAAGCCAAGTAAACCACACAGTCGACCTGTATAATTATAAAGTATATTCTTAAGTCAAATATATTAATATCCAGAGATAGTTCAAAACAGCTTGTGGCATATATAAAGTCTTGGTGGTTATTGAGCAGTAACGCTGGAAGGTGGTGATTCATCAACTCTGACCTTCGGTCATAGTGGGGTGTAACCGGCTCTGCATGGTCCTACTTTCACAGCATTTCCGGTGTACCTATTAATAGGTTTGTTCCGGCAATGCAACAGCTTTTCAAGTGTATATATTTATCAATCGCGGTGACAGTTTAGACGAAGACTGTTAATTCGGCATTATGAATGCGTCCCCAAAATCTAATAATCCCATTGTAATTGGAAAACAATCATAGTGATCGCACAATTAGTAATGGCACCAAATATTGAGAGAGAGATTGTATAACGCAATAATGCAAATATTTAACGTAACATATCAATAAATCATGTCAGAGCTAGTTGTTATTACCTTTCTCATCCAAAGTTAATGTTGGTCGAACAATACTTCCGTGTGCTGTTGGTTTAGTTGGTGGTCCAAAAGTTGTTACTTTCGTTGGTGTGGTTGGAGTTACTACTACTCTTTGGGTTCCAGTTTGTAATAATGTTGATGTTGCTTGCGTTGAGGTAGGTAAATTGTCGCAATTACTAGAATTTAGGTGTGTATAAATTACGACCATGCACGAATTTTCTTAGCAGTGACTGTGGTTAGTAAAAATATTTTATTTGTTACGACACACGTACAAGAACATTCATCTAAAAATTGAAAAAAAAGTCCGCTGTGAATGAATTTACTTGAAATGACTGCAAAATATGTACAGAATATTACAAATCCACAGTAAAAAAACAAACTGTATTCTGTATGTGCTACTTTTAATCCGCTAGAATTAATCAATACTATGATTCTATAATAATTTAGCTTTACTTGTTACAGAAGTCGTCGAAACAACACTGCTTGCATGTGTCTGAATCATTTGCAGCCCCAAAGATACATTGCTGTGAAATAGAAATAGGTTATAATTATATGAATACTATTTAAAAACAACCGAACAGATCTATTTCAATGAAAAAGCAAACCTGATGTTGTTCCTTACGTTTTGATATGCACAGCCACTATCATATCGCTTTAGTCCGTTCAATGGGTTGACATGACTTCTCAGAAAACAAACCTAGATCAGGAAATTGACAATATTATAAACAATTTTTTCTACGTCAGTCTACTATAAATATCATCTACCACAAAGTTACATGATTAAATTTCACAAATAGAACTCAACAAAGAACACGGTAAAATTCTAACCTGGTCTTCGTTGCAGATTGTAATTATTTCACACGAGTCGTGTGACGCCTGATTATTACATCCAAAACATATTGGTCCTTTTTGAAGAACCCGATCTGTTAAACAGTTTGCAGTTTTTAAGCAGTTTTTCTCAGCAATAGTCTAATCAGAAAAACTGTTTGATAAGAACACTACAAATACTTTGGAGGCTGTTAAGACATATTTTTTAAAAGCAACAATACTTACAGGTTGCTCCACAACCCTGCATGTTACAAAAGTTTCCCGAGCAACATTCTTTGCAAGTTATGACGTCACTAGGAAAGTCGTCACTTTCTACACCAGAGAAAGTTGACCTTTTTTGGGGGCATTGCTGCGAAAATACCAAATAAAATATTCGGAAATAAAAACATTTAGTTTGAAAAGAATCATACAGCATACTTTATTGTTTTCGTTAACACTGTTCTGAAAATGGGAGGAATGGGTACGTCAACTGCGATAAATACCTTATTGCTTCTTATTTACCAAAATACGTTGGAAAACCAAAATAAGTTGTGTACTGACGTGACGTCATTTTATGTTGACGACGTCATTTCACCAAATAACGGCATGTAGACAATGAAAACGCTCAAAATGTTATCTTATACATGTGTAAGATAAAATAATTCGTAATGGCTGTATTACACGGAAAACAAGGTATAACATGTCATAAATTTCTATTTTGTTTAGTCCTTATTTGTTGGCACGAATGCACAACGATTTACAAATCTGATCACCAACATACCATTGTTGATGAACAACCGACGTCGTAAAACACGTGTCCTGAGTCAGATATAATTTGCCGCACGGAACAACTCTGAGAACACATCAAATATGTAGTGTCAATGCGCTATCAAGTTATCATGTTTAAACACATTTTTGTTAAACAAAAAAATATTATCATATACATACGCTTTTTTATGATTTCAATAACTATTTTCGATTTTTATGTTTATATACAAACATTACAAGCAAGCTTACCTCATGTGGTCCGCACTTTGTAACATGGTTACAGTCACTTGGCATCGGTATTCGGTCGCAGGACATACAATACGGTCCATTTGTTAAGCCTAAATTAATTTCGATAAAATTCATTATTAATAGACAAAACAATCACATATTTATATATTGAGGAGATATCACCTAGATATAAGAATAAATAATACCTAAACATATATTTCCAGCTTGAACTAAAATGAAGGCATAGAAGCAAAGCCCCATTTTCGACACGAAACAAAATTGGTGATCCCTTCTATCAAGAAGCTATGACATCTTGATAGAAAACTGATAAGATATACAGAACGTACCAAATAGGGAACAATGATTGAAAACGTGTTTATCAGAGTTCAATTTTTAATACATCCAATATGGTATAAAATATGTAGTAATAGTAGTAGCAGTAGTAGTAGAAGTAGTAGTAGTAGTAGTAGTAGTAGTAGTAGTAGTAGTAGCAGTAGTAGTATACCACCACTAAGTGTTCTTCTACTATTACTACTACTACTTCTGCTGCTGCTGCTACTACTACTACCACTGCTACTACTACTGCTACAACAACAACAATAACAACAACAACAACAACAAATACTACTACTACTACTACTACTACTACCTCCACCACTAATTCTTCTTCTACTATTACTACTACTACTGATGATGATGCAGCTGCTACTACTACTACTAATAATTTGTCTACTACTACTACTACTGCTACTTATACTACTACTACTACTACTACTGCTACTACTACTACTACTACTACTACTACTACTACTACTACTACCACCACCACCAATATCTTATTATTATTCTTTTGCTATTACTACCAGAATCACAACCGCCACCACCGCAACCACAACCACAACCGAAACAACTACTGCTACCGCTATTCCTTAACTGCTTCAATGAAATGTTCTGTTAAAATGGCGCAGAAATTATATGGCAAGATATCACAGGGAAACATATACAAGGCGGACACACGAAGGAATTGTTCTGATTCATTAATACACACGGGTTTATACTTTATAGGTTACTGGATTTCTACCGTCGTAAAAGCAGTCTTCTAGCTTTTATTCTATGCTTGTCTTGTTTTAAAAATAACATTGTAAACGAACATTTCATTAAAAATTTTATGGATTGGAAAGACGAATTTACAAGAATTCAATGTCCCATCAATTACATTTCGTTCTTTTCTGTGACACTGATATGGGAGATCATCAAAGTTCGATAAGAAACGCACTATGGTGAACGACCCCATAGTCATTTACCTAGATTGTGGGGATATTTACAGTCGAATTTCGGATTTAAATGACACCATCATAAATATAGATAGTGTGAACGCCAGGAAAACAATTGACTTCACAAAAAATAGGCACGGCGAATCGTTTTTAAAATTCTTAAGAGAGGCGAAATTGTGCGTGTTAAATGGACGGATTACCTCAATATCTACTAAAGGTAAAGCCGTGGGGGACTATATATTCACCCCACACTCAAACAACGATCTATTTAACAGATTTGAAGTGCATACCGTAATAGAGATTTGCGGTAAGTACCACATTCAACCGGACTGCGCAATGCCTGACCATTCGGTGTTATGTTGTACGGTATCTATTAAAACCATAATAAATACATCAGAGACAGATCACGGAACATGCCATGAAAACAGGAACCGTCTGAACGGGTAACCCGTTTAATTATGGTTCAATACCAGCAAATTTCATTGAAACAACGTATTAATAGACGTGATTGATAGAATATAAACTTGTTACTTGCATTAGAGTGATAATGACATGCTATATAGAGACATGTGCTATTTATACCATGAAGAACTGATTGAAAGAAACATGTCTTAAACAGTTTAAAAGGGCTTCCGTCATAAGATGAAACCAGGGGCTTGTTCAGGATTTCGGGTTGGGGGGGGGGGGGGCGTAAACTTTTGATCGTGCAGATATTATCCCTTTATGTACAGATCCGTTTCAAAGATACCATCATCATCATCATCATCATTAAATGCACTTTGTTTCACTGAATGAATTAATAATTCCTCGTATTATGTTCGAAAGACATGTCGGTTCATCTGCATGTCATGAACCTGATTTGGCAGTTAATTGCCCCTCTTTGATGTGCCTGTGCACAAAATACGTATTTGACATTAAATGCTATATATATCAGGAACATTTTTAAACATGTAGAATCCGCAGCTGACTAAATTCAAACACTCACGCCTCGAGGATCATTTGTATTATTCATTTAACGAAGTGTAATGACCTCTTTTCGAAGTGAATGTCTTTTAAATAACTCATACGTTCACAGTCATGCTCATTAATTGTCTTCAAATTGTATTCACTGTGATTTTTTTTCATCGAACCGAACTAACGGACAGACAGGCTCGTATGATTGCGTTATGAAATAATACGGCAAGTGATGCCGACGTTAAGTCGATTTTGCTGACTTATGGTGCCGGAAAAACATAAAATCGCCAGGAATTGGAGCCAACGTTCAGGACAAAACGCTACTTTATCACTTTATCTCGATTTTATGAATGCATGAAACAATATGAAATTTGGTGTGATTGCTTATGGAAAAATGAACAAAAAAATTGTCGATTTAGATTTTTTGAAACTAAACTATTTATTGAGACAAAACTGCTTAAACTCGAAAGTCGTCATTGAATTACGACGTTAAGTCATATTTATTGGAAAACTTTAAATGTCTTTTATGTGGTATCCTGTGTTAAAGGTATATTGCATCCAACATCTTTATATAATGTACGAATATAAAACGACAACAATATTATTTAAAAATAAAGGTATATATACCCATTGTCTATAATGTATCGTTTTCTTTTAACTTTTGCGCCGGTACTACGGTGTACGTAAGAAATCGTAAGTGGCGGGCTAGGTCGGGTATGTTTTACTGAATTGTATATGTATCTTTGACCAAATTGAGCGAGCGAAGCGAGGGAAAAAAATCATATATTTCCAGTTTTGACCGTTTTATTTAGGTCCAAAACGATATTAACAAATACCCATGAAAACAATCGAGGAAGACGGGAACATAGTTACCGACAAGACGAGCGTACTACAACGTTGGGAGAGTGAATTCCAACAACTTTTTGTTTGGCAGGAGAAACTTATGTATGGTACAATTGAGAAGATTATAGATACTCTTTATGCCCAATAAGATACATTTGCAATATGGGTAAAATTGTTTCCAACATTCTATATGACTTTAAGATATTTCAGACATTCGATACGACTTTATGTGGCTTGTCAATACAAGTAACTACTCAATGTATATGTTATTGTCAATAGGGGAAATTAAAACAATCAGCTTCATATCTAAGTTTACTAATTATATATTTGGGGTTATTTATAGAGTTTCTTTAACAGTAACCATAGTGTATGTTTAATATATACACATTTGTTTTAACAGTAACAATATGGTGTGTTTTAATTTGTGGTCGTTATTTAGTAGGATAGTTGGTTTGATGGTGGAAGATTGTACAGGTGTTATTTCTGTTGTTGTAAAATTAATAGTAGAGGTATTTTTGATGCAGGTGTTGTAGCAGCAGCAGAAGTAGAAGTAGCCATACTTATAATAGTAATAATACGGTTCTGTAAGAATTATTCTACCTATGTTCACAAATAGTAGTAATATTCTGTTAGAATCGTGTAAATCTATGTTCTCATTTTAAACTTTCTCTGGTAACACTGGGATAAAAGGCGTATTACTGACAATCGATTTCTCTCGTAGTATAATCTTACAATGGCATCTTTTCAGTGTCGCCCAAAAGTGGCGCGGTTATTTATGAGGCGTTTTATGACGGGAATTGTTAAGCCTCAAGATACTGTATACAGCGGTGTAATTCCCGGATCTAAAGGTTCTTGAATGTAAGGAATTTCAGGTTTTGTCATTGCTTAGTATTTCATCAAGTGATTATGGCAAATGAGGGCTTAACACCATTCTGAGTTAGCTACATGTAATTGCCGATAACATCTTAAGGAGTATCACGAAAGCTACATGCCCCGCGACAATGAACATTCTTTAAGGGGGACTTGTACGAATTTCTGGGAAAATTATAATGTAAAACCATCCATTGATTCTAATGAACAGACATATTTTTAACATAATATTATAGCAAATGTTAAGAATAACATATGTTCAGGCATGCGTATTTAGAGAGAAATTTAAAACTATAATCATACTTCGCTGCGCAGCGAACTATTATATACATGTACAAGTAAACGCAGCATCTAGATGAGTCAGTTCGATTGATGACGCATGCGCAGTCCTTATTTTCTCATTCTAAACCGAATGTTAGGATAAACTGGTGCATTCTCGATAAGAACAAGTTTTTGCCGATGTTGTCGCTTATTTGTGATATATGAAACGGAATAAATCTATAAAAACCAGTCAGTCCCTCTTTAAGATTCTTCTTAGGCTTCATCTTAATTACTGAATCAATGCATATCAAAACTCAAATATAACAAGCATTCCGATTGGCCAATATAAACGTAACTCACAAAATATTTTATTCTCTAATATTAGCGAAACAAACACTAGGAAAACACACGTTTCCTACATTTATTCAGACTGGTTTATTAAAACTTTCAACTGCTTTGTCCAGCCAAATTTAAGTGTTATGTAATTGTTTATAACGTATTTGCAAAACAAGAAACGGACAACACGCCGATAATTGAAGTGTCAGCTAAAACTGTTGTTGGTATTTTCGATTGCAGTATCAGAAATTACGTGAACAAAATTTAGTTATTTACTTAGTAGGGAAACCATTAAAACGTGAAAGGGAATCAAACGAAAATTTAGGTATATTTGGCAACGTATTCTTGCTGTGGTGAAGCATACCTGTCAGTATGTGTTTTACAGGTACATTTGTACTCTAGAATAAAGACGTCGAGATTCGTGCCTCCTATTCATGATTCTGATTGAGTGCCAAGAGCACAAAATTAGCGTTCTTTGCGTTTATTATCAACTGCAGTGGCATTACCGACATTACAAATAATATTACTTTGTCACATGTTTCATCAATACGTGGGTGTTTCAAAGGACCTATTATGGCTTTTCTTTCGTCACGTTTCACGTATACCACGTCAACCTGTGTAATTGGACGCAAATAATGAGACAATATGAACATCTTCAGAAAACATAGATCTCCCTGCTTGTTAATGTATCAATCATACATGATTGACGTCTGACTGAATTCAGTTGACGTTGTCAAACTTCAGTACAAATTTAGAGCAAATTTGAATGTTTTATGTTCTTATTGCGCACATGTCGACGCAGGTGCTTTTGTTATTGAACTGGCTTTTTCGTGCAATAGTCTACGGCTTCAGTTCGGTTTGGCTTCATAAATATAACGCGTGTTTGTTGTTTCTTTGCTTTCTGGTTCATTACTTAGGTTACGTCGGTTTTGAAAGCAATACAAGGTAGACGGATAATTATAATCTACTTGAGTTGATTTATTTTTGTCAGTTGTGTTTGCTTTGTATGATTGAGCAGTGAGTGTGCTATGATATCTGAAATAGTATGGTTCTTATAATATCATGGTATTAAATAACTTCCTTAAAAGTAAAAAAAGAGTTTACTTTTTCATATCTTTGCATTTCTATTTAAGCATGTGAAGCCGACAATAAATCTCATAGGTACTGAAGCAGATACTAAACTTTTTGTTTTTAGAGTGAAGTGTATCGTAAGTCGAAGTACAATAAAGAATGATGTTACAACCGTATTAAGCGCGTTGCAAGATGAGTAATTAAAGAAAACTGTCGTATTTAGCAGCATCAAAGTATAATTTATGTTATTTAAATGCATCAAATGAAATTCATCAAGTTGGTCCCGTGGGGATTGAAATATTATTAAATTAGTATGGGCAGCGTTTAAACTGAAAGTGTAAAGCTGTGCTGATAAACATTTGCCAGTTGTTGTCATTGTTTTGTTCTTCGAAGGGCTGGTGCAAAGACTGATGTGCGTGCGCGGGTGTGTGTGATATTTTAAAGTGGTCTAACATGCAACTTATTATAATAAAAATAAGCACCACGCTATTGTACATAATCAGGTACAGTAATAAGGTTAAAGATGGTGAATGCTTTGCAAACATTAGTTCTTCAAAGTTCCTATAAAAATAGGTGACATGTAATTCATAAGTGGATTATCAAGAGTTGATGAACCCGAAACGTCTTTCAGTGAACAGCAACTAACTGAGTTCTTACCATCCTCTGAAGAAGAAATCAAAATGATAACTCAACGATCGCCTAGCAAATCGTGTGAACTCGATCCAATCCAAAAATGGTTGTTGAAATATTGTCTAGATGAACTGCTTCCAATATTGGCAAGACTGGTGAACGCGTCACTTGAAAATGCATATGTACCTACTACATTTAAAGTTCTTGAATAAGACCACTAACAAAGAAACTAGGCCATGATCAAAATGTGCTTAAAAATTACAGACCAGTATCAAACTTACCATTTATCTCAAAGGTTCTTGAGAAAGTAGTTGATTCTCAGCTAGAAAAACACATAACATGACATAAACTCCATGAAGAGCGTCAGTCAGCATATAGAAAATTTCGCTCTATTTCGTGTCCAAAATGATATTCTTCAATCAATAGATCAGAATGAAGCAACTGTCCTTATTATTCTCGATTTATCAGCAGCATTCGATACCATTGTCCACACCACTCTTTTACACAGATTCGAACACCTTTTCGGCATTGCAGGCAAGCCAATCCAGTGGATGAGATCCTATCTGAGCGACTGTTTCCAGACTGTCTGCATCGATGGTGAACTCTCAAAACCTGTACTGATGAACTATAGTGTTTGACATGGTTCGGCACTCGGTCCAAAAAACAACATAATGGACACTAAACCTGTGGGTGCCATCTGCAGAAAGCATCAACTGGAACATCATTTCTATGCAGATAACTCTCAACTGTACATGACGTTCAAACAGAAGGACCACGCGTCACGGCGTGGTACCATAGAACGTATAGAAGCGTGTTTGATGGATATTATAAAGTTGATGAACAATAACTTGCTGAAACTAAACACTGACAAAACAGAGGTAATACTATTTGTTCCAAAACGGAATACCAGTGGTTTACACTGTAATAACACCTTCAACGACTGTGAGAAACCTCGGTGCAATGCTGGATTC
Source organism: Congeria kusceri (assembly GCA_027627225.1). Classification (NCBI taxonomy): domain Eukaryota; kingdom Metazoa; phylum Mollusca; class Bivalvia; order Myida; family Dreissenidae; genus Congeria; species Congeria kusceri. The sequence continues at coordinate 48,770,026 of CM051026.1, forward strand.
ACCTCAAGACATGGAGCAGCATGTTAACTCAGTCTCCAGATCGTGTTACATGCAGATCCGACAAATAGGCCAAATAAGACAATATTTGACTGTTCATGCCACCAAATCTCTCATTAACTCCTTAGTAACATCAAGACTTGACTACTGTAATTCACTACTTATACTCACCTCTAAGATCATTCTCAACAAATTGCAAACTGTCCAAAACACTGCCGCTCGTCTTATCACCGGGACATCACGTCACAGTCATATCACCCCTGTGCTGAAGAAACTTTACTGGCTACCCGTACAACAAAGGCTAGAGTATAAGATTCTGACCCATGTCTACAAAGCATCGCATGGACAATCCCCTGCCTACATCAGGAGCATGTTAGAAATCTATACCCCACAAAGACAGCTCAGATCTCTAAAGGACTCTCCTAGTAGTGCGTGTGGTGCCAAGAACTGTTACGTACGGTGATCGATGTTTCACTGCCGCTGTACCAATGCTCTGGAGCGCACTGCCCGCAGAACTCAGAGACTGTAAAACACTAACATCTTTCAAGAAAGCGCTGAACACGCACTATATTATTAGCATGTATTCAGATTGAAGATTATCACTGACTCTGTACATGTCAATTAGCTTAGGTATACCTGTTTCAATCCAGCAAAGTCATTAGTTTTAAACGCAGGCATTATCATCATATTATTTTTTTTTTTATATTTTAGCATAAGTTCTTAACCTCAGATGCATGCCTATGTGTTATTATATATTCACCACGGTTTTGTAACCATGTATATGTTTTAGTTTTTACCACTAGTGAGTAACCTCAGATGCATGCCTATGTGTTATTATATATTTACCACGGTTTTTGTAACCATGTATATGTTTGAGTTTTTACCACTAGTGAGTTACCTCAGATGCATGCCTTTTGTATCAAAGTATTGCATGAGTACTACCACCGTTTTGTTCTTAAATATTTAAGTCAGTGTATTTATATATGATTTTTTTTTCTTTTAATTTTATTTTTACCCATGTTATTTGAATTGTATTCATGTATGCATTGTATATGTTATTTTAAAATCTCTCAATTGTGATTGTAAAGTACGTTTGAACGTGATATTTCATGATAAAAGTGCTATATAAATGTGGTGCAATAATAATAATAACGAGTTACAAATACATTGAATGCCAAATAAGATACAGTTTTAACATCATTCATTTATGAAATTCAACATGGTGTCAATACAACTCTCTATGTACATATACTTATGTTTTTGACTATATGGGGAAATTTTAAAAAAAGTTTCATTTCTAATTGTAATTGTGCATCTGGGGTCCTATACACTGTTCCTTTAAGAGTGTATTTAGTGGAATAGCAGTCTTGGTGGTACTGGTTCTGGTGGAAGTAGTAGAGATAGTGTGTTATTTTTGTTGTTGTCAAAGTAATAGTAGTAGTATTAGCGTTGCAGTTGTTGTAGAAGCAGAATCTGAAGAAGCAGCAATAAAACTACATGTAGAACATTTAACAGTACTGTTTTTTTCAGAATACTGCGAGCAATTTTCACAAATTTTATTTTAATAGTAGAAGTGTGCTGTACGAATCCTGAAACCCTATTTCATATTCTAAACGTTCCCAGGTTAACGTGAGACGAAATGAGAACAACTGTCAATCGATTTCTCTCGTGGTTGGAGCGTATAATCATACACTGGGATCTTTTCAGTCTCGGCCAAAAGTGACGCGGATATTGATGGTGCGTTTTATGACAGGAATTGTTAAGCCTCCAGATACTATATTCAGCGGTGTAATTCCCGAATCCAAAAAAAAGTTCATAAATGTAAGGAATTTATGGATTTCGACGTGGAATTAATCCCTTTTTGTTGTGCACACACAAAATAAAAATAACGAAGCGCGTTCATTGCACATAGTTGGTTATTTTTTAGCCATCAGTTCAAAACCCATCGGAACCTAATTGCATGAAAACATTGTATTTACAAGTATTATGCCGTCGATATGACTCTAAAATATGAAATGGGATTCCATAGAAATGCAAGATTCTAAGTTGTGTGCGGATAAAAGGTCATCAGGTAGTGAATACCGTGAAACATGACCGGTGGCTCCACAGGTGTACGATTCCTCATAATTTGCTTTGGATGAACGTGGTTTCGATTGAAGCCTTTCTTTGAAATAAAAAGGAAATGAGCAGAAAATTAAATTGAAACATCTGATGATTTCTCGGTACCGCTTCTTCGTTGTCATGTTTTCAATTGCATCTTTAAAGGACAAAGTAACGGCGCCTTAAGTACGATGAAAAAATGCATTTCTGTTGAAAAGGCTGTACAGTGTATAATTATAACAATGTTCAGACTGATAGAAAAGTACATGATTTTTTTATGCGAATAATAAATCGGGTACAAAATAAAATAACAATTATGCTGTTTTCTAACAAACATTCGTTTGAAACTGACTTTTGGTTGCTTATTAGCTTTATGTATGAATGTCTTCCAGCTTTTATTTCATAACTTTAAACGTGTATTGTAGTGATAAGTGATAATTCACATGCATAATTTGTAGACTGCAGTTAGATCTATAACCAGGTTGTATTTTGAATTGTTTTGCTTAGTCAACAATATATGATTTTGGCAAAAAATACATATATACAGTGAGATGGAGACAGGCTGTATAAGGAAATAATCGATATATGACTGTGAGATGGAGACATAATATATAAGGAAAAAATCGATATATGACAGTGAGTTGGAGACAGGCTGTATAAGGAAATAATCGATAGATGACTGTGAGATGGAGACAGGCTGTATAAGGAAATAATCGATATATGACTGTGAGATGGAGACAGGCTGTATAAGGAAATAATCAATATATGACTGTGAGATGGAGACGGGCTGTATAAGGAAATAATCGATATATGACTGTGAGTTGGAGACAGGCTGTATACGGAAATAATCGATATATGACTGTGAGTTGGAGACAGGCTGTATAAGGAAATAATCGATATATGACTGTGAGATGGAGACAGGCTGTATAAGGAAATAATCGATATATGACTGTGAGATGGAGACAGGCTGTATAAGGAAATAATCGATATATGACTGTGAGATGGAGACAGGCTGTATAAGGAAATAATCGATATATGACTGTGAGATGGAGACAGGCTATATAAGGTAATAATCGATATATTGCTGCTGACATATTGTAGAAACATTGTACTTAATATAAAATAAACGTTCTTAATATTTTCGTAAAATCAGTAACGGTCATCGAAGAAGCTTTGCGTGTGCAGCTGGATCTCGTGTCCTTACTTATTATGTCGTCAAGGGATTATGGCAGAGAAAGGATATGTCTGTCTGAGTGAGATATCCTCTGATGACATCTGAAGTAATAGCACGAAAGGTCTAGGCTCCATCACTATGAACATTTGAAGTTTAATCTTAGTCTTCTTAAAGGGACTATGTCAACGAAAAAATTGATTTCCTATTGCACTATAACTGATGGTAGATGATAGAAATCTGCTATATTAAGACATGTACATTACATGAGGAATAAATAATAAAATAAATAATTATATATTTGATAAAACAAATCAGCACAAATGTTTTTCAAATTTATAACCCTAAGCGCTATCCTGCTTTGTAAGGAAGATGTGTATAAATTATGGTTATAATACATATCGTTACTATAAATAGTAACAAATTGACGTCACGAGCGGGCCGATATTCGTATCCGCCGGGCCAATATAATCATATTGGCCCCGGGCCGATTTTCTATATCTGAAAAGAATCAGATCGCGCGACGTCAACGTCAATTTGTTACTATTTATAGTAACGATATGTAATATAAACGATAACATACGGCAGAGCCGGGCCGGACGTCTATAATCGGCCCTAGCCGAATAACGGCCCTCGGGCCAAAGGCCCTCGGGCCGTTATAGCGGTAGCGGGCCGATAAATAGACGTCCGGCCCGGCCCTGCCGTATGTTATTGTCTAAATACAAAATACTCACAATTCTGACGTCAAAACGTATACATAAAAAAGCCAAACAGACACAATACATATTATACATTGATTTTTATCTCAGAATGCGTAATTATTTTCCCCATTATATATATCTCAATATAACCGTTATTAGATGCCATTATTGATATCTTCAATTAAAATCTTTTAAAATACTACCTCCTTGAGGCCCTTTTCGATGACATTGTTCCTTAAAATATAACACCAAATTGAATCAAAGCTCAATTGTAACTACAAACATTATCATCGTTCAATATTTTAAATTTAGACAATTGAGATTTGGAACTTTCATGGGGCGAGGTTAGCTTTCTTCCATTTAATGTATTAAAAAGTGTAAGACTACAACATATCATTTATATGGCAACTACGATCAAATTTAAATTTAAAACTTTTGCAACAGTTTGCGTTTGTGATTAAATTAAAATATGCCGATGAAAATGATAGGACAAATATGAATGAATATTCAGTCATATACGAATAATACTAAAACAATAAGAAGTAAAACGCTACCCAATCAACCGCCAAATTACGGATCTCAACTGACGTAAATTTGACCTATTTTGCTTCTGTCCATTCGTAGCCACACAAATAACTCTGAAATCTTGTATGTTATATTTAATGTAAAGGATAAACATTAATAGATAGCGACTTTGTTGAATGATAAACGATTATTCATTCCAAAGTGGTGTCATTTTTCAAGATGTCGAGGTTATTTGTACTTTTATTATTACTAATTTCAAGCCTTACATATCAGGCATCAAAAGGTTATTTAAATTTTCCAAACTGAATTATTTAGACGTTATAGCTTCTGGCCAACCTTTTTATAAAACGTGTTTGTTGAGTCGTAATGACTTTTATTTGGTCTTATTCTGGTAACTATGACAACCAAAACTCTTTATTTATCAATTTCAAAATTTCCTAAAACGAAAGTATTTCGTCTTAACGTATATAGCTCGCATGGTGTTATAGTATTAACTATAATAAGTAATAAGTAGAAGTAGCACTAGCAGAAGCAGCAGCAGCAACAGCAGCAGCAGTAGTAGTAGTAGTTGATGTTGTTGTCGTCGTTTAAACAGAACTTCTTATCAAATCTAGTAGAAAAAGCAACAGCAGTATCAGCAGCAGTAACCTCCAGACGTTTGTGCGGACAGACAGACAGGCAGGCAGGCAGGCAGGCAGGCAGGCAGGCAGGCAGGCAGGCAGGCAGGCAGGCAGGCAGGCAGGCAGGCAGGCAGGCAGGCAGGCAGGCAGGCAGGCAGGCAGGCAGACAGACAGACAGACAGACAGACAGACAGACAGACAGACAGACAGACAGACAGACAGACAGACAGACAGACAGACAGACAGACAGACAGACAGACAGACTACTACCACTATTACTACAACAGCGGCAACAGCAACAGCACAACTACAAACACTAGAAAAATGATAGCAACGACAACAGCTATATACATTCGCAACACCGTTTTGATGACAAGCTGATGTAGTTGCTGTTGATGACGACGACGATAATGATGATAATAATGGTCATCATCATAATCTTTCAGACATGAGCTATATACGGCGTTATGCGGCATCTTGACGTGCACAGCTTATGACTAGGTCACAAATAGAACGGGCGCTCTCCGATTTTTACGAACGGTAAAACATCGGCAATTTTTGGAATCTGGCGGGCGCCGCGCGATTTGTGTATTATTTGCTTCGCGTGTTCGCAAACTCAAGTGGGAGCCGGACGGGGTTTGCTGACTGACCTAGGGAACACGCAGTTTGATCAACGGGCGGCGACCGGCCGATGACCGGACGGCGCCCGTGCCGTGAATATGTGAATAGGACGGTCGCCGCGCAGGATTGTAGATGATTCAAACTAAAATGTATTGAAAAAGGTATCGAGTCAATGCAAGTCGGCCGGCCGCCGAAAGATACCATGGCGATAAATGTACATCGCTCAGTGCCTTTCCTGTCGAAGGGCGGCGCCAAGAAGATACCCGCACGGTCGCCGTTGAAATCGGAGAATGTATTTAAAGTAGAAAAATCGCACGGCCACCGCCCGATTCAAAAAAATGCCGTCCGGCGTCGGACGGTTCGCGGCCGACGTGTGTTTGACCTCCCTGACCCCGAAAAAAAATCGACTGGTCGCCGTTAACTTTTAAGTATGCTTAAAACTTCGCCGGGTGCCGTCCGATGAGCAAATCTTTCAGCTGGTACCGCACGATTGCAACTGCAGCCCGGCGCGCACCATTCGAGTTTGGCCGACTTTGGGTAAATCAGACGCAGCCCGGCGGCAGTTCCTTATTTATGACTGGTGCATTACGCTGAGCTGTATTCGGTGTAAGATGTATACGGTTTTATAGTCAACGTATACAGCTCACGTTTAAGCTGTATACTGCGTAAGCTGTCAACGGTCTAACAGTGGTTCAAGCCTAAAAATTGTCTACAATATTAATTTCTTCATCTTTATCATCTTCATTATTATAATCATTATATTCAACAACATTTTCATCCGAATAATCATCATCATTTACTAATAAATAAATACATATTGTTAATTTGTAGATAGGCAATATATGTTCGAAATCTAAAATCACGTGCTACCTACATGTAATTGTTATATTATAAAATGGTATGAAATCACAGTTCATACATACGATATATTGTATAATATATTATACACAGAATCGCCATTATCCTACTCACTAATTCATAACCGTTTTGATAATATGTCATCAATCGAGTTAATTTTGAAAAACACTCGTGAGATCTCAGGGACTTTTTAGACCTACATCTTTAAAAAAAAGTGCTGGGATTGTTCAACACTAATTAGGCCATCCATCAGCGACACCTGTAAATACAGACACAGAATTCAGTAACTTTCCAGCCAACCATCATCTTTAAAAGCAACAATATATATATCAACTGATCCAATATTGTCTCTCAGCACGTGGAACGCGTGTGTCTACTATACAGCCTCATAATAATCTCCCTTTAAATCACAAGTTTAACTGTTGTAAACACAGTAAGTAACGCCTTTTTCCACTGCTATTATACTTGATATATAATTTTGTCAACTACGTTTGATATTCACAGTATCTAACAAGCTGGTTAATGCAGACATTTCCAAAGATCACTGGAAACAATGCCATATGTGGATTTACGCATTATTTTGATTATTTTCTATATTTAATTTACTATTCCTGTTTATTCATAGGACATTTTTTTAAATTTATTGCAAGGGCGACTGTACGTTTAGAAATGATGAATTGACGCAGTAGAGTAACCTCCCTTGGTACGACCTTTTTTTCAAATAGGATTTAAAGACGAATGATATGTTTCTTTAACTACAGTGACCAAATATTTAAAGGGATTGTCAACCATATAATGACTTTTTATGCACAGTTCAGGTGCTCGACGTATATCAGCGTAAAATTTATAAAATGACATATATTTATACAATAACAACTATATGACCCCTAACATTAGGCATTTGTGTGTTAAGTTACCCATTCAAGTTACAAATCTCATCCGTACAATGGGTTTTTCCATTTAAAAAATACCGTGGATTTCCCGTTCTAACAATATAACAGGTCATGTAATATTTCCGCGCGAAAAGAAACACATCAAATGTTAAAGACATTTCATGTCCTAGTTTCCCATAAAAGGAATGATGTTCCCATGGATAATGTTTGCAAAGAGAAATCATGTCATTATGGTCAGTAAAGTATTTTAATTTCGTGGGTCGTCTAATAAAGCTATGCTAGTGTGGTATCAGGATTGAATAAAGACATTGATAAATCATAGGCAATTATAAACAAAGTAACATTGTTTTACTGTGCAAATTTACTTATTTGCAGTCAGAAACGAAACAAGTGATGTTGAGTTTGTAAATTGTTGAATGTATTATATATTTTAAACTTCAAATAATGTACAACATTTCATAGACAGCCCTCAAAATGACTTGTCCAGTTTATGACAATTGATATGACTATTCGAAGTACAGTTATCATGAAAAACATGAGACGTGTGCAAATGACCTCTGTGTTTTATTAATAGACTGACATTTGTCTATAATACTTACCATTTGGAATTTGACACTGAAACAACTGCGCATGCGCCAGTCACGCGTGGGATAATCACGTGACGATAGTGATAAATATATACACGTTATTTATAGTTTTACCTGGTAGACATACCCAGGTATTTTTTAAATGGAAAATACTGAAAATATGAAAATGTGTCATCATTTTTCAAGGAATATTGTTTTAATTAATAATGTACCAATGTCGAAATTTTACGATTATTTGAAAGTTTTCTTTTTTTCGTGATACTTAGTGAGTTGTGTGACAATCCCTTTAAAATCACATTCTACGCGGCGACTATAGGCTACATCCTTGTTAAATTTAGGAGTGAAATGCAAACTATTAACAAGAAAGCATAATAGTGAATACAAACAGGATTTTGTTAATTGTTAATACATTTTCTACGTTTCAATATCATAACGGTCAGGTTTTGTGATGGTTATATCCAGGTCGACAAAAAACCCTTTAACGTGCAGTTATACAAAAATGCAACTCAATAATATGTCAACGTCTTGTAAAACATCTTGATGGAAATAAGTATGTAATCCAGTCTTTAGTATTTTCATGCATACTTGTTATTGTTTATAACATTGTTAAACCTTTACAAACAAGAACGCCTCATACATCTGCTAAAGTCGTATTGAAAGAACTTTCAGTCAGGTCATAATAGTTGCATTTTATTTCTTTTATACATGCATGCTTATTATTGTTTATGGATCTTTTTAAGGCTTGCGACTGTATGCGGTCTGCTTTCGTTGTTGTGCTGGTTGTTGTACTGGTTGTTGTACTGGTTGTTGTACTGGTTTGCGGGCATGCGTTGTTCAAGGACTCTCATGTTTCATTTTATAACTTTATATGAAAAAGCGACTATTCAAAATATGTTTTATTTGAACCTCATATTCACCATACCCCACATAAAGCATAAATGGTGTCAACCGTGCAAACGAATATAGTGCATTTTCCCTGGCAGGTCACCATCGTGCCAACATACAATCAAGACTTCCTCCTCAGCTTATAAATGCCTGTCTGCACGGGAATCTCGTGAAACACTTAGATCGAAGGGTTAAAAGCGCTAGAAAAGCAAAACTGACAAAGTAAACGTGAACATCGAATAATGTTATAATTGCAATCTTTGGTAAAATATACATGTAGATGTACTATTTTAGTACGAATATCATTAATGGAATGTAATATGCATGTAATTTTATAATCGTTCAAAATATCATCATCATCATCATCATCATCACCATAATCATCACCATCATCATCATCATCATCATCATCATCATCATCATCATCATCATCATCATCATCACCATTGTCTTCATCACAATCTTCATCAGACAATACAAAGTTATATATTGTTACATTGTATACGTAAATAGACTTTATCTGCTGGATATCGAAAAAGCACGTTTTTATGTTATAAATTGGTATGCATACACATATAGGTAATGCATTTTTAATAAACATCACTTAATATACCAAAGAATTATCATAATATAATCATAATACACACTAATCCATAAGCGTATGGACAATATGTCATAAATCCAATGAATTGTGTAAATAATCGTGAAATCAGAAGGACTTCATTTTAACAAAACTGCTGGCAATATCCAACACTAATTATGCCATCAATCAACGACAACTGTAATTATTATACCTCACCCTTTTGTTTTCCTTCTTTGTTCATATAAAAACGAAGCAGTCAATAATTTTAAATATCACACAGCAATATCACCCGCAATGACGTCGTAGCGATAGACAGGTTGATCGGAGTTAAAAGGCGCTTATGAAATGGTGAGTAAAATAGTCCGTATTACAAAAGGGCATTATTTATTGAAAAGCCCTGTTTCGGTATAATAAAATAAAATAATATGTGTCAACCCTCGAAAAATAGTGTTGCCCGCGGCTTCGTCTTGGGCAACAGTATTTCCACGGGTTGACAAAACGCACTATCGCCCACAAAGAATGCAATATTTATATAGTATAGCCGCAAGATCAATTACTTTTCAATAACTATTAAATAGTATTTTATCCAGCCAAATATCATCTTAAGAAGCAACAATACATCTATCAGCTGATCTAATATTGTCTTTATGCACGCAAAACGCTAGCATCTATTAAATGGCATCACAATTAGCTACCTTTTCACCACAAGGTTAAGTGTAATAAACGAACTAAGTAGTTGTTCTCGACTTATGTTGCAGTTTTAATATAAGTGTGTCAACTACGTTTAATATTAACAACATCTACATGTAACAAGCTTGTTAATGCAGAAATTTTCAAAGTGCAATGCTGACAATGCTATACGTGCATTTACATGATTTTGTCATTATTTGATTTTACGATTTCTGGAGTTTGGAATTGCATGCTTTGTAATTTGAAAATATGCCTTATTTAAAGACAGTGTATGTGTTGAGCCACCTTGAACATAAAATTCGTACATGAGGATTCCTAACTCTGAACGCCATTTTGGCCAGCTATTCAAAGGGTCGTACATTTTGTATTGGAAAATCTGAATGGTTGACCCCCAGTTTGCTCAGTTGCAAGAAAGTATCTGGTAAGTTACGCAGACAGGCATGCAGTGTTTGATGTGCTCGCATTTGCAGGAAAGTTGCAAATTGATGTTGAAAATCACTGAAATGGTCGCGAAAACTGGTGACATTTGAAGCCCAAAATTGGCTGATCGAGCATGTCCAAATTATACCGGAACGGTGTACATAATTGTTCCTCTTCATGTTTGTGAAGCCACAGCCACAACAATATTGAAATGATGTTTGGTTTGTTTTCAGGTGTTGACATTATCAGTGTGTGCAAGACGGCTCGAATCCAGACCCAACCAGGCCGAGTCCGAAGCCCGAGAAACTGTTTAGTGTCCCCTAAATGATTAATTAAAACATCAGAGTATCTTTCCTTGTGTACGATTTATTTCTCATATAATATTTTAAAAATAGAATGATGTTTATATTTCTATAACAGCTTTTTGCGTTAACAGTTCAAAAACCTACCTTACTGTTACACATTGAATTACAATGACCAAATATTTTACAGCACATGCTACGAAGACTTAATATACATGTATAAACTTATTTTAGCAGTGAGCTTTAAATCAGTTAATTTGTATGTTATTGTTTTCATGCTTTCTGAAGCCCATAAAGTCAATTGAGATTTAGGTTTAAACACAAATGAAAAGGAACCTTAATAGTGAATACAAACAGGTATTTATTAAAATAGTTAATATATATTATACGTTCAAAAATGACTTTACGGCCGAGTTATGTGATGGTTATATCGAGGACGTTAAAAAAAGATGTCACAGTTATAAACAAGTTCAACTCATTAATATGCCAAAATCTTATCTTGATGGGACCATTTATGCAATTTTGTTAATTTTTGACATGTTTAGGGCTCTTACTTCATTTCGCATGCTCGTGTTGTCGTACTAGTTTGCGGACATGCCTTGTTCTTGTTAATAAATAAATATTTCATTTTTTAAACTATAAATTATGGAACAAAGTGTTATCGCACTCTGGTATCCAAGATCATATCTCTCTACTACTCGAGATGCAGCAGGTTTTTATGATGGCCATATCCAGGTTGAAAAAAAAACACACTACAACACCACGTTAAACAGTTATAAACACGTGTGTCTCAATAATCTGCCAACGTCTTATAATAAAAATTTTGATAAGAAAATGTATGCAATCCACTCTTGTGTTATTTATTATTATTATTATTATTTTCTTGTTATTTGTTATTTGTTACTATTGAAAGACATGTTTACGATTTTCTCTGTTATTGTTGTTTAATTTGAATTGCGATGTTATGATGGTAATCTTTATTTCTATTTACATGCATTATTAAATACATCTGGATCAAGTCTCCCGTTCGGGCGCCCGCAAACCGGTTTAAACCCCCAATGCTGTGCATTGACCGTTCCGAGGTTGACAGCCCTGTTTTATTTATATTTGTGTTGTATATAACGTGTTTTTGTATTGTGTTGTGTTTTTTTGGCAATTCTTCACTTGCAGTAAATAAAGGATTTATAAAAGATCTTGAGCTTCTAATAAGAGTTTTTTCCTGCTGATGCAGCTCTAGCAATCTCTTGCTGTCTTAATGGTTTGTGGACATTAGGACTATCCTGTCCTTGTAAATAAATATATATTTCATTACAAAAAATAGTTTTATGAAAGAAAATGTTATCGCACTCCTTTATCCAATATAATATTCCACTACTACGCGAGATTCATCAGTCTTTTGTTATCGCCATATCTAGGTTAAAAAAAGATAATTTGTATACACAAGAACGCCTCAATAATCGGCTAAAGTTTTATGAAAACATCTTAATGGAAAAAGGTATCCAGTATATAGCGTTTTTTATGTATTTTGTATGCAAACTTATGATTGTTTATTTGTTTATATACCTTCTTAAGGCTTCTGTAAGCATGCTCTCGTTGACGGCCTGTTTTGCAGACGACATGGCCGAGAAGCATTATAACTCTGCTCATAAATATAATCTTTACGAAACAAAATGTGATAGGACTCCAGTTTAATTGCTTATGGTTAGTTCATCCATTTACGGCCTACTTCAGAGATCCATTTCTTTGGCCACTTGTTTTTTATTATTGTTAAAGTGACACATCATCAAAACTACGAAAGAATTGTTTGATAATTAGACAACAAAATATTATGAATGCGTATAGAGATACATTCAAACAGATGTAATGTACTTGGTAACTTGATAATAGAAACAAAAACTATAAAACCTAAAACTATTAACACAATGCAACCATACGTTTTATAGTTTGTTAACATTTTGATGTGATTAAAACAGTTGGTATTACTGTCTCAATCAGATAGCAACGAAATACATTAGTACCCGACATTAAAGTTCCCGCGGGAACACGGGTATACATAATAGTTACTTCCCTTGAACATGTACTCATGTAAGTAACATGTAAGCGTCGGAGTTGCCATTTACATATTCTACAATATATGCGGCGTCGAGTTTAGCTGCTGTAAACAATGAACTACCTTTAAATTTTCAAATGACATACAGCTCTGGCAGTTTTGGCACTGAACAGATTGGGTAATCAACTTACAATTGCATAACATATTATCAGCTGTAAAACTTCCATATCATTCATGTTATGTTTTACAACGTTTAACATATGTGTTTGTACAGACATTTAAAAAAACTAGACAAACATGACAACTCCTAAGTTTGTTTAAACTAACGCTGCCTATTTCTAATGAAAATCATAAAAGTGCCAAAAAAAGTAATCACTACCGTAACGCTTGTAATTTATTTCTTTATATATTTGAACAAATGTATTTTAAGTCAACAATATTATCTGCTATTCTATATTTGCAGAAGGAAATTGCAATTTAGTTGATTTTTTTGGGCAGATTTATAGTCTTCGTGTGTCGCACGCCATTGTACAGAGTTTCACTCGATTCTTTAAATTAGTATTACACAAAAACGCGAAGCTCGTTTCGTACAGTAGTTTATAACATTAGGTTAAGGGAGAAGTCATCGTCGTAACTAACATGGGGTGGTACCTAAAATGAATCAAATGTAAAAATTGTTCAAGTGGCTACAATAAGTTATAGCCTGATTGCGACACACTATCCGCTTATCCGTTTTTGGACACTCTACTCATTCGTGTACGCCCAATAACCAAATGTTGCCGGAACATGCGCACGTGTAACTGGTACCTATAAATGGGCGGTCCAGGTCACTGCATAAACGATGTAGAAGTGCGCTTGTCTTGGGCACATTCGACTTTCTCGTGTCCGGAGATTGTAAAGAATGGCGACCATGGTATGTTTAATTTGTATCTAAATCTTCTATCTTAAACCTTTTGACAAAGAATATCATTTCTGTTCATTATTGCAAAACAATTGCAATTAAAATAATTACCGAAATGTATTTGTTTTCTTTTACATGTCTATCAGAAAAAAAGTTACTAAACAGAACAGGTTGCGTTTGATAAAATAACTCACATCAGAAATTAATATAAAAGAGATCGACAGATGTCACGCGTGTGATGTATATTAACACTGCATTGTTTCAATTAAAGATTTCAAACGCAATCATTTAAATCGAAACAAACTTGTTTAAACAACACATTCACGAACAATGTACAATGCAAATTGTTGACCAAAACTAAATAACTTTGTCGTGCTTGTTGTTTGTTGGTCTAAATAGAATTTACATTGTATAAACATGTTGCTTAAGATAATTATTTTAAAGAAGCATATGGACAGTTAATTTAAATACATGTTAATTTTATTTTACCCGCATACATATATAATAAAATATATGAATAACTAAATCACACCTGACTATAAGTACACTGCTGCCATACATATTAAAAAAAAATGCTAATGCAAGTGAATACAACATTGAATTAAGTTTAGCCGTCGCATATGCTGGGGATAGTAATATAGTAATGATAATTGTGTGCCGTGAGGAAATTCTACTAGTTTATATTGAGGAATTGGATTGTCCTTTTATAATTGCTGACATGAAGAATACTATCTTTAATCTAAAAGTCACCAAAGTTCCGACATAAACAATAAAGTTCAAATTTGTATTGATGGCAAGGAGTTAAAATTGCGCAGTATCTTGTTAAAATGTTCAGTTATGTATATGATAAATTAATATAACCCGATTCGTATTGTAATGGTGTAATTATACCTGTTTTCAAGAAAAGCGATCTGTCTTTGTCGTCGTAGTACAGGGGAATTATTAGTAAATACAATGGGCAAATATTCTGTCTTAGGTTAAGAAATTGAATATACAAGTAGTGTGAAGACACGACTCGTAGTTTCAATGAGGAGCAGGTTTTGACTGTAGTAATAGCCACAGCACCCTAGACTGCATTTGTATTACATACTGTTATTCAAAATGCTAGTTAAAATAAAAGCAAAGTTGTATTGTGCATTCATTTATTATGAGAAAGCATTTTGAACAGTCATACATGAATCATTATGGACAAAAACTTTTAAAATCGGGTATATGATGTAAAATGATGAAAATGATAACGGCTGTTTACCTGAGGCCCCCCCCCCCCAAAGTTCCGTTTCTGGTCTCCTGCCCCAAATATAAGGGTCGGGAGCTAGGCTTTTTTTATTTTATTATTATTTTTTTACGATGGGAGAATGGTGTGTATGTTCCATATATGTTTATATTCAGATGAGTGCCGTGTATTTTGGTACTCCATGTATTACGCGCACATGTTTACCCTAAAATTCGGCTATGAACATTCGGTGCGCGTTGTACACGGTAAACAGTCTTTTTCAGTCAGGTTTTTTTTGTGAAAAATTAAGTTATATTATATTTTATAATTAAATCATATTTTTTATTAACGAAACATTGCATCCTTATTACATTGTAATCATATTTCTCATTTGAACAAACAATAACATCCGTTAAAAACACAATCATTTGTAATAATACCTGTTACAACTGAGAAGAGTGAAATCGCAACTAGATCAATTAGCCAGGTCTATAAAATCTGCAAGCCGTTAGCAACAACCATGGTGTCGGTTTTTACTTCAAAAAGTCTTTGATATGACTGCTGAGCTGGGGCCATTGTCTAGCAGTTTGTAGCACTAAGCGTGTATCACGATTAACAAGTGGTGAGTGAAAAAAGCATCAGTCAATACTATTTTACATGAACAATGCAAGCAGTATCGATAGGGCATTAATGAATTTGCGTTCAAGAGGAAATGTAAGGATAAACTAAAATTAATGAATTGTTTCTCAGGCACCTTTTCCAACAAATCAGGAGGGAGGGCGATTTGTTTTCTTGAAGTTTTTTTTTTCTCCTACTATTTTCTATTGGCACCATGTAATGGCTTATTAAAACAAGTAAATAAGTACGTATTAAAGAAAATTAAGTTTTAATAACAACATAAGAATCCCTTTTTATAAAATTCTAAATATAGATTTATTAAACACAAACGGTCACGTATACAAGCAGACGTAAAAAGGCTATCAATTTGAATGTTCATAATTAACATAAGTGCTTTCAAAATGGTATACCATCAGCATTAAAGTACTTCTATTTATAGAATTTAACTTTACGTTTATTCATTTTTTTTATAACTTTCAAAAATAGGAATTATTTTTGCAATAAATCACCAATAATGTTTGGAAAGGAAAATCAACACTTGTCAATGCAGCTAGCATTTTGTTTGTTTCCATAGGACTTATATTGACACATATTTCCTTCAAAAAATATGGAATGCTAAATATTACACAAGCAAAAGCATCTGCGAAACAAACTTTTAAGTCAACACATAGACGATATTTATAACGGTTCCCAATCAAATATGATTTATTTTTCAAAATTTACACAGTATTTCACAACTTGTGTATATCCGATAAGAAAGTTACTGGAAATACCGAAATCTCTACTGGGTAACTCTTTTTCCGCTACGTTAAAATGCGGATTCGTTTAATTTTAAGCCGATGTCCATGGGATCTAATTCAATAAATCGTAATTTAAGTAATAGTTCTTATGAATGATTATGGTGTTTATTCGTCCGAAATATGTTTCTTATTTACGAAAGGCATTGTTCAAAAGCACTTGGTACGAACGGAATATACTATAATGTACATGCTGGTTTACTTCAGAGTCATCACCAGTTATTGCATACAGAATATAGACGATAGAAAGTAACCAAAATGTTAATAATTCACAGATTTCAATGGTTATTGTTTGTATTTTGTTCTGTAACATGTCAATTAGAAACACTTTCTGCCAAGTTTAGTTTTTATTAACATATTTCAAGACTGCTCCTTTAAAACCCGGGCGCGATCGTCAAAAAATATTAAATAATTTTTTTGGGGGCATTACATCAAATTCGAAGCGGGCCATTACAAAACGTTGCGGCGCTGCCTGAGAAACAAATCATTATTTTTCTAGCCTGAAGGGTGTGAAAAATATTAGACAGTTGTTTTGTTCCATCGGATAAATTGTAGATTTAAATTGAAATGACGAAATATACATTTTTTGGGAATTAACATGTTACTGCATAAAACCTAATTGAATAGTAAGTAACATGAATATTTGCATTCAATTTGGATTAATATGTGTTTCGCGCACAAGGTAATTAACAAGGTGTTAAAAATGTTAGAAACATGTCATTTGCCGATGTTTTTGATGTAACACTTAGTGTTACATGGAATAAAGTAGAGCCCATTTATCCATTAATTGTTATATTATTTATAAACGATATCAAAGACTGCATTGGTCTTAATAACTTGAATGAAAATGATTGCGTCTCTTATTGTACTCGCACATGCTTTAATTAACCGATGGTATGACATTATTTACGACTAGTCTAGAGAGTTCCAACTTCAAATGGATACCATTAATCAATATTCATGGAAGTGCGGTCTGAAGGTTAATGTAAAATTAAACAAAGTTAGTTTTTTCAGCATGTAGAAAAAGCGTCGTTGTGATCATATATCGTCAATAAAATGTAGAAATTGTTGAAAATTTTATTTGTTTAGGCATTTAGCAAAAATATAGAGGAACCAATGCTATCTAAAGCTATCAAAACTCTTAAAGATTAGCATTAAAAGCTTCTGGTATCTATCATATGTAAACACAGGGCATTGAACTACTGCTGAAAAATTATAAAACATCCTGATTTCACTTTTGTAGTATGTATATTAAACAATGCAATATGTGCAATGTTTAACATTTTAGATATATTACGTTATGTGCATAAATTTTCAATATTAATTTTGTTAATAATTCCCGTTCTATGATAACAACAGAGGTTAACAGATCAGTATGTTCATCAATGGTTTGAATCATTGAATAGATAGTCAAAGGTTAATTATTACTAATTGTTAAATGTGAATTTAAATTTAAAAGATTCTTAGAAATTACATTATATACAATAACAGATTAAAGCAACAGTTATCACAATTTAGATTGTGTATATATAACTTAGACAAATAGAGTTAGATATTATGATATTGCGAGAGATTATCGTTAATGTTAATTATGTAACTTAAATATTGTTGAATCAGATGGATACTTTCTTCTTGTTGTCCAGCAAACAGAGAATCACGCAAAAAGTATTGTATTTCAATTAATTGGTATAACCTTATGTTGTTTAACCATATTTGGCCGGATTTTCAGCTCTTTTAAGCCTTCGTTTAAGCGGCTTATCGTGAAATCGAGCGCTTATTTGTAAGCCGTTGGGCTGAGAAACTCGAGGAATGAACGGTTTATTTTTGTGTCGGGTTGCTCAGCTCTTTTCGTCATGGTTTTAAGCGCTCTATAATAAACCTGATAGAGAGCAGGTTTATCCAACATAAATACCTTACAAGATAAGTTTTGTCATCATCATCATCATCATCATCGTAATCATTATCAACATCATCATCATCATCATCATTATTATTATTATTATTATTATTATTATTATTAGTAGTAGTAGTAGTAGTAGCAGTAAAAGTAGTAGTACAAGTGGTAGAAGTAGTTGTAGTTGTTGTAGTAATGGTGGTGGTGAAAGTAGAAGTAGTAGTTGTTGTTGTAGTAATGGTGGTGGTGAAAGTAGAAGTAGTAGCAGTTGTTGTAGTAATGGTGGTGGTGAAAGTAGAAGTAGTTGTAGTTGTTGTAGTAATGGTGGTGGTGAAAGTGGAAGTAGTAGCAGTTGTTGTAGTAATGGTGGTGGTGAAAGTAGAAGTAGTAGTAGTTGTTGTAGTAATGGTGGTGGTGAAAGTAGAAGTAGTAGCAGTTGTTGTAGAAATGGTGGTGGTGAAAGTAGAAGTAGTAGCAGTTGTTGTAGTAATGGTGGTGGTGAAAGTAGAAGTAGTAGTAGTTGTTGTAGTAATGGTGGTGGTGAAAGTAGAAGTAGTAGTAGTTGTTGTAGTAATGGTGGTGGTGAAAGTAGAAGTAGTAGTAGTTGTTGTAGTAATGGTGGTGGTGAAAGTGGAAGTAGTAGCAGTTGTTGTAGTAATGGTGGTGGTGAAAGTAGCAGTAGTAGCAGTTGTTGTAGCAATGGTGGTGGTGAAAGTAGATGTAGTAGTAGTTGTTGTAGTAATGGTGGTGGTGAAAGTAGAAGTAGTAGTAGTTGTTGTAGTACTGGTGGTGGTGAAAGTAGTGGTAGTAGCAGTTGTTGTAGTAATGGTGGTGGTGAAAGTAGAAGTAGTAGCAGTTTTTGTAGTAATGGTGGTGGTGAAAGTAGAAGTAGTAGCAGTTGTTGTAGTAATGGTGGTGGTGAAAGTAGAAGTAGTAGTAGTTGTTGTAGTAATGGTGGTGGTGAAAGTAGAAGTAGTAGTAGTTGTTGTAGTAATGGCAGTGGTGAAAGTAGAAGTAGTAGTAGTTGTTGTAGTAATGGTGGTGGTGAAAGTAGAAGTAGTAGCAGTTGTTGTAGTAATGGTGGTGGTGATAGTAGAAATAGTAGCAGTTGTTGTAGCAATGGTGGTGGTGAAAGTAGAAGTAGTAGTAGTTGTTGTAGTAATGGTGGTGGTGAAAGTAGAAGTAGTAGTAGTTGTTGTAGTAATGGTGGTGGTGAAAGTAGAGGTAGTAGCAGTTGTTGTAGTAATGGTGGTGGTGAAAGTAGAAGTAGTAGCAGTTGTTGTAATGGTGGTGGTGAAAGTAGAAGTAGTAGCAGTTGTTGTAATGGTGGTGGTGAAAGTAGAAGTAGTAGCAGTTGTTGTAGTAATGGTGGTGGTGAAAGTAGAAGTAGTAGCAGTTGTTGTAGTAATGGTGGTGGTGAAAGTAGGAGTAGTAGGAGTTGTTGTAGTAATGGTGGTGGTGAAAGTAGAAGTAGTAGCAGTTGTTGTAGTAATGGTGGTGGTGAAAGTAGAAGTAGTAGCAGTTGTTGTAGAAATGGTGGTGGTGAAAGTAGAAGTAGTAGCAGTTGTTGTAGTAATGGTGGTGGTGAAAGTAGAGGTAGTAGCAGTTGTTGTAGTAATGGTGGTGGTGAAGTAGAAGTAGTAGCAGTTGCTGTAGTAATGGTGGTGGTGAAAGTAGAAGTAGTAGTAGTTGTTGTAGTAATGATGGTGGTGAAAGTAGAAGTAGTAGCAGTTGTTGTAGTAATGGTGGTGGTGAAAGTAGAAGTAGTAGTAGTTGTTGTAGTAATGGTGGTGGTGAAAGTAGAAGTAGTAGCAGTTGTTGTAGTAATGGTGGTGGTGAAAGTAGAAGTAGTAGCACTTGTTGTAGTAATGGTGATGGTGAAAGTAGAAGTAGTAGCAGTTGTTGTAGTAATGGTGGTGGTGAAAGTAGAAGTAGTAGCAGTTGTTGTAGTAATGGTGGTGGTGAAAGTAGAAGTAGTAGTAGTTGTTGTAGTAATGGTGGTGGTGAAAGTAGAAGTAGTAGTAGTTGTTGTAGCAATGGTGGTGGTGAAAGTAGAGGTAGTAGGAGTTGTTGTAGTAATGGTGGTGGTGAAAGTAGAAGTAGTAGCAGTTGTTGTAGTAATGGTGGTGGTGAAAGTAGATGTAGTAGTAGTTGTTGTAGTAATGGTCGTGGTGAAATTAGATGTAATAGCAGTTTTTGTAGTAATGGTGATGTTGAAAGTAGAAGTAGTAGCAGTTGTTGTAGTAATGGTGGTGGTGAAAGTAGAAGTACTTGTTGTTGTAGTAATGGTGGTGGTGAAAGTAGAAGTAGTAGCAGTTGTTGTAGTAATGGTGGTGGTGAAAGTAGAAGTAGTAGCAGTTATTGTAGTAATGGTGGTGGTGAAAGTAGAAGTAGTAGCAGTTGTTGTAGTAATGGTGGTGGTGAAAGTAGAAGTAGTAGTAGTTGTTGTAGTAATGGTGGTGGTGAAAGTAGGAGTAGTAGCAGTTGTTGTAGTAATGGTGGTGTTGAAAGTAGGAGTAGTAGTAGTTGTTGTAGTAATGGTGGTGGTGAAAGTAGAAGTAGTAGTAGTTGTTGTAGTAATGGTGGTGGTGAAAGTAGAAGTAGTAGCAGTTGTTGTAGTAATGGTGATGGTGAAAGTAGAAGTAGTAGCAGTTGTTGTAGTAATGGTGGTGGTGAAAGTAGAAGTAGTAGTAGTTGTTGTAGTAACGGTGGTGGTGAAATTAAAAGTAGTAGTAGTTGTTGTAGTAATGGTGGTGGTGAAAGTAGAAGTAGTAGTAGTTGTTGCAGTAATGGTGGTGGTGAAAGTATAAGTAGTAGGAGTTGTTGTAGTAATGGTGGTGGTGAAAGTAGAAGTAGTAGCAGTTGTTGTAGTAATGGTGGTGGTGAAAGTAGAAGTAGTAGTAGTTGTTGTAGTAATGGTAGTGGTGAAAGTAGAAGTAGTAGCAGTTTTTGTAGTAATGGTGGTGGTGAAAGTAGAAGTAGTAGGAGTTGTTGTAGTAATGGTGGTGGTGAAAGTAGAAGTAGTAGCAGTTGTTGTAGTAATGGTGGTGGTGAAAGTAGAAGTAGTAGTAGTTGTTGTAGTAATGGTGGTGGTGAAAGTAGAAGTAGTAGTTGTTGTAGTAATGGTGGTGGTGAAAGTAGCAGTAGTAGTAGTTGTTGTAGTAATGGTGGTGGTGAAAGTAGAAGTAGTAGCAGTTGTTGTAGTAATGGTGGTGGTGAAAGTAGAAGTAGTAGCAGTTGTTGTAGTAATGGTGGTGGTGAAAGTAGAAGTAGTAGCAGTTGTTGTAGTAATGGTGGTGGTGAAAGTAGAAGTAGTAGCAGTTGTTGTAGTAATGGTGGTGGTGAAAGTAGACGTAGTAGTAGTTGTTGTAGTAATGGTGGTGGTGAAAGTAGAAGTTGTAGTAGTTGTTGTAGTAATGGTGGTGGTGAAAGTAGAAGTAGTAGTAGTTGTTGTAGTAATGGTGGTGGTGAAAGTAGAAGTAGTAGTAGTTGTTGTAGTAATGGTGGTGGTGAAAGTAGAAGTAGTAGCAGTTGTTGTAGTAATGGTGGTGGTGAAAGTAGAAGTAGTAGTAGTTGTTGTAGTAATGGTGGTGGTGAAAGTAGAAGTAGTAGTAGTTGTTGTAGTAATGGTGGTGGTGAAAGTAGAAGTAGTAGAAATAGTAGTTGTTGTTGTTGTGGTGGTGGGGGTGTCGGTGGTGGTGGTAATTCTGGTGGTTGTGGTAGAAGTAGTAGTATAAATAGAATTAAGTGAAGCATTAATAGTATTTGTATTAGTATAAGTAGTAGTAGTAGTAGTAGTCGTAGTCGTCGTCGTATTCGTAGTAGCAGTTGTAGTTGTAGTAGTAGTAGAGGTAGTAGTAGTAGTAGTAGTAGTAGTAGTAGTAGTAGTAGTAGTAGTAGTAGTAGTAGAAGTAGTAGTAGTAGTAGTAGTAGTCGTAGTCGTCGTCGTAGTCGTAGTAGCAGTAGTAGTAGAAGTAGTAGTAGTAGTAGTAGTAGTAGTAGTAGTAGTAGTAGTAGTAGCAGTAGTAGTAGTAGTAGTAGTAGTAGTAGAAGTAGTAGTAGTAGTAGTAGTAGTAGTAGTAGTAGAAGTAGTAGTAGTAGTAGTAGTAGTAGTAGTAGAAGTAGTAGTAGTAGTAGTAGAAGTAGTAGTAGTAGTAGTAGTAGTAGTAGTAGTAGTAGTAGTAGTAGTAGTAGTAGTATTAGAAGTAGTAGTAGTAGTAGTAGAAGTAGTAGTAGTAGTAGTAGTAGTAGTAGTAGTAGAAGTAGTAGTAGTAGTAGTAGTAGTAGTAGAAGTAGTAGTAGTAGTAGTAGTAGTAGTAGAAGTAGTGTTTGTCAGAGAGCAATAATTTAACTAGCAGGGTGAATGTGATAATTGTTTATAAACACGCAAAACACATCGATAACTAGATTTCAAATAAGAATGTCGACAATAAATTCTGGCAACAGTAATATTTATTTTCATATTACTAAAATAAATTATGAACACCATTAGTATTAACACAAACATGTTATGGAATTTTAAAAAGGTTTTGGACACAAAAACGAATTTACATTTAGCATTAGACCGACTATATATTTGAATCACACATGTATATATAAGCTTTAAACTGAGCAAACGGACTGATCCTCGGATCAAGTAAGCGCTTAACTTCGAAAAGGTGAGCAACTCGATTGGAGACGGCTTATTTATTGGATAAACCGAGGTATATATGATCCATCTCAAACGGGTTTAGCTGGACAAGCGGCCAATTATGTCATGATGATATCATGTTCCAGCGATAAAAATTGAAATAGATTTCTTTCACGTGCAATGAATCTCGGTGACGAACAATTAACAGCTCTTGCTGCCTCTTAATAATACAATGTCTGTACGTTTTATATATTGCTTTGCATTCTCTATGTCTTTGTAAATACATGTTTGTACATTATTAATAGCTAAAGGCTATTTGCCGACTTGCAAAAAAAAAATGCAACTAGGAATAACACGATACTTGCGTACAATTGTATTTTTTATTATTTCAGTTTTGGACTACAATCACGACTTTTACCATTATTTTGTCGAATACCATTTTCCAGATAAATGGCGCCGGTAAGTATTCTTTAGATAGCAAATTTGCGCACATCATTCGAGGTAACACCGAGGATGTATGTTCTAGTGTTATACATGCAAACAAGTACCGAAACATATTGTTATAAGAAATGATGGCATCACATGACACATTTTGCATCTCTAAATTATATCTCATCAGAACTCGGAGATGTATGTTCTTCTACAATTGTCTGTGACACGCCAATTGATGCTGTATGCGACCTGAATGCGAGTCCAGATAAATGCGCAATAGGTAAAGCTTGTATATACGAATATATATATATGTATTAATGAAACAAAAAGACATTTCATACCCAACTTTCGATATTTTGAGAGCTCACATTACTTGTTATTTTAATTAATCAATCACTTTGGATATGTTGCTACATTGTGTACATAATAATTTAATTTTAACATTATCAGTTAATTAGTTATTATTTAGAGTTGACTTGATATATTGTGTTGGTGAAAATGTTGTATTGTCTTTATTTTAGAAAGTGGGGGTGATTGCAGTGGAGATAACAGCGACAAATGTGTCACGCATTCAACTTGCGAAACCGATGTTTGCAAATGCAGTACAGGATATTTACCCTCAGAAAGTAAACTTTGTGCAAGTAAGCTCCGTATTTTGTTTTTGCGTTAGTCCTTAAACGCTTTTTATACAAAGCTTTGAACTAATTCGACTCGAACATACACCTATAACAACATTTCGAGGGTTGACTGTGAAACTGGTGTAAGTGTTCAGCATTTCTATATCAGATACACTAGTTTTGCATTTAATCCTCGATTTTGCCAAGCGGGTGCCAAGCGGGTGCGTTAAAGTAAACATGTGGAGTCGAGTAGAAAGCACAGAGAGTAGTGTGAAACGGAAATTGTGTTTCATCATGAAACGGAATAGTTATGTAGTCAGATGAAAGCTTTAATTTCAATGTCAAAATACTTTTCGGTTCCTCTCTTGTTAGGCTTGAATTTGATTTACCAACCAAAGTAACTGAAAGTCCTTGGAATTCATATAACGTGTATATTAATTGTGAAATATCATTATATAAACATGTATGATATAATAATTTTGTATTAAGTTGTTGTAACTTAAGTTCTATATATACGGTTAAAATATTTCCACAGTAATTATTTCACCGTATTCTATTGAACGCTGTCACGTGATAAAAATTCAACAACGCTTTTGACAATACAAATCAAAATAGTAACGGTGACCTTGACCTTGACCCAATCCGCCCCATACGCAATCCCAAGCGATGTGTTGACAATACAAATCTTCTCTAAACTAATTGTAACGTTTTTATTTGTATAGACATTGGGACTAAATGTACTGCAAACGAAGATTGTATCGCGGGCGATCTATGTGACTTACAGACAATTGACTATTTGCGCTAAAGGAACGTACATCGATTTTGTTAAAAATATTAAAGAAATACCACCAAACCTCCCTCTGGTCGTGTGTGCATGGATATTGCTTAAGAATGTAGAACATTGGAGAAAAATCGACACTTTAAATAATTAGAACCAGTTTCTAATGTTGGGTTTTGTAACTTAAACTGTAACTGTAAAATACATGGATATTTAGGACACATGTGAAAATACTCGACGAAGATTTATGAATGTGTGACTTATTGACGAACAAAATAATATTAATACGTACGTAGTCTGTCTTCAACATGTTCGCTTAACACAAACACTTGCTCCTTTGATGAATAGTTGGCCATTGACCAAATAAAAACGAATATTACGCACATAATTGTTTTCTGACGCTCATTGCCTACTTGGTCCAGACAAAATGTTCCGTTTTAGAGGGCCAAAACAGAATCCACTAAGAGGGTGCTTCCGTCATGGGCAGTCCTCGTGTATACACGCACGAGCCTTTATGAGCGAGTTTGAAATAACACCCCATTATGATTCTATTTCGTATAATACCAAATTATTTTACGATGTAAATCTCATGTTATTTAAGACCTTGGAACAGTCTGTACTGATACTACCGATTGTGTTACGGGTGATGTGTGCGACTTGAATGCCGCGTCAACTGTCTGTGCAAAAGGTAAGGCAAATGATTACTAATTGTTATTTCCAAAGCCCCTTACTCATCGTGTACATGAATGTATGTTTCAATACGGAATATACTTAAATACCAAATGCATGTTAATTGATGCCTCAAAATACATAATATACTATTGATAACCACTCCTTTTATAGGCAGCAATAGTGCGTGTAGCGGTGGTAGCAATGGCAATTGTGTCACGCATTCTACTTGTACCAGCACCAAGTGTACATGCAATAGCGGGTATATTGCCGCTGACAACGAACTTTGCTATCCAGGTATTCTGGTATTTCCTTAACATTGATATACTAATATATTATAAAACATTGCTGCACATTATACCAAAAGAAAAAGGTATAAATATATTTTTCACATTGTACACAATGCGCTTTGGTCTGTCAAATATTTAATGTATTAACAAACCGACATATAATTTAGATATTGACATTGATATGACATATATTAGAGATTAGTAGTCTCGAAAAATAGAAATGCATTAGTTCAGATGTTTTGGTTAGTTAAGCCGTTAATTGAACGTACTTACAAAAATACGAAACTCTGTGAATAAGTCCTTTTAAAACAATATTTTATATTATTAACCAAATTTTCGAAAAACAATTTCGGTTATTAGATTGGCGTATATCGTTGGGCGGGCGTTTGGGCGTAGCAATTTTCGTTTCCGCTCTATAACTCGAGAACGGATTGAATTATTGTAATAAAACTTCATACTCGTAGATACCTTATAGCGAGACCTCGCATAGGATTGCATATCGGGTGGGTGGGGTCAAGGTCAAGGTCGCTGTTACTAAAAATAGAAAACGGTTTCCGCTCAATACCTTGAGAACGCATTGAGATATTTTAATGAAACGAAATATATAGATACCTTATATTGAGACGTAGCTTGGAATTGCATATGGGGTGGGTTTGGTCAAGGTCACGGTCGCTGTTAATAAAAATATAAAAACGGTTTCCGCTCAATAACTTGAGAACGCATTGAGATGTTTAAATGAAACTTAATACATAGATACCTTATATCGAGACATCTCTTGGAATTGCATATGGGGTGGGTGGAATCAAGGTCAATGTCGCTGTTAATAAAACTAGAAAAACGGTTTCCGCTCAATAACTTAAGAATGCATTGAGATATTTAAATGAAATTTAATACATAGTTACCTTCTATCGAGACCTCGCTTGATACTGAATATGTAGTGGGTGGGGTCAAGTTCAACGTTAATGTTACTAAAAAAAGTAAAACGGTTTCCCCTCAATAACATGAGAACGCATTGAGATATTTTAATGAAACGTAATACATAAAAATAACTTATATCGAGACCTTGCTTGGGATTGCATATGAGGTGGGTGGAGTCAAGTTCAAGGACACTGATACTAAAAAAAGAAAAACGGTTTCCCCTCAATAACATGAGAACGCATTGAGATATTTTAATGAAACGTAATACATAAAAATAACTTATATCGAGACCTTGCTTGGGATTGCATATGAGGTGGGTGGAGTCAAGTTCAAGGACACTGATACTAAAAATAGAAAAACGGTTTCCACTCAATAACTTGTGAACGCATTGAGATATTAAAATGAAACTTCATACAAAGATACCTTATATCAACACATCGCTTGGGATTGCGTATGGGGCGGATGGGGTCAAGGTCAAGGTCACCGTTACTAAAAATAGAACAACAGTTTCCGCTCAATAACTTGAGAACACATTGATATATTTTGGTGAAACTTCATATGTAGATACCTTGGATCTAGACCTCGCTTGGGATTGCGTATGGGGTTGAAGGAGTCAAGGTCAAAGTCACCATTACTTAGATTTTTGTGCCGATTTCAATGCATTTCGTTCGAAAAAAAAATTGTGTGTGGATTTGCCACGTTTCTAGTTATATATGTATAAAACACTGTTTTTGAAAGTGTATATATGTAACATCGTTCATGTTATATTAACTATTTAATAAAAATATTGTTTCCACTGCTTTAGGACTGGGAACCATATGTACAAGAAATGAAGAATGCACTGAAGTCACTCCGAACTCGGCGTGTACAGGCACAACTAGCAAAACTTGCACTTGTGCCGCACTCTACATTAAACAAGGAGAAGCCGGCAAGGCAGGCGAGTGTTTCGTATTTGTTTTCCATGATTAATATTTTGACATACGTGCTTGTTTAGAACTACAAGTAATATCATCACAGCAAATGTTCTACCAACGGCGGCAGTTCTTATACTTATACCATAAGCCACAAAGATTAACCAACTGCATGATTATAGCAATGTAATCTATGCAAAACAGTGACGTCTTTGACAGTGTCAAATAATCAATCTTTTAAAACGATTTGCAGGAGTCATTCAAAGAACATTGTCAAATGACTTAATGAACATTTAGTTCTTATGATACGTGCAATACAATTATGTTTTTATTTTATTCAGGAGTGGGTACCTCATGTACAAGTACTGAGGATTGCACTGCCCATTCATCGTGTACTGGTACAGGCACGAAAACATGTTCATGTGACACAGGTTATAATCCACAAGGATTGGAGTGCAAGGCAGGCAAGTGTGTTTATAATGTGTATAACGACAGTAGGATGAATGCATGTGGTTATGTTGCAAAATATGTTATACATTTGTGTATATCGATAGTTGTATACATCAACATTAGATGGAGGTGTATCTATGCATTGCATAGACATTTGCATTACGGAATGGCCAATGAAATTACTGGTCGTGTATCGTCATTACTACCTACAGTATACATTTATATTACTAAATAACTAGAGCATTTATACGTTGTTTATGTATCTATGCATGAACTATACGTTTAGAAAGTTTTTTCACTTACGCGTAAAACAGACCAATTTGGACAACCCTCGTACATTTACAAGCTAAAATGGAAAACAAATACACTAGCGGTTCCATGGGGGCGCACCCCGCACGCGCTCCCCTTAAAACTCCCGGACCATATATATATATGGGCATATATAACACGGTCAAAACTGGATAAAGTATGCAATTTTTTTTTCGCTCGCTTCGCTCACTCACCTTTTCTAAAAACATACATATTAACTTCAGTAAAACATACCTGACATAGCCTGCATCCTACGATTTCTTACTTACTTCGTAGTACCGGCGCAAAAGTTCGGCGGAAACTATAAACAATGGGTATATATACCTTTATTTGTCGATGATCATGCTGTTTCTTTGCATTCATAAGAAAGAATTAACTTAATAAAATAGAGGGTTGTCCACAAAGTTGGCTCCAATTCTTGGCGATTTCATATTTTTCCCGGCACCGTATGACAGCGATATTGACACACAGTCGGCATCACTTGCCGTAATACTTCACAACGCAGTCATACGAATATCTTTCACAATATTTCGTGTAAAACATGTTTGTCTGTCTGTTCGTTAGTTCGTTTTGAAAAAAAAAGAAAAAAAAGTCAATTGATGAACATGGCTGAGAACGTGTGAGTCATTTAATGACATTCATTTCGAAAAGACACCATTAAACTTCGGTAATTGAATAAAACAAAAAATCTGTATGCGTGTGTGTTTAAATGTAGTCACCTACGGATTTTACATGTTAAAAGATGTTCCTGATATATAACATTGAATGTAAAATGCGTATTTAGTGGTCAGGCACATCAAACCATAGCAATTTACTGCCAAAACAGGTGCATGACATACAGATAAATTAACACGTGTTTCGAACACAACACGTTGAAGTATCATTATATTCTGCTATACACAGTGCATTTGACGACACAACGTCGACGACGACGATGATGATGATGATGATGATAGCGATGATAATGATGATGATGTGCAAAAGTATTATATATAATTGATACGGATTTGTAGCTGATCACTGAAAACTCGCAGACAATATAAAGGAGTCATAACAGCACGATCAAAAGTTTACGCCCCCCCCTCAACCCTTAATCCTGGGCCCGCCCCTGAAATAAACATTATTTGGGATAAATTGTGGAGACGCCTTTACGTCACTGACTTTCATAAGGTAATATCACATTACATAAAATGATACCATAACGAATATTCCATGTTTTAAAGTGTTTGGTATGAATTGCAGCTCTTAGCACTCCTTTTAAAACTATTTGCAGGAATCATTCAAAGAACATTGTCAAATGAACATTTACTTCTTATGATACGTACACTACAGTTACGCTTTTGTTTTATTCAGGAGTGGGCACCTCATGTACAGACAATGCGGATTGCAGTGCCCATTCATCGTGTACTGGTACAAGCTCGAAAACATGTTCATGTGACACAGGTTATAATCCACAAGGATTGGAGTGCAAGGCAGGCAAGTGTGTTTATAATGTGTATAACGACAGTAGGATGAATGCATGTGGTTATGTTGCAAAATATGTTATACATTTGTGTATATCGATAGTTGTATACATCAACATTAGATGGAGGTGTATCTATGCATTGCATAGACATTTGCATTACGGAATGGCCAATGAAATTACTGGTCGTGTATCGTCATTACTACCTACAGTATACATTTATATTACTAAATAACTAGAGCATTTATACGTTGTTTATGTATCTATGCATGAACTATACGTTTAGAAAGTTTTTTCACTTACGCGTAAAACAGACTAATTTGGACAACCCTCGTACATTTACAAGCTAAAATGGATAAACAAATACACTAGCGGTTCCATGGGGGCGCACCCCGCACGCGCTCCCCTTAAAACTCCCGGACCATATATATATATGGGCATATATAACACGGTCAAAACTGGATAAAGTATGCAATTTTTTTTTCTCTCGCTTCGCTCACTCACCTTTGCTAAAAACATACATATTAACTTCAGTAAAACATACCTGACATAGCCTGCATCCTACGATTTCTTACTTACTTCGTAGTACCGGCGCAAAAGTTCGGCGGAAACTATAAACAATGGGTATATATACCTTTATTTGTCGATGATCATGCTATTTCTTTGCATTCATAAGAAAGAATTAACTTAATAAAGTAGAGGGTTGTCCACAAAGTTGGCTCCAATTCTTGGCGATTTCATATTTTTCCCGGCACCGTATGACAGCGATATTGACACACAGTCGGCATCACTTGCCGTAATACTTCACAACGCAGTCATACGAATATCTTTCACAATATTTCGTGTAAAACATGTTTGTCTGTCTGTTCGTTAGTTCGTTTTGAAAAAAAAAGAAAAAAAAGTCAATTGATGAACATGGCTGAGAACGTGTGAGTCATTTAATGACATTCATTTCGAAAAGACACCATTAAACTTCGGTAATTGAATAAAACAAAAAATCTGTATGCGTGTGTGTTTAAATGTAGTCACCTACGGATTTTACATGTTAAAAGATGTTCCTGATATATAACATTGAATGTAAAATGCGTATTTAGTGGTCAGGCACATCAAACCATAGCAATTTACTGCCAAAACAGGTGCATGACATACAGATAAATTAACACGTGTTTCGAACACAACACGTTGAAGTATCATTATATTCTGCTATACACAGTGCATTTGACGACACAACGTCGACGACGACGATGATGATGATGATGATGATGATAGCGATGATAATGATGATGATGATGATGTGCAAAAGTATTATATATAATTGATACGGATTTGTAGCTGATCACTGAAAACTCGCAGACAATATAAAGGAGTCATAACAGCACGATCAAAAGTTTACGCCCCCCCTCAACCCTTAATCCTGGGCCCGCCCCTGAAATAAACATTATTTGGGATAAATTTTGGAGACGCCTTTACGTCACTGACTTTCATAAGGTAATATCACATTACATGTTTTAAAGTGTTTGGTATGAATTGCAGCTCTTAGCACTCCTTTTAAAACTATTTGCATGAATCATTCAAAGAACATTGTCAAATGAACATTTACTTCTTATGATACGTACACTACAGTTACGCTTTTGTTTTATTCAGGAGTGGGCACCTCATGTACAGACAATGCGGATTGCAGTGCCCATTCATCGTGTACTGGTACAAGCTCGAAAACATGTTCATGTGACACAGGTTATAATCCACAAGGATTGGAGTGCAAGGCAGGCAAGTGTGTTTATAATGTGTATAACGACAGTAGGATGAATGCATGTGGTTATGTTGCAAAATATGTTATACATTTGTGTATATCGATAGTTGTATACATCAACATTAGATGGAGGTGTATCTATGCATTGCATAGACATTTGCATTACGGAATGGCCAATGAAATTACTGGTCGTGTATCGTCATTACTACCTACAGTATACATTTATATTACTAAATAACTAGAGCATTTATACGTTGTTTATGTATCTATGCATGAACTATACGTTTAGAAATTTTTTTCACTTACGCGTAAAACAGACCAATTTGGACAACCCTCGTACATTTACAAGCTAAAATGGATAAACAAATACACTAGCGGTTCCAGGGGGGCGCACCCCGCACGCGCTCCCCTTAAAACTCCCGGACAATATATATATATGGGCATATATAACACGGTCAAAACTGGATAAGTATGCAATTTTTTTTTCGCTCGCTTCGCTCACTCACCTTTTCTAAAAACATACATATTAACTTCAGTAAAACATACCTGACATAGCCTGCAGCCTACGATTTCTTACTTACTTCGTAGTACCGGCGCAAAAGTTCGGCGGAAACTATAAACAATGGGTATATATACCTTTTTTTGTCGATGATCATGCTGTTTCTTTGCATTCATAAGAAAGAATTAACTTAATAAAGTAGAGGGTTGTCCACAAAGTTGGCTCCAATTCTTGGCGATTTCATATTTTTCCCGGCACCGTATGACAGCGATATTGACACACAGTCGGCATCACTTGCCGTAATACTTCACAACGCAGTCATACGAATATCTTTCACAATATTTCGTGTAAAACATGTTTGTCTGTCTGTTCGTTAGTTCGTTTTGAAAAAAAAAGAAAAAAAAGTCAATTGATGAACATGGCTGAGAACGTATGAGTCATTTAATGACATTCATTTCGAAAATACACCATTAAACTTTGGTAATTGAATAAAACAAAAAAATCTGTATGCGTGTGTGTTTAAATGTAGTCACCTACGGATTTTTTACATGTTAAAAGATGTTCCTGATATATAACATTGAATGTAAAATGCGTATTTAGTGGTCAGGCACATCAAACCATAGCAATTTACTGCCAAAACAGGTGCATGACATACAGATAAATTAACACGTGTTTCGAACACAACACGTTGAAGTATCATTATATTCTGCTATACACAGTGCATTTGACGACACAACGTCGACGACGACGATGATGATGATGATGATGATGATAGCGATGATAATGATGATGATGATGATGTGCAAAAGTATTATATATAATTGATACGGATTTGTAGCTGATCACTGAAAACTCGCAGACAATATAAAGGAGTCATAACAGCACGATCAAAAGTTTACGCCCCCCCTCAACCCTTAATCCTGGGCCCGCCCCTGAAATAAACATTATTTGGGATAAATTTCGGAGACGCCTTTACGTCACTGACTTTCATAAGGTAATATCACATTACATGTTTTAAAGTGTTTGGTATGAATTGCAGCTCTTAGCACTCCTTTTAAAACTATTTGCATGAATCATTCAAAGAACATTGTCAAATGAACATTTACTTCTTATGATACGTACACTACAGTTACGCTTTTGTTTTATTCAGGAGTGGGCACCTCATGTACAGACAATGCGGATTGCAGTGCCCATTCATCGTGTACTGGTACAAGCTCGAAAACATGTTCATGTGACACAGGTTATAATCCACAAGGATTGGAGTGCAAGGCAGGCAAGTGTGTTTATAATGTGTATAACGACAGTAGGATGAATGCATGTGGTTATGTTGCAAAATATGTTATACATTTGTGTATATCGATAGTTGTATACATCAACATTAGATGGAGGTGTATCTATGCATTGCATAGACATTTGCATTACGGAATGGCCAATGAAATTACTGGTCGTGTATCGTCATTACTACCTACAGTATACATTTATATTACTAAATAACTAGAGCATTTATACGTTGTTTATGTATCTATGCATGAACTATACGTTTAGAAAGTTTTTTCACTTACGCGTAAAACAGACCAATTTGGACAACCCTCGTACATTTACAAGCTAAAATGGAAAACAAATACACTAGCGGTTCCAGGGGGGCGCACCCCGCACGCGCTCCCCTTAAAACTCCCGGACCATATATATATATGGGCATATATAACACGGTCAAAACTGGATAAAGTATGCAATTTTTTTTTCGCTCGCTTCGCTCACTCACCTTTTCTAAAAACATACATATTAACTTCAGTAAAACATACCTGACATAGCCTGCATCCTACGATTTCTTACTTACTTCGTAGTACCGGCGCAAAAGTTCGGCGGAAACTATAAACAATGGGTATATATACCTTTATTTGTCGATGATCATGCTGTTTCTTTGCATTCATAAGAAAGAATTAACTTAATAAAATAGAGGGTTGTCCACAAAGTTGGCTCCAATTCTTGGCGATTTCATATTTTTCCCGGCACCGTATGACAGCGATATTGACACACAGTCGGCATCACTTGCCGTAATACTTCACAACGCAGTCATACGAATATCTTTCACAATATTTCGTGTAAAACATGTTTGTCTGTCTGTTCGTTAGTTCGTTTTGAAAAAAAAAGAAAAAAAAGTCAATTGATGAACATGGCTGAGAACGTGTGAGTCATTTAATGACATTCATTTCGAAAAGACACCATTAAACTTCGGTAATTGAATAAAACAAAAAATCTGTATGCGTGTGTGTTTAAATGTAGTCACCTACGGATTTTACATGTTAAAAGATGTTCCTGATATATAACATTGAATGTAAAATGCGTATTTAGTGGTCAGGCACATCAAACCATAGCAATTTACTGCCAAAACAGGTGCATGACATACAGATAAATTAACACGTGTTTCGAACACAACACGTTGAAGTATCATTATATTCTGCTATACACAGTGCATTTGACGACACAACGTCGACGACGACGATGATGATGATGATGATGATAGCGATGATAATGATGATGATGTGCAAAAGTATTATATATAATTGATACGGATTTGTAGCTGATCACTGAAAACTCGCAGACAATATAAAGGAGTCATAACAGCACGATCAAAAGTTTACGCCCCCCCCTCAACCCTTAATCCTGGGCCCGCCCCTGAAATAAACATTATTTGGGATAAATTGTGGAGACGCCTTTACGTCACTGACTTTCATAAGGTAATATCACATTACATAAAATGATACCATAACGAATATTCCATGTTTTAAAGTGTTTGGTATGAATTGCAGCTCTTAGCACTCCTTTTAAAACTATTTGCAGGAATCATTCAAAGAACATTGTCAAATGAACATTTACTTCTTATGATACGTACACTACAGTTACGCTTTTGTTTTATTCAGGAGTGGGCACCTCATGTACAGACAATGCGGATTGCAGTGCCCATTCATCGTGTACTGGTACAAGCTCGAAAACATGTTCATGTGACACAGGTTATAATCCACAAGGATTGGAGTGCAAGGCAGGCAAGTGTGTTTATAATGTGTATAACGACAGTAGGATGAATGCATGTGGTTATGTTGCAAAATATGTTATACATTTGTGTATATCGATAGTTGTATACATCAACATTAGATGGAGGTGTATCTATGCATTGCATAGACATTTGCATTACGGAATGGCCAATGAAATTACTGGTCGTGTATCGTCATTACTACCTACAGTATACATTTATATTACTAAATAACTAGAGCATTTATACGTTGTTTATGTATCTATGCATGAACTATACGTTTAGAAAGTTTTTTCACTTACGCGTAAAACAGACTAATTTGGACAACCCTCGTACATTTACAAGCTAAAATGGATAAACAAATACACTAGCGGTTCCATGGGGGCGCACCCCGCACGCGCTCCCCTTAAAACTCCCGGACCATATATATATATGGGCATATATAACACGGTCAAAACTGGATAAAGTATGCAATTTTTTTTTCTCTCGCTTCGCTCACTCACCTTTGCTAAAAACATACATATTAACTTCAGTAAAACATACCTGACATAGCCTGCAGCCTACGATTTCTTACTTACTTCGTAGTACCGGCGCAAAAGTTCGGCGGAAACTATAAACAATGGGTATATATACCTTTATTTGTCGATGATCATGCTATTTCTTTGCATTCATAAGAAAGAATTAACTTAATAAAGTAGAGGGTTGTCCACAAAGTTGGCTCCAATTCTTGGCGATTTCATATTTTTCCCGGCACCGTATGACAGCGATATTGACACACAGTCGGCATCACTTGCCGTAATACTTCACAACGCAGTCATACGAATATCTTTCACAATATTTCGTGTAAAACATGTTTGTCTGTCTGTTCGTTAGTTCGTTTTGAAAAAAAAAGAAAAAAAAGTCAATTGATGAACATGGCTGAGAACGTGTGAGTCATTTAATGACATTCATTTCGAAAAGACACCATTAAACTTCGGTAATTGAATAAAACAAAAAATCTGTATGCGTGTGTGTTTAAATGTAGTCACCTACGGATTTTACATGTTAAAAGATGTTCCTGATATATAACATTGAATGTAAAATGCGTATTTAGTGGTCAGGCACATCAAACCATAGCAATTTACTGCCAAAACAGGTGCATGACATACAGATAAATTAACACGTGTTTCGAACACAACACGTTGAAGTATCATTATATTCTGCTATACACAGTGCATTTGACGACACAACGTCGACGACGACGATGATGATGATGATGATGATGATAGCGATGATAATGATGATGATGATGATGTGCAAAAGTATTATATATAATTGATACGGATTTGTAGCTGATCACTGAAAACTCGCAGACAATATAAAGGAGTCATAACAGCACGATCAAAAGTTTACGCCCCCCCTCAACCCTTAATCCTGGGCCCGCCCCTGAAATAAACATTATTTGGGATAAATTTTGGAGACGCCTTTACGTCACTGACTTTCATAAGGTAATATCACATTACATGTTTTAAAGTGTTTGGTATGAATTGCAGCTCTTAGCACTCCTTTTAAAACTATTTGCATGAATCATTCAAAGAACATTGTCAAATGAACATTTACTTCTTATGATACGTACACTACAGTTACGCTTTTGTTTTATTCAGGAGTGGGCACCTCATGTACAGACAATGCGGATTGCAGTGCCCATTCATCGTGTACTGGTACAAGCTCGAAAACATGTTCATGTGACACAGGTTATAATCCACAAGGATTGGAGTGCAAGGCAGGCAAGTGTGTTTATAATGTGTATAACGACAGTAGGATGAATGCATGTGGTTATGTTGCAAAATATGTTATACATTTGTGTATATCGATAGTTGTATACATCAACATTAGATGGAGGTGTATCTATGCATTGCATAGACATTTGCATTACGGAATGGCCAATGAAATTACTGGTCGTGTATCGTCATTACTACCTACAGTATACATTTATATTACTAAATAACTAGAGCATTTATACGTTGTTTATGTATCTATGCATGAACTATACGTTTAGAAATTTTTTTCACTTACGCGTAAAACAGACCAATTTGGACAACCCTCGTACATTTACAAGCTAAAATGGATAAACAAATACACTAGCGGTTCCAGGGGGGCGCACCCCGCACGCGCTCCCCTTAAAACTCCCGGACAATATATATATATGGGCATATATAACACGGTCAAAACTGGATAAGTATGCAATTTTTTTTTCGCTCGCTTCGCTCACTCACCTTTTCTAAAAACATACATATTAACTTCAGTAAAACATACCTGACATAGCCTGCAGCCTACGATTTCTTACTTACTTCGTAGTACCGGCGCAAAAGTTCGGCGGAAACTATAAACAATGGGTATATATACCTTTTTTTGTCGATGATCATGCTGTTTCTTTGCATTCATAAGAAAGAATTAACTTAATAAAGTAGAGGGTTGTCCACAAAGTTGGCTCCAATTCTTGGCGATTTCATATTTTTCCCGGCACCGTATGACAGCGATATTGACACACAGTCGGCATCACTTGCCGTAATACTTCACAACGCAGTCATACGAATATCTTTCACAATATTTCGTGTAAAACATGTTTGTCTGTCTGTTCGTTAGTTCGTTTTGAAAAAAAAAGAAAAAAAAGTCAATTGATGAACATGGCTGAGAACGTATGAGTCATTTAATGACATTCATTTCGAAAAGACACCATTAAACTTTGGTAATTGAATAAAACAAAAAAATCTGTATGCGTGTGTGTTTAAATGTAGTCACCTACGGATTTTTTACATGTTAAAAGATGTTCCTGATATATAACATTGAATGTAAAATGCGTATTTAGTGGTCAGGCACATCAAACCATAGCAATTTACTGCCAAAACAGGTGCATGACATACAGATAAATTAACACGTGTTTCGAACACAACACGTTGAAGTATCATTATATTCTGCTATACACAGTGCATTTGACGACACAACGTCGACGACGACGATGATGATGATGATGATGATGATAGCGATGATAATGATGATGATGATGATGTGCAAAAGTATTATATATAATTGATACGGATTTGTAGCTGATCACTGAAAACTCGCAGACAATATAAAGGAGTCATAACAGCACGATCAAAAGTTTACGCCCCCCCTCAACCCTTAATCCTGGGCCCGCCCCTGAAATAAACATTATTTGGGATAAATTTTGGAGACGCCTTTACGTCACTGACTTTCATAAGGTAATATCACATTACATGTTTTAAAGTGTTTGGTATGAATTGCAGCTCTTAGCACTCCTTTTAAAACTATTTGCATGAATCATTCAAAGAACATTGTCAAATGAACATTTACTTCTTATGATACGTACACTACAGTTACGCTTTTGTTTTATTCAGGAGTGGGCACCTCATGTACAGACAATGCGGATTGCAGTGCCCATTCATCGTGTACTGGTACAAGCTCGAAAACATGTTCATGTGACACAGGTTATAATCCACAAGGATTGGAGTGCAAGGCAGGCAAGTGTGTTTATAATGTGTATAACGACAGTAGGATGAATGCATGTGGTTATGTTGCAAAATATGTTATACATTTGTGTATATCGATAGTTGTATACATCAACATTAGATGGAGGTGTATCTATGCATTGCATAGACATTTGCATTACGGAATGGCCAATGAAATTACTGGTCGTGTATCGTCATTACTACCTACAGTATACATTTATATTACTAAATAACTAGAGCATTTATACGTTGTTTATGTATCTATGCATGAACTATACGTTTAGAAATTTTTTTCACTTACGCGTAAAACAGACCAATTTGGACAACCCTCGTACATTTACAAGCTAAAATGGATAAACAAATACACTAGCGGTTCCAGGGGGGCGCACCCCGCACGCGCTCCCCTTAAAACTCCCGGACAATATATATATATGGGCATATATAACACGGTCAAAACTGGATAAGTATGCAATTTTTTTTTCGCTCGCTTCGCTCACTCACCTTTTCTAAAAACATACATATTAACTTCAGTAAAACATACCTGACATAGCCTGCAGCCTACGATTTCTTACTTACTTCGTAGTACCGGCGCAAAAGTTCGGCGGAAACTATAAACAATGGGTATATATACCTTTTTTTGTCGATGATCATGCTGTTTCTTTGCATTCATAAGAAAGAATTAACTTAATAAAGTAGAGGGTTGTCCACAAAGTTGGCTCCAATTCTTGGCGATTTCATATTTTTCCCGGCACCGTATGACAGCGATATTGACACACAGTCGGCATCACTTGCCGTAATACTTCACAACGCAGTCATACGAATATCTTTCACAATATTTCGTGTAAAACATGTTTGTCTGTCTGTTCGTTAGTTCGTTTTGAAAAAAAAAGAAAAAAAAGTCAATTGATGAACATGGCTGAGAACGTATGAGTCATTTAATGACATTCATTTCGAAAATACACCATTAAACTTTGGTACTTGAATAAAACAAAAAAATCTGTATGCGTGTGTGTTTAAATGTAGTCACCTACGGATTTTTTACATGTTAAAAGATGTTCCTGATATATAACATTGAATGTAAAATGCGTATTTAGTGGTCAGGCACATCAAACCATAGCAATTTACTGCCAAAACAGGTGCATGACATACAGATAAATTAACACGTGTTTCGAACACAACACGTTGAAGTATCATTATATTCTGCTATACACAGTGCATTTGACGACACAACGTCGACGACGACGATGATGATGATGATGATGATGATAGCGATGATAATGATGATGATGATGATGTGCAAAAGTATTATATATAATTGATACGGATTTGTAGCTGATCACTGAAAACTCGCAGACAATATAAAGGAGTCATAACAGCACGATCAAAAGTTTACGCCCCCCCTCAACCCTTAATCCTGGGCCCGCCCCTGAAATAAACATTATTTGGGATAAATTTCGGAGACGCCTTTACGTCACTGACTTTCATAAGGTAATATCACATTACATGTTTTAAAGTGTTTGGTATGAATTGCAGCTCTTAGCACTCCTTTTAAAACTATTTGCAGGAATCATTCAAAGA
Source organism: Congeria kusceri (assembly GCA_027627225.1). Lineage (NCBI taxonomy): Eukaryota > Metazoa > Mollusca > Bivalvia > Myida > Dreissenidae > Congeria > Congeria kusceri. Next base: position 48,810,285 of record CM051026.1, read on the forward strand.
ACATTGTCAAATGAACATTTACTTCTTATGATACGTACACTACAGTTACGCTTTTGTTTTATTCAGGAGTGGGCACCTCATGTACAGACAATGCGGATTGCAGTGCCCATTCATCGTGTACTGGTACAAGCTCGAAAACATGTTCATGTGACACAGGTTATAATCCACAAGGATTGGAGTGCAAGGCAGGCAAGTGTGTTTATAATGTGTATAACGACAGTAGGATGAATGCATGTGGTTATGTTGCAAAATATGTTATACATTTGTGTATATCGATAGTTGTATACATCAACATTAGATGGAGGTGTATCTATGCATTGCATAGACATTTGCATTACGGAATGGCCAATGAAATTACTGGTCGTGTATCGTCATTACTACCTACAGTATACATTTATATTACTAAATAACTAGAGCATTTATACGTTGTTTATGTATCTATGCATGAACTATACGTTTAGAAAGGTTTTTCACTTACGCGTAAAACAGACCAATTTGGACAACCCTCGTACATTTACAAGCTAAAATGGATAAACAAATACACTAGCGGTTCCAGGGGGGCGCACCCCGCACGCGCTCCCCTTAAAACTCCCGGACCATATATATATATGGGCATATATAACACGGTCAAAACTGGATAAAGTATGCAATTTTTTTTTCGCTCGCTTAGCTCACTCACTTTTGCTAAAAACATACATATTAACTTCAGTAAAACATACCTGACATAGCCTGCATCCTACGATTTCTTACTTACTTCGTAGTACCGGCGCAAAAGTTCGGCGGAAACTATAAACAATGGGTATATATACCTTTATTTGTCGATGATCATGCTGTTTCTTTGCATTCATAAGAAAGAATTAACTTAATAAAGTAGAGGGTTGTCCACAAAGTTGGCTCCAATTCTTGGCGATTTCATATTTTTCCCGGCACCGTATGACAGCGATATTGACACACAGTCGGCATCACTTGCCGTAATACTTCACAACGCAGTCATACGAATATCTTTCACAATATTTCGTGTAAAACATGTTTGTCTGTCTGTTCGTTAGTTCGTTTTGAAAAAAAGAACAAAAAGTCAATTGATGAACATGGCTGAGAACGTGTGAGTCATTTAATGACATTCATTTCGAAAAGACACCATTAAACTTTGGTAATTGAATAAAACAAAAAAATCTGTATGCGTGTGTGTTTAAATGTAGTCACCTACGGATTTTTTACATGTTAAAAGATGTTCCTGATATATAACATTGAAAGTAAAATGCGTATTAGTGGTCAGGCACATCAAACCATAGCAATTTACTGCCAAAACAGGTGCATGACATACAGATAAATTAACACGTGTTTCGAACACAACACGTTGAAGTATCATTATATTCTGCTATACACAGTGCATTTGACGACACAACGTCGACGACGACGATGATGATGATGATGATGATGATAGCGATGATAATGATGATGATGATGATGTGCAAAAGTATTATATATAATTGATACGGATTTGTAGCTGATCACTGAAAACTCGCAGACAATATAAAGGAGTCATAACAGCACGATCAAAAGTTTACGCCCCCCCTCAACCCTTAATCCTGGGCCCGCCCCTGAAATAAACATTATTTGGGATAAATTTTGGAGACGCCTTTACGTCACTGACTTTCATAAGGTAATATCACATTACATAAAATGATACTATAACGAATATTCCATGTTTTAAAGTGTTTGGTATGAATTGCAGCTCTTAGTACTCCTTTTAAAACTATTTGCATGAATCATTCAAAGAACATTGTCAAATGAACATTTACTTCTTATGATACGTACACTACAGTTACGCTTTTGTTTTATTCAGGAGTGGGCACCTCATGTACAGACAATGCGGATTGCAGTGCCCATTCATCGTGTACTGGTACAAGCTCGAAAACATGTTCATGTGACACAGGTTATAATCCACAAGGATTGGAGTGCAAGGCAGGCAAGTGTGTTTATAATGTGTATAACGACAGTAGGATGAATGCATGTGGTTATGTTGCAAAATATGTTATACATTTGTGTATATCGATAGTTGTATACATCAACATTAGATGGAGGTGTATCTATGCATTGCATAGACATTTGCATTACGGAATGGCCAATGAAATTACTGGTCGTGTATCGTCATTACTACCTACAGTATACATTTATATTACTAAATAACTAGAGCATTTATACGTTGTTTATGTATCTATGCATGAACTATACGTTTAGAAAGGTTTTTCACTTACGCGTAAAACAGACCAATTTGGACAACCCTCGTACATTTACAAGCTAAAATGGATAAACAAATACACTAGCGGTTCCAGGGGGGCGCACCCCGCACGCGCTCCCCTTAAAACTCCCGGACCATATATATATATGGGCATATATAACACGGTCAAAACTGGATAAAGTATGCAATTTTTTTTTCGCTCGCTTCGCTCACTCACTTTTGCTAAAAACATACATATTAACTTCAGTAAAACATACCTGACATAGCCAGCATCCTACGATTTCTTACTTACTTCGTAGTACCGGCGCAAAAGTTCGGCGGAAACTATAAACAATGGGTATATATACCTTTATTTGTCGATGATCATGCTGTTTCTTTGCATTCATAAGAAAGAATTAACTTAATAAAGTAGAGGGTTGTCCACAAAGTTGGCTCCAATTCTTGGCGATTTCATATTTTTCCCGGCACCGTATGACAGCGATATTGACACACAGTCGGCATCACTTGCCGTAATACTTCACAACGCAGTCATACGAATATCTTTCACAATATTTCGTGTAAAACATGTTTGTCTGTCTGTTCGTTAGTTCGTTTTGAAAAAATAGAAAAAAAATTCAATTGATGAACATGGCTGAGAACGTGTGAGTCATTTAATGACATTCATTTCGAAAAGACACCATTAAACTTTGGTAATTGAATAAAACAAAAAAATCTGTATGCGTGTGTGTTTAAATGTAGTCACCTACGGATTTTACATGTTAAAAGATGTTCCTGATATATAACATTGAATGTAAAATGCGTATTTAGTGGTCAGGCACATCAAACCATAGCAATTTACTGCCAAAACAGGTGCATGACATACAGATAAATTAACACGTGTTTCGAACACAACACGTTGAAGTATCATTATATTCTGCTATACACAGTGCATTTGACGACACAACGTCGACGACGACGACGATGATGATGATGATGATAGCGATGATAATGATGATGATGATGATGATGTGCAAAAGTATTATATATAATTGATACGGATTTGTAGCTGATCACTGTAAACTCGCAGACAATATAAAGGAGTCATAACAGCACGATCAAAAGTTTACGCCCCCCCCTCAACCCTTAATCCTGGGCCCGCCCCTGAAATAAACATTATTTGGGATAAATGGTGGAGACGCCTTTACGTCACTGACTTTCATAAGGTAATATCACATTACATAAAATGATACCATAACGAATATTCCATGTTTTAAAGTGTTTGATATGAATTGCAGCTCTTAGCACTCCTTTTAAAACTATTTGCAGGAATCATTCAAAGAACATTGTCAAATGAACATTTACTTCTTATGATACGTACACTACAGTTACGCTTTTGTTTTATTCAGGAGTGGGCACCTCATGTACAGACAATGCGGATTGCAGTGCCCATTCATCGTGTACTGGTACAAGCTCGAAAACATGTTCATGTGACACAGGTTATAATCCACAAGGATTGGAGTGCAAGGCAGGCAAGTGTGTTTATAATGTGTATAACGACAGTAGGATGAATGCATGTGGTTATGTTGCAAAATATGTTATACATTTGTGTATATCGATAGTTGTATACATCAACATTAGATGGAGGTGTATCTATGCATTGCATAGACATTTGCATTACGGAATGGCCAATGAAATTACTGGTCGTGTATCGTCATTACTACCTACAGTATACATTTATATTACTAAATAACTAGAGCATTTATACGTTGTTTATGTATCTATGCATGAACTATACGTTTAGAAAGGTTTTTCACTTACGCGTAAAACAGACCAATTTGGACAACCCTCGTACATTTACAAGCTAAAATGGATAAACAAATACATTAGCGGTTCCAGGGGGGCGCACCCCGCACGCGCTCCCCTTAAAACTCCCGGACCATATATATATATGGGCATATATAACACGGTCAAAACTGGATAAAGTATGCAATTTTTTTTTCGCTCGCTTCGCTCACTCACTTTTGCTAAAAACATACATATTAACTTCAGTAAAACATACCTGACATAGCCTGCATCCTACGATTTCTTACTTACTTCGTAGTACCGGCGCAAAAGTTCGGCGGAAACTATAAACAATGGGTATATATACCTTTATTTGTCGATGATCATGCTGTTTCTTTGCATTCATAAGAAAGAATTAACTTAATAAAGTAGAGGGTTGTCCACAAAGTTGGCTCCAATTCTTGGCGATTTCATATTTTTCCCGGCACCGTATGACAGCGATATTGACACACAGTCGGCATCACTTGCCGTAATACTTCACAACGCAGTCATACGAATATCTTTCACAATATTTCGTGTAAAACATGTTTGTCTGTCTGTTCGTTAGTTCGTTTTGAAAAAAAAAGAAAAAAAAGTCAATTGATGAACATGGCTGAGAACGTATGAGTCATTTAATGACATTCATTTCGAAAATACACCATTAAACTTTGGTAATTGAATAAAACAAAAAAATCTGTATGCGTGTGTGTTTAAATGTAGTCACCTACGGATTTTTTACATGTTAAAAGATGTTCCTGATATATAACATTGAATGTAAAATGCGTATTTAGTGGTCAGGCACATCAAACCATAGCAATTTACTGCCAAAACAGGTGCATGACATACAGATAAATTAACACGTGTTTCGAACACAACACGTTGAAGTATCATTATATTCTGCTATACACAGTGCATTTGACGACACAACGTCGACGACGACGATGATGATGATGATAGCGATGATAATGATGATGATGATGATGTGCAAAAGTATTATATATATTTGATACGGATCTGTAGCTGATCACTGAAAACTCGCAGACAATATAAAGGGGTCATAACAGCACGATCAAAAGTTTACGCCCCCCCTCAACCCTTAATCCTGGGCCCGCCCCTGAAATAAACATTATTTGGGATAAATTTTGGAGACGCCTTTACGTCACTGACTTTCATAAGGTAATATCACATTACATAAAATGATACCATAACGAATATTCCATGTTTTAAAGTGTTTGGTATGAATTGCAGCTCTTAGTACTCCTTTTAAAACTATTTGCAGGAATCATTCAAAGAACATTGTCAAATGAACATTTACTTCTTAGGATACGTACACTACAGTTACGCTTTTGTTTTATTCAGGAGTGGGCACCTCATGTACAGACAATGCGGATTGCAGTGCCCATTCATCGTGTACTGGTACAAGCTCGAAAACATGTTCATGTGACACAGGTTATAATCCACAAGGATTGGAGTGCAAGGCAGGCAAGTGTGGTTATATCGTGTTTAACGACAGTGGGATGAATGCGTGTAGTCATGTTGCAAAATATGTTACAAAGTTGTGTATGTCGATACTTGTAATCATCAACATTAGATGGCGGTAAATCTATGCATTGCATAGACATTCGCATTACGGAATGGCCAATGAACTTACATGTCGTGTATATCATTACTACGCAGAGTAAACGTTTATATTAGTAAATGACAAGTAAATGTATACTTCGTTTATGTGCTTTACTATCTATATATGAACTATACGTTTAGAAAGCTTTTTTTCAAATGCGTGCAACAGACTAATTTGGACAACACTCGTACATTCACAAGCTAAAATGTATAAGCAAATATACATTATTTGGGATAAATTTTGGAGATACCTTTACGTCACTGACTTTCATAAGGTAATATAACATTAAATCAAATGAAACTATAACAAGTACTCCCTGTTTTAAATTGTTTGATATGTATTATAGCTCTTAGTACATCTGTACTTCTACGACCGATTGTGTTACGGGAGCTGTATGCTACGTAGTTGATAACCCACGCGTTTGCGCTAAAGGTCTTGCAAACATTCACAGTCATCGATCCTTTGATCGTATTCTCTGATTTTTCTGTGCTCGAACTTTTAAAAACAAACAACAACAGGCATTTGTATTTCGATGCCAAACGAATAATTAAAACATAAATTGATAATAATAAACATTAATTGGGGACTGTAAGGCTTTTTAATTATGTATGTTATATAGAGAATATTATGTGAGTGGTGTTGGATAAAGATCACGTTTATCCTGCGAGGCTACCGTGTTTAAAGCCGAGCATGATAAACTTGATCTTTATCCAAAACTGACATAATATTTTATTTATCCTATTATGCCGTGCTCATAAATCATGTAAACGGCGTTAAAATATATCAAAAAATATGTAGCTTTGGTTTAACACTGGGATTTGTGGTTACTGAAAACGTCATTATTTGGTATGACCTCATGTTGTAATACACAGCGTTCTAAAAATAAAATAACGATCGATTTAACGTGTGCTAGAAATAGCGATCGAATCTTAAAGTTTATATGATGGGTTGTTTGCGATCGATTTGGCTGTAGCAATAGGACAAAAACTGCCACGCACACACCAAGTGCGGGACATGACACATCTAACATGAACATCTGTTTTAATTGTAATCATGTCCATATTAATTATTCTTTGTTATATTGAACTTCTAATTAAATTACCATACAATGGAGCAGCCTGTACCACTACCACTGATTGTGTCAAAGGCCTTGTTTGCGACCTGAATGCGGACCAACATGTCTGCACCTTCCACATTATATACTAGTAAAAAGTGCCTATGGGTGTATTCGTTACATGCAAAGTTCATATATGGAAGACAGCAACATAATTAATTGGAATTCTTGCCGATATCATAATAAATTTATATTATAGACCTCGGAACAGGCTGTTTAACAAGCGGTGATTGTTTCAATGGTGCAGTATGCGACTTGAATGCCGATCCCGATGTCTGCGCAATAGGTAAGACACCAACATCTGCAAAATGCCGGAACTATATAATATTCGCGATGTTCTGTGTACAGTGTGATACTTTTTGACACACATTTACCTTTTAATATTGAGTTAATAGGCGTTTGCTTAAATTATGCTGTGTTGCAACGAATATGTTTAGAAGACAACCTTTTTTTTTAATGTTCAGGCAGCGATGATGCTTGCAGTGAGGAGAACAGCGAACATTGCATCACGCATGCCGAGTGTTCAGGTGGTGTGTGCGCATGCGATATCGGATACGTTATGACAGAGAGCAAACTTTGCTCTGCATGTACGACAAAATATTTCCATATTATTCAGAATAGACTTTTAGTGTATCCTTGTCTGCAGCATTTTTTTTAAAGAACATATGTTAAGCAATTAAAGACAAAGTTAACAGGCGTTGTACTTAGTTGATATAGTTGAAAACTGAACACGACCAACTAAACAGCGCTATAACCAAGGCTTCTATTAAGTGATGTAATTGTTGATACATATATGCGAGTACTTTTGGATAATCGCTTGTTTTATGGCGACGAACCTTGAAATTGTTGCGATTGGTGAAAAATTAATTAGACCGGAAAGTCTCTTAAAATGTCCATACATTGCGCTAATCTTTAACTTATACGAGTAATTCTTTAGTAATGCACAATTGCATTAATCTACACGCTTATAGCGTTGCATTTGGTATATGATATAAGCAATATCATTTGAGTAAACAAGATTTCCTTACTCTATTAATATTGTCAAATACGACATAACAGATAAAATTGATTGCATATGAACACAGCCACATACTGTTTCTTCTTTTTAGCTGAAGCCTCGGCGAAGAAGTTGTCACTCTTACTGGTGCTGACGTGCGTCCTCTACTTGCTGCTGCTTTAAGACTGTTGATAAACAAAACGTTTGAGCGCCCTTGTTTCTTTTGCATATATATGTTTTGAATTCCTCAATTTGTTTGACATGAAATGAAAGTTGAGGTATTTCTTCAACTTGAAAAAAGTGTCATCATATTGCATTGATAAGGTTTTTGTACAGTCTGGTGTGGCGTATGCAAAGAGAGGCATTAACGTTCAGTTTTGTAACAGCAAAAATAAATGTATATTCAGATATATAATAGTGTGTGTTTATAATATTTTGTTAAAATAAACTAAACTAAAGGATAATTAAATCAGGCATATTAGTCCAAATAATGATCTATGTGTGGATTGGAACATTTATTTGGCAGGTCATTGCCAAGACCTGATGATGTCATGTGATTATTTAAAATCCATCAATTACTATCTTGTTAGATTATTGCCGAAATACGATATATTCCTGTCTATCTAACACGTGTTTTTTCTTCAAACGTAACAAAATAAACGCTTCTAAAGAAATTAATCAAATGGAGATTCTCTTTTGTTGCGTGATTTTGTTTACCACTTGTAAGTTTGACCATTTTTAAGTGTAGAATATACGATATGTATAAATGTTATTTTATTTTGTTTTATATTTAATATATGTTTTCATAAAATACAATAACATTAAAAACAAGAACGAAAAATCAATAAAGAAGGTAATATTTGTTGATTTCCGTGAAAGATCGTATTTTATTTCATGAGTGTTCACTAGCGTAATATACTAAAACGTCCCATGTTTGTAAGTTCGTACGTGAGAATGATGTCACTTATGATTCCAAACTGGTCACTTATTGTTTTGGTGTGAAAATTGGGCAATGTGTCCATACATTCTGCGTCGTTGTCTCTAAATGATATGTTTTATGGAAGTTTATATTTTGTTTGGTGCTGTTTACGAAAGCCGATGGTTCAATGCAGAGGAGTTCATTAACTACTACTGGTGCTAATGATATGCTACTCATAGAAACTAGTCAGTTCTAAATAGCGAAAATGTAAAATTTGATATTTTAACTTCTAAAGAGGCATATCGATGGAATTCGCATAAATACAGACACGTGTTGAAAACAAGATTCCAAGTTTGTTTTCCACGTCGGAGGAGAAATGATCTACTCACGAAATCACCCTGATAAAAAATAGTTTTAACTTAAAGATTACTACAATAGCTAACGTTTAACATTCCATACACATGGAAATGAAACTCCAGAACTACATCATACATTTTGAGCGAAATACTCTCACTTTTCATCAAAACGGTATTATGAACCTTGTTGGTATTCATACCAAAACAGCTAAAACTAAACTGTTTTCAGCTTAGTAAAACGGTCTGTATGAGATTCGGATGTATTTTAATAACATCAGCCTGATAACAAATGCTATGTTCATTAATCTTCAATGGCCAAAAGAATCTTTTAAAACCTGGACGATTTATTAAACAAAAAGTAGCCCTTGATAAGAGTACTAAAGTTAAAATATGAACAAATCGAAACTCCAGTTGCGACCGCAGGATATAACCCTTAGTAGCCCGAGGTCCTTTGTTTATGGCAAGTGACCAATGGACAAAAAACAAACACAGCAAATCACACAAATACATAACAAACACAAAACACACATGAATAAAACTGGGTCACCGCCTTGGAACGGTCAATGCAAAGCTTTGGGGGTTTATACCGGTTTATGTGCGCACGAACCACACACTTGGCCCAAATATATTCACAAAACATGCAAGTGTAAATAAAAATTAACTTCATAGCATCGCAATTCAAATTAAACAGCAATAAAAGAGAATACTATTCAATTTAATTACCATTTAATTACTCAATGGCTAGATCCAAACCAGAGTAGCAGAATTGCAACTTTCTGAGGCACGATAAAATGAAACGATAAACAAGTATCAAGGACATCTCGTGTTTTTATAAAAAGCTTTAAGACATATCATCATATAGTTCAATTTTCAGATGATCGTCGTGCAGTTTCAGGAAGAAGCTATTATGTTGGGTGTAAAAAGCCAGATTACATAGCTTTGTTGTATATTTTTATTTTAAACTGAATAAAACATAATACTCTATTCTACATATTCCTGCCAACCCAAATTGAAAAAATAATAATTTAACTTAATGAACGTGGGTGTTAAAACCAGTGTATAAATCGGAAATACTTTAAAATAGTAAATAAAAGGGCACAATGTATCCAAGATTACCGCCCTTAAGTCACCGAGACAGTAAAAATATTTAAATGATGACGTAATCCAGAAACGCGCAATATATCCGATGACGTCATAATTTTAAAACGCAAAGAAGTTAAATCTACTTATCCACCATTTAAAACGACCACATTTGTAACCACGAAAGAAATTTAGTAACGAATCACAAACATACATACCATTCATAGGGCTAAGTGATATAATACGTGTTTTGCGTTCTGAATGTAAAATAGGTATGATCTACCATATAATACGTAGGCACACACGCATTCATGCATTGGCACATAAACATTAAACAAAAAAAATGTGTTCGTTCCTGTCGAAGACCATATTTCTGGATCCAAACGGTGATCCGGAGCACCACGAACATGTGTTCATTCGTTCATTTGCCTTTTTCCAACCGTCCCAAAAAGTTCTTGCAAATCCGCTCATATTATTTTTGCGTGGTGTTGCTTAATTACAAACAGACAGACAAACCAACGCCGGCAGGACGGTGGCAACGAATTCCGGAGACAACAAGAGTGTCTCTATAATCTGCCAAAGTCTTATCAAAACCTCGTAATAGGAACAGGAATAAAATCAGATCTATAATAATTATTTCTCTGATTTTGTGGATGGAAATGTTCAATGATTTCGACTGCATGTTGTCGTCCTGTTTTGTAAACATGGCCGAGGAGCCTTAGGACCTTGTTCATAAGTATATATTGATTTGAAAGAAAAACAACATATGAGAAACAAAATGGTATAGCACTTCAGTATCATTGCTTATAATTTGATCATATTTATGGCGTTTTTCAGAGATGTATTATGTGGCCACTAGTTTTGATTATTTCTTAATGATGATTATCATTTTGTTAAAGAAATATACCCTTCAAAATAATAATAACATGACGACAGAAACATATAATAAAACATAACTATATACTAGGCAAATCTCCCAACGCACATTTATATTTGACCTTATATGAAAACCATATTCCTGAAGATATATAAATGCAATGCTCAGATATTACTGCCAATTTACTCTTGTTTGAACGGAATAATAATTGGTAACATTTATCGGTCTGCTTATATCATTCTGACCCACGTATTGCTCAATGACGATCTCGTTTCGAACTTGGAAATAGCTGTGTTGAAAATGGTGTGATTTGAATTAGTATGGTTAGGCTTTCATTTTTACATATATGCAATTGCTCATTTCCATCCATTATGCTAAGAATAAAGAATTAAAATCAAGTGCGCGCCATAGGCCTTCTTCAAGAGAGTGCTACCCGCATGGCTGTTGCTTGAGCTTTAAACTATCATGTTTCACAGCGCAAACATTGTGGTCTAAATGGCAGGATTTAGGTAAGTAAACTTCAGTTACATGTTATTTACCTGAAATTTGGTCTTCAATGCCACTTTAGTTTCGAAGATATCTGAGACCATTATAAACACGTGCGTTGATCTGTATGTTCAAGGTACATATGCTGATAGGCTAAGGCGCAGTCGAGGGAGAATATCGCATTCAGACAGCAGGTCAGTGCAATTCGTGTCAGCTATCTTAGGGAGAGGACCACCCGGGCCACATAACTATCGCCGTAACCATCGGCCGACAAGTCATCCATAGGGCATCTTGGGACATCCTGGACGAGGCAATACGGAAGCGGCCATACCAGTGTTTGACTAGTTTGATCTTCTGTGTCAGATTTGTTTTAAACGCGCTTAGAAGGAAGTTATGTTATTTGTCTTTCCGGCGTAACGTGCCCTTCAAATACACCAACATTGCTGTAATTTGCCACAATACTCTTATCTATATAGGACAATGTTTTGATATACAAGATTCATTCAGGATCAACCCATAGGTCAACAAATGAAAAACATTATATAAGACTGAACAAAAACGGCTCTTTGATACGAAGAACTTGTATTGTGTACTATTTAAAATGGATATAAAATCACAAAAACGTATGAATACTGACACGAAAAATAATGTAGTGGCGTTTTTAACAAATAAAGCACTAATACGTGTGTTCCACGTAGATATAAAAAGCCACTACTCAGTTTCAGTGTATGTGTTTTACATGATTATGTAAATTACAGTACACATTGTCACCACGTCTCAACACAATTAATACGCAAGTAGTACAGAACGTATATGCTTTGATCCTTTTATCACTACATATTTGGTTAAAACAGTATTTATTTAATCAAACAAATATACATGCAAGCATCACAAAACAAACATACATAATACATTTGACAAACTTTCAAATATCATATGGATACTGCAAACGCACATGTAGAATAAAGGGTTACTGTCTGGTGTTGCGTTCTACATCAGGGGACGCTTTGAATAATATAACGACGAGGCCTTTTATCAGTCTTCGTTTTTTGTTCTCTAAACCATTACACCAAATACGCTGATGTTTTATATTCAATACTTAAAGCAGTGCTGATTTTCCTCAGCCAGCTTTTACGCAAGTTCAGGTACAATGCGCACGTAATTATTGATTCCTAAAGTTTACTGGATAATCACTTATTACTTCTAATGATGCATGAGCTAGTTTCTATACAAATACTCATATCACACGTATGTTCATTCGAATATAAATAAAAAATGAATGTAGAAATGGATCGTAGTGATCAATTTTATCGGAAACCGCATTCCACCGAATTGTTTTGGGAAGCCATTTTGGAGTTGTGCAATGAAATTGATATTTTAAGGTTGCATCAATATCGATTATAGTGTGTTCAAATTTTGGAATGACTGTTTGTTATGTAACATAAACTAATCCTGCAGAATTAATTTAAGGGGCATTAATTGAGTTTATTTACAGATTGACATGAGCAAACGCGCATGCGTCAAAGCTGTGAGCATTTGAGGAGTATCCTCAATTCTTGAACACTCAGAAAGTTTTTTATTATGTAGTTACAATTTTTAACATTTATATAATAATTAAATATTTCATAAAAGGTCATAACTTGCCATGTCGTCTGCCACAATATAAAAGTTTTTTAGAATAGTTTAATATAAACCAATTTAGAAGAACCAACTTCTATGACTGCCAAAGGACATCAACATCCGATTGGTGGTGGATGCGATGTCATGAGTTCGAATCATATAAGACAACGTTCAAGAAAGCAAGTTCATACCCTTGAAAACAATATTGATTGTGTCTTAATAATCACCAATCACTGCATACACATGACAGAACAGACCAGAACAGAGCACACCAGACAAAACAGAATATAATATGAAATAATACAGTAGAATAAAACATATTATAATGGAATAATGGGATAGAATCTACAGTTTTGAAATGATTAAATGCCATCAAAATCTACAGGCGCTAAATAATATTATGCGAACTGCGTGCACATTAAAGGGACAGAACTCCAGATGGTTCAATCGTAAAAACGAAAGAAAAGAGTCACACATTCACGAGTTTCTTACATAATCGTATAAAAAACATTAAAATCTAGGCACGTATGTTTTTATTTACGTGAACATCAATGATTTTATATAGTATTCGTCCCTGGTATCGTGCTAAAATATATAGCGTCTGCAGTCGCTATAACCCATCGAGTAATTTAAAAATAGCGCCGTTTATATTAAGAATAACCATGTAACAGTTTATTTTTTCGCGAGTCGCTCATGCACACACTTAAATCAGATGCGTGTATTGGGGAATCGCGGTATTTATAAATCTGGAATACCGGATTCAAGGAAAGTGCAAGCTAACTCAACTTCTATTTTTCACTGAAATATACAGTTTGTGACAGTATTAGATCGTGTTCTATATATATAATGATGGTTTTACGCATGTTTTTACCGTTTAGACATAACTACAAAAAAGCACATTTGTTTACCCATATGGAGTTCAGTATGATCTTTAACCGGTTATAGTTTATTGTGCTTAACTCCATTGAATTATGATACAAAGAAAGACACTCAACGCTATTTAGCATGACATTGTCGTTCTCTGCTTCAAAGAAAGCTAGACCACTGAGAAGTTTTGCATAACACTTGATCTGTAAATTTAGATGTCAATTTGATGTAGTTATTTATCTTAAACCAACACACATGCAATGATATTACTTCTTTTTTATACGAAAGTAAAAGTTGAAGGGGTGCCTTTGGCAAGGTAATATGTTGGTTTGTAATTGAGTGATATATGCCGGTAATGTAAATCCCTATGTCTAGACTTAGTGGCTGATTTTTAATACCCTTTTAAGCTAACACACTTATTCATTTGACAACACAATTTATGCAATTTGTAAATAAACTGTTTTTCTTTAATTCCGAAGATACATCTTACAAACAAAATATTTTGCTAATGTCATAGTCATATTTATGGCTTTCTTACGAGATCCGTTCTTTGTTCACATGTTGGTTTAGTATTAGTTTGATAATTTTAAAAGTGATAGCATCATTCAAAATCTTAATACAGTTACGAAAACAAGTATAATAACTAGCTGTAGATTGAAAAGTATTACATTGTAATGTATGATTGTGCATATTAATTTAAAAAGATTAATATACTGTACTCTGCTAATCATGAAACAACTTGCATACACCGTATACACAATTTATGTAAACGACGTTAAATATGTGACATAAGTGTTACAATTTATTTACAATTAGCATATTCAACTAATTCACAGTTGTACAGGTGTTACTATAGTTTAATTGTTTGAGTTAAATTTTGTTTCAAACTTTGTTCAATTTTAATATCAACTTGATTCAAGTGACTAACATGAATAAACAAAATACACGTTTTGTATGTAAGATTGCATTAAACTGAAGCATATTTACCCGTATGGACGCTTTTACAACGCCGACAGTTTTTGATATCAAATTACAACGGAATCCTAAAACCACTTACCATCGGCTGAGAAACTCAAATATCATTCGGTTCATGTTTTACCGCTTATATGATCGTATCGACACTTAAGTTGATTTAATCAAACACTTGATTTCTACTAGTCCAAAAATGGTCGGACTACCGAGTAGTTTATTAAGCACTTACGGTGTGCATACAAATTCTCGCTTCATGTATTTAAAATAATTTCTTTTAAGTAAACACAGTCCTTTGTATGCTCTTCTTTTGCAGAAGCTAATTGCATTGTAATCGATATTTTGGCAGATTTATATTCTGAATGTGTCAACCGTATTCCGTTGTGCATTGTTGCACTTGAATAAAAAAACAATAAAAAATAACATAAGAACGTGAAACTCGTTTCGTGCAATAATTTATAACATCAGGTTAAGGCAGAAATCATCATCGTAACAAAAACGATATGGTACCGGCAATAAACAAAATAAAATATAACAACACACGTTTGAGTGGATACAATAAGTAGCAGATTATGGTTTACAGCCAGATTGTGTAAAACTATCCGATTATCCATTTTTTATATATTACTCATTCGTGTACGAACAATAACCACGTACTGCCGCAATATGCGCACGTAACTGGTACCTATACATGGGCAGGTCACATAAAAAGGTAGAAGTTAGCTTGCCTAACGCACATAAGACTTGGTCGTGCCTAGAGATTGAAAAGAAAGGCAACCATTGTATGTTTAATTTGTATCTGATATAGATACAATTTAATATTTCATCTTAAACTGAAACAAAAATAATTTGATTTTAATATTGTGATACTGTTTAATTAAAATAATCATGCCACTACAGTAGACCTCGGACAAATAACAGTGCTAGTATAAAATCAATTATTTAATAACATTATAAGATTATTCAAAATGCTATTTATAATAAAGCAAAGTTGTATGGTGCATTCATTTATTAAAATTTTGATACAGTCATACATGAAGCACTATGGAGACAACTTTTAAAATCGGGTACAAAATGTGAAATAATTAAACTGATAACAGCTGTATACCTGGATGTAAAGGCCTGTGTAAAATTAGCTCTGTATATTACGTATGTCCGCACATCCATAACATATACGGCCAGGTTAATTTGCAAGAATAATACCCTGAGATACGAACGTTACTGTTTACTAGTAATATGTAACTCAAACGATGTTGAAGATGATAGAATTTCGTTTGTGTCTCTACAGGTTACTTAGTTTTTAGGAAGAAAACATAAAAAAGCAAATACTTAACACGGTCTTAATTAAATACCTAGAACTATAAAAAAAATCAACTGATAGAACTGAACTGGTTAAACTGTCACTGTTCATTAAAAAATCACTTTCTATACGTTGCGCAATTATAAATGCACATATGTAATGTGCTCATCTCCACTTAAAAAATTAATCTGTTCGTTTCTAATATATACTTACTTTGTACAATTTATTATTTATTTATTTTTTATACTAGATCTATATGCGTTCTGCATTATTAAATGCAGAACTATAATATGCCTACCGTCACTTAATGTTTCGGTTCGCTTCAGAATAATAATATGGCATTGCTATTTGAATAATTTGCCGTTTCTCCTATGCTATTCTTTTTTTTTCGCACATTACACGTTGACATTATTAAAAATAAATGTACGTGTCTAGTCAATGTCTTATGTGTAAGTTTTTAATAACTGTCTGTCTGTTTGTTACAATGTCAGAAACATGTCATTTTCCGATGTTTGTACGCAAAGATATCTAATGTCTCCATTAATTGTTACCCAATTTATTAAATATATCAAAGACTGTGTTGATCTTATTAACTTGACTGACAACGATTGCGTCTCTTATGTGTGTTCTCTCACATTCTCTAATTAACCGACGGTATATCATTATTTACGTCTAGTTCCAACTTTAACTGGATACCATTAATCAATATTCATATGAATGCGGTCTACAGATTAATGTAAATTAAACCAAATTTTGTATTAACATGTAGAAAAATTCGCTGTGATCATATACCGTCAATAAATGTCGAACTTGTTGAGTAATTTTGCTATTTAGACATTTAGTAACAATATAGAGGAAACAATGCTATCTAAATCTATCAAAACTCTTAACGATTAACATTAAAAGCTGTTGGTATCAATTATATGTAAACACACGGCATTAAACTGCTGAAAAATTATAAAACATCCTAATTCACTTTTGTATAGTATGTATATTGAACAATGCAATATGTGCAATGTTGAACATTTTAGATATAAAACGTTATGTAAATAAATGTTCAATATTAATTTTGTAAATAATTGCAGTTCTATGATAAAACAGAGATTAACGGATCAGTATGTTCATCAATGGTTTGAATCATTGAATAGACAGTCAAGGATAGATAATTACAAATTGTGACTTAAATACTCCTGAATCAGAATACCGCATCATTATGTTGCGCAGCATATAGAGAATTACACAAGAACTCTTGCTGCTTCTTAATAATAAAACGTTTATACTTTTTGTATTTTGATACACTTACTTTGGATTATATGTGTATAACACAATTGTATTTGTTAATGCATGCAGTGTTGATAGTCAAAAGCTATTTGCAGACTTGCCAATAACATTTAAACCTAGAATAACACAATTTGAGCATGCAGTTGTATGTTCTTATCGTTTTTGTTAATTTCAGTTTTGAACTACAATCTCGATTTTTACCATCGTTTTGTCGAATAGCAATTTCCAGATAAATGTCGCCAGTAAGTGTACTTTATTTCGCAAAGTTGCGCACATCATTTTAGAAGCTAACACTAAAGATCTGTTAATATACAGTACCGTTCAGTTTTGCACTTTGCCGTATAGTACTGTACCTTACGTGACGTCTCAAACTGTAATCAATTGCACTGCATCATACTATACTTTGTTTTGTTATATATGTCAACAAGCACCGTACTTTATTGTTATATGATAAAATTGCAGTACACGCAATTGTATCTCTTTCAAATATATATCATTAGATCTCGGAGATCCATGTACTTCGTCAACTTACTGTGACACGCCAGCTGTTGCTGTATGCGACCTGTTGATCCACATGAATGTGCCATAGGTAAAGCTGGTATATACATGAATGTGCCATAGGTAAAGCTGGTATATACATGAATGTGCCATAGGTAAAGCTGGTATATACATGAATGTGCCATAGGTATAGCTGGTATATACATGAATGTGCCATAGGTAAAGCTGGTATATACATGAATGTGCCATAGGTAAAGCTGGTATATACATGAATGTGCCATAGGTAAAGCTGGTATATACATGAATGTGCCATAGGTAAAGCTGGTATATACATGAATGTGCCATAGGTAAAGCTGGTATATACATGAATGTGCCATAGGTAAAGCTGGTATATACATGAATGTGCCATAGGTAAAGCTGGTATATACATGAATGTGCCATAGGTAAAGCTGGTATATACATGAATATGTATTAATAAAACAAAAATACATTTCATACCAACCTTTCGATATTTTGAGATTAGACATTATTTGTTATTTTCATTAGTTAATTACATTGGATATTTTGCTACATAATTATTTAATTTTAACATTATCACTTTAATAGTTATTATTTAGCAATGACTTGATATATAGTGTCGGTAAAAATGTGTAATGTCTTTGTTTTAGAAAGTGGGGGTAAGTGAAGCGGAACTAACAGCGACAAATGTGTCACGTATTCAACTTACTATACCAATGTTTGCAAATGCAGTTCAGACAATGTACCCTCAGAAAGCAAACTCTGTACAAGTAAGCTTTATTATTAAATCGCCTTTTTATACTACGCGGCGAATTATTTTGACAAGTGCATTAACACAAAACATTTACATGCATGGCTGAAGTTGAGTGGAAAGTTGAGTGAAGTGACAAGGAAAGTGGTGGAGAGCTGTCGGTGGAAATTAAATGATTGTGACACGACAGCATTTTCGGGCGCTGTATGCGACCTAAATGCCAATCAACATGTATGTGCAATAGGTAAAGATACTATATAAATGTATTTATAAAGTAAAATGACATCCAGTTATAACCTTGTAACATTGTCAGTGCTCATTATGTTAAAAATAACACATAATATCCTTCATATGCAGTGACTATGTCTCTGCATTATACTTTAATTTAACATTATCAGTTTAAGAGACCCAGAGTTGATATATATCTGGTTGGTGTCTCTGCATTATACTTTAATTTAACATTATCAGTTAAAGAGACCGATATGCAGTTGATATGCATCTGGTTGGTAAAACACGTATTGTCTGTACTTTAGGAAGTGGAGGCGATTGCACAACTAACAACAACAACTGTGTCTCGCATTCAACTTACACCAGCAATGGATTCACCTGCAGCCCTGGATATGTACCACCAAGCAGTAAACTCTGTGCAGCAAGTACGCTCAGTATTACGGTATTTATTAAGCTACTGCCAACGAAGCCAAATAATATACACACATATTACACAATTTATAACGTACCAGTATATTGTATTGTATTGTGTTTTGAACGAACGTTTCGTAACATACGGTGATACTTTATCCGAAATAAACAAACGTATTCTTTAGAACGTTGTAAAATCGTACAAATTAATTACCCACTAAGATTTGTGATTCATTGGCGCACTAAACTATTTTACACATGTAGACTTTCTTGAACAGTTTCTTGCAACAAGAGCATGTACTCCTTTTGATGAATATATGTCTCTAGATCAAGCAATGACGCTAATCCGACACAGTGTCACCATTATATTACAACGCTAATCCGACACAGTGTCACCATTATATTACAACGCTAATCCGACACAGTGTCACCATTATATTACAACGCTAATCCGACACAGTGTCACCATTATATTACAACGCTAATCCGACACAGTGTCACCATTATATTACAACGCTAATCCGACACAGTGTCACCATTATATTACAACGCTAATCCGACACAGTGTCACCATTATATTACAAATTTACTACAAATTATTCCTTGTGGCATTTCAGCCATCGGAAAAGCCTGTACTGCTACCACTGACTGTCAAGGGAGCTGTGTGCGACATCGTTGCCGAGTCACCTGTCTGTGCAAAAGGTAAAGCAAATGGACCGTACTGGTCTTCATTGCGGACTGTTCTGAGCAAGAACCTCCATACAAACCTAGTAGATACATACGGAATATAATTTGATAGTTTTGTTTTCCAATGCCAAAATATACATTTTTTTTACTGGGGATTCACTTGTCACTTGCACTTTATTAAGGCAGCAACAGTGTGTGGAGCGTTGCTGTCGATGGCGATTGTGTCTTGCATTCCACTTGTACAGACAACAAATGCATATGTAATAGCGGATACATCGCAACAGACTAGGAACTTTGCTATCCATGTATGCATTTTCTTTGACATTTATATACTATTATAATATATAACATTGCTGCACATGATACCCCAGGAAAAAAATATTTAATTAAATGCTGGTAATTCATTTTCCCCATATAACACAATGCGCTTGGGTCGGTCAAATGTTCAATGTATTATGAATTAGATAAATAATTAAGATATTGATGTTCATATGAAATAGCCCCAGCTAAAGCACTTCTATTTTAAGAAATATAAATTAATTAGTTCATATGCTTTAGATTGATTAAGCCGTTAATAAAACGGTTTACAAAAATACGAAAGTCTGCGATCACACGCTCGTAGTCCTTTTAAAATCCATATTGTATATGTTTTTGAAAGTTTGTATTTGTAACCAAGTACATGTTATACCAATAATTTATTAAAAGTTATGTTCAATTTACTATATGATTGGGAACTGAATGTACAAGTACTGAAGATTGCGCTGCTGCCACTGCGAACCCGGCAAGTACAGGTACAAGATCAAAACCTGCACTTGTGCCACAGACTACATTCAACAAGAAGCAGTCTGCAAGGCAGGCGAGTGTTTGGTATTTGTGCTCCATGTTGAATGTTTTGACGTAGTACATGGTTTCATCGAATTAAAAATGACTTAATGATTATTTAGTTTTCATTATAACTACATTACAGTTACGTTTATATTTCACGTACGTAATATTCGGTTAGTCAAGACTGACTGAAAACTATCACAAACAACCACCATTCTCTGTCATGGTAGCAATTAAACAGGATAATACAATTGAAAGGTCATTATATATTATATATATATATATATATAATCTTTTTAATTATTCAGGAGTGGGCACCTCATGTACAAGTAATGAGGACTGCACTGCAAACGCGCGGAGTGTCCTGAAACAGGCCCCAAGACATGTACATGCGTCACAGATTATAGTCCTCAAGAATTGGAATGCAAGGCAGGCACGTGCGTTTATAACGTGCGTAACGACAGTGAGTTAAATTCGTGTGGTAATGTTACGAAATGTTTCGTATGCAAAAATAATATATACTCGTAAATGATCTTTCACCCTTTGCTACATTCTAAGACACGAAGTACAAACACATCGTGCAGTTATGTATTAAAGACAATCATATACCTATACATAAATTGTTGCATCACATTATAATGATACATTATAATGCAGACCTCGGAAAAACCTGTTCCACACACGATGACTGTGTCACTGATGCTGTTTGCGACCTGAATGCTCATCCACATGTCTGTGCACTACGTAATGCAATTTCTAATAGCAGTGTGCACAAATGTATAACTTGAGAGTCAACGTCAATCCCATTACCAATTGGGATGTGCCCTTATGAACCGTTTGGTTAGTTTAAACCCATTTTTGCTCGATTGGGTCAAAACCCAGAGACTTTTTGTAGATACTTGCGAGTCCGTTTCAAGGTATAACCAATACTTGATGTCTTTCGAGAAGGATTATTGGGAACGCTTCTTGGGTCGTGATCGAACTCATGAATGCAAGGCGGACAACATATCTATTACAACACTGTGAATCTTTGATTCATGTTCATATCCTTTGATATTGAATTATTTGCTGTTTTATTTTATAGATCTAGATTAATTGCGCCTTGCAGTGAAAGCGTTCAGTGGCGGTATTTATTGATGCCTTGCAGTAAAAATGTTTAAATGACTAATGTTTAAATTATGTGTACATACACAACCAAACGTTTAAATCTTCAGGCAATGGGGGTGATTGCAGTGTAGAGAACAGCGAACATTGCGTCACGCGTGCCGAGTGTTCCGCCGGTGATGTGTGCGCATGCAATATCGGATACCTTATGGCAGAGAGCAAAGTTTGCTCCAAATGAACGTCCAAAAATGTTTCTAAATTATTCAGGATAGACTTTTAGTGTACATATTTTGATACATATATGCAAGAACTTGTGGATAATTGTTTTTTTTAAGGAAACGAACCTTGCAACTGTAACGATTGGTGAACAATTAATAAGACAAGAAAGTATCTTAAAATGTCCATATACATTGCGCTAATCTATAACATATACGAGTAAGTATTTAGCAATGCACAATTGCATTAATCTGCACGCTTATAGCGTTGCATTTGGTATATGATATACAAGCAATATAATTTGAGTTAAAATGGTTTCCTTACTCTATTGCCAAACCTTACATAATATAAATGATAGATACAATTGATTGCATAGGAACAAATGCACATCAAGTTATTTTTTCTTGTTAGCTGAAGCCTCTGCGAAGAAGATGTCTCTCTTACTGG
Organism: Congeria kusceri; assembly: GCA_027627225.1. Taxonomy (NCBI): domain Eukaryota; kingdom Metazoa; phylum Mollusca; class Bivalvia; order Myida; family Dreissenidae; genus Congeria; species Congeria kusceri. The sequence goes on from CM051026.1 coordinate 48,832,999, forward strand.
TGCTGGCGTGCGTCTTCTACTTGCTGCTTCTTTAAGACTGTTGATAAACAAAACGATTGAGCGCCTTTGTTTCTTTTGCATATATGTGTTTTAAAGTCCGCAATTTATTTGACATGAAATGAAAGTTGAGGCATTTCTTCAACATGAAAAAAGTGTCATCATATTGCACTGCTCAGGTTTGTGTACTTGTACCGATTTGTGTCTTGTGTAGTGTATGCAAAAAGAGGCATTAACGTTCCGTTTTGTAACAGCAAAATAGGTGTATAATTCAGATATATTACATTGTGTGTTTATAATATTTTGTTAAAAGAAAATAAAACAAAGGATAATTAAATCAGGTATGTTTTATCCAACTATTGACTTGATCTATATGTGAATTGGAACATTTATTAGGCAGATTTTTGCCAAGACTTGACGGCTTGTACTTATTTAAAATCCATCAATTACTATGTTGTTAGATCATTTTCAAATTACGATATATTCTTGTCTATTTAACAAGTGTTATTTCTTCAAACGTAACACAATAAATGCGTCTAAAGGAATAAATCAAATGGACATTTTCTGTTGTTGCGTTATTTTGTTTACCACTTGTAAGTTTGACCACATAAAAGTGTAGAATATACGATATTTCATGAATGTTCTTATATATTATTTTATATCTAATACATGTTCTCATGAAATATCATAACATTAAAAAACAAGAAAGAAACTACAACTACGAGTAAGTAGATAATATTTGTTGATTTCAGTGAAATATCGTATTTTATTTAATGAGTGGTCATAGAAAACATGTTCACTACTGGCGTAGCAACGCTTGAAAATATCAGTTTTTCTATGACCACACAACTCAGCAAATGTTCTTTGTATTTCATCTTTAATACAAAAAAAACACAATAAAATTTGGCGTAATACACTGAAACGTCCAAAGTTTGTATATTCTTAAGTGAGAATGATGTCATACATGATTCCAAAGTTGTCACACATTGTTATGATAGGAAAATAGGGCCATACTTCCATACTTTCTGCGTCGATGTCGCTAAATGAGATTTTCAAGACCCACTCTGGAAGCGTACTCAAGATCTTCCTCAAAGACACTAATGACTCTTTCTACCCAGGAAACGAATTCGACAGTACCTTATGCCTTAAATGCAATAGATTCAAAATAAATAGGTTTACAATTAAAATAAATGACATTTGAATGGAAGTTTATTTTTATTTTTTGCTTTTGTTTACGAAAGCCGATGATTGCAATGCAGATGAGTTCATTAACTGCTACTGGTGCTACTGGTATGCTACTTATAGAAAGAGTCAGTTTTATATAGTGCAAATATAAATGTTATATGAAATGGGAAATGACCTACCCACGATATGCCCCTTTCAGGCGGTCACACACTAACGGGCATAATAGCAAATGTGTTTTATTGTTTTCCTCATTATCTTCAGTCAACATGAAACTTGCTTTCAAATTTTAAGACATGTCTGTAGCAATGCCCTTCCTATAACAGAAAGTAATCAACTAATTAAACACATGTGTTCGTGTTTTTTATTATGCCGATGGTTTTACATATAAATTATTTTGTCTTAGATGCACTGATCCTAAGCATAAACGATAATGTGGTCAAATGTATCGCCGAACTAATATTACAAGGTTTACTGGTATTTTGTGCTGTTCATGTAACACGTAAATGATAAAGAAATAGTTTTAACTTAAAGATTACTACACTAGGTAAATAAAATTAAAGACATAAGGAAATGTAACTTCAGAATCACTTCATAAATTTTGAGCGAAATACACTCCCTTTTCATCAAAACGGTATAATGAACTTTGTTAGTAGTCGATGCCAAAACAGTTCAAACTGAATTATGTTTAACTTAGTTAAACGGATGTATGAAATTCGGATATATGTTTATAACATCAACTTGATAACCAATGGTATGTGCATTAATCTCCATTTGTCAAGTGAATCTCATTTAGTCTGGATGATGAGTTATACAAATGGTAACTCTTGATAGGAATGTTAGAATTCAAAAACGAAACGCAAACAAATATACTATTCATGGGGCTACGTTTTACGTATTATGCCTTGTGCATGTAAAAAGAGTATGATTCATAATATAATGTATGCACACATACGACAGACACATTAATTCGACTGAAAGTCAAACACGTTATATCGGTTCTTAAAATTAAAAAAAAATGTTCCTGGATCCAGGCGGTGATCCGGATCACCACTAAAATGTAATCGGTCGATCATTGGCCCATTTCCACCCATTTCCACCCGTCCCAAAAAGTTCATGCAAATCCGCTTATAATTTATGCGTAAAATTACGTAATAACACACAGACAGACAAACCAACGCCGGAACCAACATAACCTCCTTGGTGGTCTCTAATAGACATGTTCAAGGCTTACGACTGTGTGTAACATTCTCCCGTTTTCGTCCCGTTTTGTGAACATGACTGAGGAGCCTTAGGACCTGGTTCATACGTACATATTGAATTTAATATATACAGGTGAAACGCGATATTGCGAATCGGTATACTATGAAATGACGGGATACACCGAATATGGCGTTCTCCTTATACATTTTTCCACAAAAAGATGCGATACAACAAATTCGCGATTGGACAAAGTATGCGTTACTACGAACAAATGTTTCGGTCCCATCATAGCGTTTGCACTGAAATGTTAACGCGATACTGCGAATCAGACTGTCACGGAGACTTTTCACACATTCTCGGCGAAGATTTTACACCTTTGCTACGTCAGACACCAAGCCAGTTTGTTTGCACAATTTTCGTGATCACCAATATGTTTTTGCGAATTTTCTTTTCTTTTTATACTTTATTTTTGCTTCATAATGCGAATACATACACACATGTATTGTCAAATGCAATTTATTTAAGTACGTTAACGTAAACGCCTCGATATGCTGCAAATTGGCACTATATGTTATGTTACTACCGGAATTTCCTAAAGATGCGTTACTAGGAAAAGCGCGATACTACGAACAAACTCTTGCCTCCCGTGACTATTCGTAGTAGCTCGTTTCGACTGCATACACAACATCTGGGAAAGATGTTATAGCACTCCAGTATTAGTGCTTATAGTATGATCATATTTATGGCGTTTTACAGAGGTCCACTCTGTGGCCACTTAATTTGTGATTCAGTATTATTTTGTTAAAGGGACACCACCGTTCAAAATCATACTAATATTACGAAAGAAATTTATAGATTTTAGAGTTTATTTCAAAAGACATTAGGCTTTAAGCTCATTAGTACACATATAGTCCAACAAAATATAGTCAATAGTAGTCAATAACGTACAGGCATATAACTGTTTTAAGCAATACCAAGTTTATCAATATAAAATATGAATAACAGAACGAAAATTGTATTAAGTTAACATGCTAGTACAACAAAGTCTTATACATGTAGTTATAATGCAGTGAAAAATAACATGTTAACCGAGACATACAATAGTTATATCGAGATTAACTATTTATAATATAATTCAGTTCTCAATTAAGAAGCTTTAAACATAAATGTGGCAAGATTTGTAATTGTCTTTTCTTTGTGAGTTTGTAAAAATGCAATAAATTTTATCAAATTTTTGTATGTTTCCCATAGTCTGTGTTTATATGTTGTTTTCTGAAAGTTTTGAATACTGGACATTTGAGTAAAAAATGAAATTCGTCTTCCAGAACGTTACAATGTTTACATTTTCTATTTTGATACTGTGTCTTTTCATGCTTGTGTCATCTCTCTGCTTCTACTTCAAGTCTGTGAGCAGATACTCTAAAACGAGTTAACTCAATTCTTACTTTTGATAAATTTACTACATTAAGGCTGGAATGTAGCCTCCATAAAGGCTATAACTTCTACGCTTGGTCGATCGTTGTAGATCAGTTGACCAGTTATGAACAAACGTATCAGATATTCGTTGTTTAGCAATGGATATAAACAGATTAACGTCTCCTACTCCCTGAAAAAACGATACTTCACCAAAACCTAGCGTATCTAGTACATGTTTAACACATTTAAACCAAAACTCTTTTTCTAGATACACATCGAGCTCATGTAATAACATATTATAAACTATTTTAATATATTTAACATCATTTGATTTTAATGCTTTAAAAAATTTATTTAAAAATAAATTCTTCTATTTATTAGGGGTTTACGCCCAAGTTCACCGTATATTAAATTATTTTTATATAACTAAAACGTTATATAATTCGGATGCATTCTATAGAGGTAATGTGCTAATGTATAGAGAAGAGAACTTGTGTTTATTGTATACAATTATTAAGTAAACAAAATGGCGACCATAAGTTTTTAAGTTTGTTCACATCTGATATTATTAAACAATTATGTTTACTAAAGCCAAAGCAATTTAAGTGCCAGGTGCATGGAGTAGTTATTTGACTTGAATAATAACACACGCAAGTTACTGCTTGTGACGTCAGAATTGTCAGTTTAATCAGCTCTTTAATCAGCTCTTTTGCCCAAGCTTCATTGAAACATCAGGTCTACCAACATGCCAGTCTTCTGAAAAGAAAATGTTTCTAGATAAACACAACAAAGACATGCAATATCTGCGGCATCGAGGTGTTTTAAAGCATAACAACGATTTATTTCCAAATGACATACAACTCGGGTAGTTGGGCACCGAACAGTTTGTGATATCAAATAACAATTGCATTATATATCTAACAGCTGTCATTGTGCACAAGTGCTTGCATGGTCACACTCCTTCTTACCTACACCATATCTTACACTTTACTAACAACACTTGCTACACATTGAGGTCCACCACCCATAGAGATAGTTCTCATACGAAGATAAATACGAACAACGGTAGAAAAACTGTTTCATATATTGCAATGGAAAGATGGAATAATATACCTTCTTATAGTCGAGATATAGATTCCTTATCAGGGTTTAAGAATAAATATAAAAAATAACTTATGCTTAATAATTGATTAGAACATATTTATTCTTTACTCTGTTGATCTCATTTGTTTAAATGTGCATGTTTTTTTATGTTTGTTAATGACTTTATATACGTTAACTTTTTTCAGATGTAAGACCACATTGTAAAAAAGATAACCATGTTGTAGCTTGTTTTATCTTAATGTGTCATATTCTATATATAGGATCTGACACGATTTGTTATTTCATACCATATTTTATCAAACGATTTCAGGAATTTTGTTAGTAAGCGAGCCTTTGGCGAGCTTACTAACAAATTTCCTGGACGAGTTTAATAAAATATGGTATAAAATGACAACGTGTCTCAGATCTTTTTTATCACATGTTTTTAAACGAAACAAAAATCGTATAATTTTACCAAAACATGTTGATAAATCCAAAAAATTGTGTACTGACGTGACGTCATTTGATGTTGACGACGGCATTTCACCAAAATAACGTCATCCGATTGGTCAGTCGAAGAATATGTAGCCAATGAAAACGCTCAAAATGTTATCTTACACAGTGTAAGATAGAAATATTCGTAATGGTTGTATTACACGGTAAACCAGGTATAATATGTAATAAAAATAAAGATCGTATAGTGTACAGTGTATATATTATAAGTTGTAAATATTCAATATCACTCAGCTTGTGTTTTTACATCTTTGAACATACAAACTTGACAACACATAAGTTTATTTGAGGTTACACATCATGAGTCTAGTTAAAATAATGGAAATGTCAGTGTGCATTTTTTATTACACTTATGTTCATCTACTAAAATAATTTAATTCAACACAATCCTTTTTCACAATCGAAGTACAATTTAATTGGACATTTTGGCATATTTATATCCCCTATTTATCACTTGTTTGCCACTGCAAGTGTTTGTACAATGTAGAATAACTTAAGAATGTGAAACACGTTAAAAATGTACTGAAATCATTTATACAACATCTGGTTAAGGGGGGGGGGGGAATCATCATATTAGCACACACCATAACACGTTTAGGTTAAAGTGAGTATGTTTCAACAGCTATTTTTGTTAGAGAATACTAATCACCGCGCACATAATGCCCCTTTTTTCAAGTCAAGCGCCACGCCCCTCTGCCCTTCTAGATTAAACACTATTAAATGTTATAGAATGAACATGTATAAATAAAAAAAAAATTACTTCTGTAACAATATTGACCGTTTTCTGACTCTCCACAGAACAGCGAACAAGTAAAATCGATAGGTTCTACTCCAGGCCGAACATTATTTTCCTTGTTCAATTGAATTAGTATTCGCTTTTATTATTGTTTAATATTGCCGGGTTCGATTCCCAACCCGGCCACATAACTTGTGTGGAGATTGGTCATGAAATTATTTATACGGCCATTCTCCCCCTACTTCTGATTCAAGTAGGGCAGTTGTCAGTTACTGGCATAAGTACGTGCACTCAGTACTGGTAAACCAGCTTACCCAGGAAAAGTGTGAGTAGGTTACTGACCGCCGTTATATGACCGAAATACTGTTGAATACGGCGAAAAATCCAAACAAACAAAACAAACAAACATAAATGCGATACAATGACGTTAAACTATATTTGTGAGGTTTCGGCGCCCTTAAACCGGTTTAAGCCCCCACTGTGTCTTTGCAGTGACCGTTCCAAGGCGGTGACCCCAGTGTTATTCATTTTGTGTACATTTGCCTTTTAAGTGAATAATTCTGGGCGTAGTGTGAGGTTTGACGCCCATAAAACCCCCGTTCCTCAACGATGACCCCAGTTTTATTAATATTTGTGTGTAATGTATTTACGTTTTTTGTGTGTTGGGTTGTGTTGTTTTGTAAATTGTCTACTTGCCTTATTTAAAGGATTTTTGGCTGATAATTAGAGTTATCCCCTGCAGATGCAGTTGAGGTTTTATGTTGTTAATATTTATATTGCAATATATTGATTTATTTAAAATTGAATTTCATGTTCCGATGGTAGCCATATATGTTTTGTTGCAAAACTATACGCGTTAAACATAAATGCAAACATGTATATGATAAAAGTATTTGGCGTACAATTCTGTAGAAATTATGATTATATAATTTGTTTTTCTTTTGCAACACTATTATATCTTATTTAAACTAATGACTATAAATATACATTTTAATATAATTGTAAACGGTCTTTAAACTGCTTTAATTGTTTAGTTGTCAAGAAGACACAAATTATAGACAGAATTTTCGTACAACAATTTTTTAATACTGCAATTTTTTTATCGTCGACTTCAATACAGATGCGACCTCGATTAGTCGATTTCAAAAAAAAGTAGGAAACAGTTTAGTATTTATATCAAGACCTCGTCGTTTTTTAAAAATCGACGAACAACGGACGTCGGACGGTGACTGACCGCAATAGCTCACCCTTCATCACTTTGTGCTCAAGTGAGCTAATTCATGTAATAAGATAATTAAATACTAAATAATATTAAAAGCAAATGTCTACAATAATAACAAAATAAAACAACTGTGATAATACAGTTTGTCGGATTTGTTGCAAAAGTTACGCGCTTTTTAGATTTCGAATTATACTCGTCGGAGCAGATGTCCTCAACATTGCTAAATAATTAGTATCTTTATGCCCGTCGGTAAATATTAAAAAGTTATGCGCTTTTTAGATTTTGAATAATACCCGTCGAAACAAATGCCCCCAAAATTGTTCCATATGTAATTAGTATCGTCCTGTCCGTCGACAAATGCTGATTCCTGAAAAACTCACTATATGCTTATATTAATGTACATTTTCGGAACGTTAATGTTCCGATGGTCCGATCGATGCTCTGTGTACATGTTAATTTTTATTTTTTTTTGAAAATCGGTAAGTTAATATCACCGAAAGTCCCATATATTTTATATATTCTAATTTAATTTAGCAGGCGTCCTCAGCGGCTTTTCATACTATGGCTTGTTATTATTAAGAACTATTCTGATATTTAATCGTTCGCAATAGAAGCATACGCTTTAGGTCGGAATAAAACTGTATTGTCAGTCGATCATATCATTTCGCCAATGAATGAATGTGCTCAACAAAGTGTTCTTATAATTAAAGCGCGTACATGTAGTGCTTATCGATCAATACAAGTCCTTTTAAAATCAATACTTGACAGGCAATCTTCAACTCAGATATATAACGTTTAAATCGTCGGCGTTAGCAGGAAGTTTTAATTCAATCTGTTAAAATGTCAATAATCATTATTGCAGCTGACGTTACTCATATGAAAAGGATCAGCGATGTGTGAAGGTCAAAAATACTGAATACGAAAATAATACAGTACGAAAGAAAGCGACTTTTATAACATACAACATAACCGAATATTAATCGAAACAAAATGTGGTATCCTTTTGGAATTGTAGTATTTTTTCTGATGCTGGTTTCAAGGGTTACTTCTGGTAAGTAGTTTTGGGTTTTACTGTAATATTTATAATGTTTGCTATATAAAAATGTGTATATTTCACTTAACAAAGATGTATAACACGTACAACCAACATGTATAAAATAATATAATGGAAAAAAACCTTTACAAAGTAGGACCGGCTGTTAATGCTTGTTTATATTCCGTTAATGCTAGTTGAATTCACTAGATAAAACGTATGTCTTCGTAATTGTATGGCTCAATATACACACTCAAACTACATTTTATTAAACTCGCTTAGTATCGTACATGTATATTTTATATGCGTTATTATAATTGTATAGAGTTATGTACATGTAATTGTTATTCAGTCGTACGGTACTGGATATAGGCGCTTTGTCCAGTATTCAAGTTAGGTATTTAAAACTCGCCACAAGCAAACTGAAATGTTCTTATTCTTATAAATGTACTGTTATACATGTATCTAGGAATAGTTACTTCCTTTACAGCTTTACACAAAATTATTGTATAAAAATAATCATAATTTATCAATTACATCTTAATAGTCATAACATTATTGCGGTCAGAAATCAAAAGTAACGGAAGATTAAATATTTAATTTGGTCGAATAAATTTGGCTGTACCTGAAAGGTGAATGAAGTATAGTATTTGTCAAGGACAGCCAAAAAGCCTCCACATATAAATACATGTAAGTATGAAAGCGATAGAAAACAATTACAGATCAAATGTAGCTATAGTAATTTGAATAGACACTCAAGTGATATAAAAAAAGATAACTAGCTCATACTCATACTGCGTACAAACACAATAAATAACACAAATCCTTCCAATACACAAACCCTTCTACACAAACTTATTCAGTAATAGACAGGGAGAGTAAAAAAGAACGTCCTCTCCGGATCAATACTGCTAACGACTGAAAAAAAGGCACTAAAAGGGGCGGACTGTTTAAATTCTAGTTAGCGAGAAAGAGTAGCCTCCCTTAATAATTATGTAATTTTGCGAAAATTAATTTCATTTCTTATTATAAACTTATTTGCTCATGTTAAAATAAACCTATTGCAATGTTGACTATTTATTATAAAATGTTAAGAAACTGGTCTAACGATGTACACACGAATCAAAACAATATATATAATACATGTATTTGCTAATATCCCCCAGCTGTTAATGTTGTTTTCTCTTTGCTATTGCATTCCATAGATCGAGATTTTTGCAGTCGGTTTGATTTAATTCCACGGTGCAATTGGAGTTGGGTCAAACCAACATGCCAGACGCCGATGACCGTTCCGGTTGACTACTTCTTCGTGCACGTGACCGATCACCATGAGTGTAGCACCGTAGCTAAGTGTTCCGAGTACGTCAGGAACCTTCAGAATGGACATATGAATGACAACCACACGAGTAATAACATTCATTATTTGATTCAAGTGTTTGATTTCTAGATATATATTTATATATATATCGTATCTTATGATCAAGATTTTACTTCATAATGACATGTTTGTCGAGCGCAGTAATGGATTCATTATCGATTCAGCCAGCTGTAGCCATAACGGATCACATGTCCATGCGATGTCAGGGGACACCTCAAAGGCCTATTTAACTCTCAACACTTGGACATTATTGTTTGCGATGAACAAGTTTCGTTGTTGATTTGTATTGTATCGTGTTTGCGAATATTCAACCTCGATTCCAAAGCAAAGCGGAAGGATACAGAGTTGTATACATGCACTGTAAAGCATACCGGAGGTGTGGGTGTACAGACGTTCACAATCCGAACTAGTTAAATGTATGATGATGTGTGTCATTTTTCTCCGGTTTTATACCTAGTATATGGGAGACACACCGCCCTGAACTATTGAAAAATGTATATGTTTACATTTTTAAATCAGATATTTGTATTTACATATTTGATTTTCTTTGAAAATACATTTGATTCGTTTAACTATTTTTTTACTATATTTTAATAAGATTAAAAACTGTTGAAGTAAATTACTTTTTTTGTAGACATTTTTCCTGTAATGTGTCCATTTATTGATTTTTTTCCTAAGATAATAATACCGTCATTGTGACTATAAACTATAAAACAAGAACATATCAAAGTGTATTAATTAAATGCAGGAACTAAACAGTAGCTATAAAAAAAATACATTGGACTGCCATTGTCTGAGTGTCAAACTTCGTGCAATGTGTTCTATTCTAACATGTTACTCGCTCATTCATCTATAGCCAAAGAACACAATTATCGTTGTTAAACTACCAAATAAACATCGATTCTGGAGCATAGTAAAACGTAGTTCTCATTACAATTGCAAAAATATTTGTCAAATCATGTCAGAATCGAAATAATTTTCGTATTATCGTTGTTTATCAGCCAACAAACAACTATGTGTTGTTCTGATGCGTGGCTAGTAAACCACAAGAAAGCTCTTGTGGTTTAATTCCCACGCATCGGAACTCCAAATCGTTGTAAATTTGCCGATAAACAAAGATAGATCAAAATTATTTCTTAAGTATGCAAATGAAATTATCTGCGTGCAAATTGTCATTGCATTGTCGTTACAATCAAATTACACAACCTATGTATTATTATTTTAAATCATAGGAAAATTAAAGTGTCACAATCGACATTGTTTATCTATTGGGTTATTTGTTTCGAATTTCCAAAGTAATGACAATCCATTTTATGAATACTTTGTAAAGCCATGAACAATATAAGACCATATAATCGTTTTGAAAAAAAAGACATTTACCAAGTTTATTTTGTAAAAATTGAACATTGTATACACACGTTTTGCGATAGACTGAATTTACAAATAAAAACACAAAAAAACATGTTTGCTACAAAGCACCAACTGTTCGCGGTAGTTTTCGAGAATATCGCGATTAAATATATACATGTATGAATATTATTTATTTTCAGAATGGTGTGATATTGGCTATAATTTTCTGGTGGGTGGAGACGGCAGTGTGTATGAAGGTACAGGCTGGAACTACGAAGGAACGCATACGAGAGGTTACAACCCGAAATCGTTCGCTGTGTCCTTCATGGGAAAATTTAAAGACCATGCTCCGATCGAGAAAATGCTTAAAGGTGAGACGTGGTGCAAACGGTCAAACGTGTAATACTAAGTGGTTTTGGTTAAGACATATTTGGCTTATAAATACATGTAGCACAATAATGTATGAGGTATTCTGTTACGTACATGAGGGAAGATGTGTAGAACAAGGAATTTAATTCTATAGTCGTAAATGAACCACTATTTGCGTGAATCTAAAAAATCAGAAACTTAAAGTGTTTCCCGTTTAATTGCTTAATTTATTTGTGTTTGAAAAAAACAAAACAGTAACCGTTTTCGTTTTGTACGAAAGACCGGTGTTGAATTATTTGTTCAAACTTCCTTATAATAAATTATAAACTGTCCGGTATATCATTCATTTATTTACACTTCACATTTCACGATAATGTATTTGACTCATCATTAGCTCGTTAATTTCCGTGTAATTTCGACGAAAGCCGTAGCCGGAGCCGTCCGTACATTACCGTTCGCGTTTGGAATACAAACAAAACATCTGTTAAAATTATATATTTATTTAGCTTTACCGTAGTATTTTTGTTTCAGATTGTAATATCGTTGCAAATTAAATATAAAAGAACTATTAAAATGTAACGATTATAATTAAAACGAAAGTGGAATAGGAGTGTGTTCCCTTTGGAAATCATGATCATTTCAACGCTTATTCAATTTTATGTGCATATGACAGCGTTTATTTACCTTGATATAAATCATTCTGACTTTGAGGCCTAATTACCAGTTAGATAATAAGCACATATGGTGGACAGGGGCGGCTCCAGGATTTCGGGTTGGGGGAGGGGGCGTAAACTTTTGATCGCGCACGTATAAAACCCCTTTATGTTGTATGTGGGTTTGCAAACTTTGCAGTGATCAGCTACAGATCCGTATCAAATATATAGGATAAATCTTTGTACATCATCACCATCATCATCGTCGTCATCATCATCATCAAATGCACTTTGTTTCACTGAATAAATAAATACTTCACCATATGTTCGAAATACATTTTGGTTCAACTGTATGTCATACACCTGTTTTCCAGTAAATTGCCCTTGTTTGATGTGCCTATCCACTAAATTGTATATGACATTTATCGCTCTATATATCAGGAACATCTTTAAACATATAAAATCAGTAAATTCAAACACACACGCATCGATAAGTTTTGTATTATTCATTTACCGAATTGTAATGATCTCTTTTCGAACTAAACTATTTATTGAGACAAAGCTGTTTATACTCGAAAGTAGTCATTGATTTGACTTGAATTTCGACTTTAAATAATAATTATTCGAAACTGATTAATTTCTTTTTTGTGGTACTAGTACCCCGTGCCAACGATCACAGGTGAATTGCATCTGATATGTTTATATAAAATAGGAATTTAGAAAGAAAACAATATCATCCACAAATAAAGGTATATATACCCATTGTCTATAGTGTATCGTTTTCCACGAACTTTGGCGGTGCACGTAAGAAATCGTAGTGGACGGGCTAGGTCGAGTATGTTTGATTGAAGTTGATGTGTGTCTTTGACCAAATTGAGCGAGCGAAGCGATCGAAAAATTTTCTTAGCCTATTTATCCAGTTTTTAACGTTTTACATGCGCCCTTATATGTATGCTCCGGACGTTTTAGGAGGGGGGTGGGGGGCGCGCGCCGGGTGCATACCCCCCTTGAGCCGCTAAAACAGGATTCACAGAATTTGTAAAATACAGTTTAAATGATATGTTTTGGTATCATTTTAAAGGTATATATGTAAGCAATAAGAATAAAAGGCTGTTTTTGTACACTACTTTGTCTAGTGGTTCACAGCTTCATAACTTTTGGCAGCCTAAATGCCAGTAAATACTGGTGTGTTTTTTTTCTAAGATAAATATTTTGAGTTACAACGTTTATAATTTTTGACATTCTTTTTTTTTCAAAAGGTAAAGACCTACTTTCCAACAATGTATGGTTATATATTGGAAAGTAGCTTGGTCATGATGAAAATTGAGATCAAACATTGAATATTTTATATGTAACAAAGAAGGAATTTAACTTAACCTTGACTAAAACGTCATAAAAGAGGTCGATTTTCAAGCGAAAAAGACGCAGTAACAATGTAAATTTTGTCGGCTATGATCAGCTGCCATGAACTGTGACAGTGTCGTCGGAAAATTACAGAGAAGTGTATTAGTTTGACCGTTGAAATACTGTAACATTGACTAATGTGATGTCAGTAATGTTTCTATTGGAAAACAGACAAAGAAACCAAGTCAAACATAACTTCATATGTCGGTTACTAACGCATGTCTAAAAATTCAACATTTGCTCAACTGATATCGGTGCCATATCAAAGAATTATTAAAGCAATGATTACTGTGTAAATTCATATCTGTCTGTTAGTAGAAACTACTGTAAAACTGTGTACTGAAAACTATTTTCAGTGATGCTGCTGGTAAGAAAAGCAAACACACATCCAGTACTATGGGCGACATGTTGGATGGCGACCAGGCTGTCAGTGTTCAACCAGAGGCATCGCCAGTAACAGTCGCATTCCCATATTCATCAACAGCTGGCGCAACCTGCTGATGTTCAAAAATGAGAAGGCCAGAAACATTGATTCTCTGGGTCTTCTTACCTATACTGACGTGATAAAACTACTATGGCAGGGGACATCGCTGGCTCCAGTTTATGTACCCATGAAACATTTAACTGTGAAGACACGGACAGTTTATTAAGCATTTATGATTTAACATGTAAATATAATGGATGGGTAGCCCTATATTACAGTTCAAAAACGACGTTGGAAACGCAACAATTGTTTAAACCCAGTAAAGTTCATGATGAGCATGGCCTGGAGCGTTTTTAAATTTTTAGATGAAAACGTAATAATGCAGTGTATATTTGTTTTGTCTATCATGTAAATATTTATTGCATTTATAAAAATTTTAGTTAATAGTTAATACATCTTTTGTTCACACTACTTGATTATGTGTTTTATACTTTTTTTAAATTTATATTGTTTATTAGAAAATATACAATGATGAAACACAGTTTTATTTGTTTTATGTTAAAAAGGTTTGGAACTAATTTTATATTTTGCCTATATTTTGTAGCCAATAATTTTTGAAAGTTTTACAGGAGTATCTTTCTTAGGTTCTCAATGATTATTGAAAAAGATTAACAAAAGGTATTTCTGAAAAAAAAATCCGGCTTAATTTTTTATGGTGGTAGCATAAAATAAGCAAGTTTATCACATTTTGTTTATGGCTTTCTAAAAATAGAACAGGAAATTTCTCATCGATTATAAATGTACTTAGCAATATGAGTACATATTACTTCCATATAAATTCATTCAAGAATAATTGTTGATTATGTTCATAATATGTGTTCAATATACCATTTATAAATGTATATTTATATGGAGTTTATGAAATATTAATACAGTATTTCCCTTGAAAAAATGCTTATAGCTTGTCAGTTTTTGATGTGTTTTGCAAAAGAGGGGGTATGGTAATTAACTAACTATATCTGACAAACTAAACGGTAAAATCTCCTAAAAATTTTCAGAAGAGTCCAGAAAGTTATGCCCTCAAAGAAAATAATATGATTTGAAGGGTTCTAGACGTTGAGTATGATGGGTTGAATACCTTAAAAAAAATCGTGAAATGGTGAAGTGTGAATAAATGAATTTTGTACTTCATTGTTAACACCTCGCGATTTTCAAAAGATAGTGAAATTGTGAAGAGGGTCTTTTGTGTACTTCACATTTCATAGTTCCTAATTAAGAATTATGTACATGGGACCACAACCGGTCTTTCGTAGTTTTGTTATTGTGTCATGTCTTTCATAGTTTTAAGATTATGTCATGTCTTTCGTAGTTTTGTGATTGTGTCATGTCTTTAGTAGTTTTGTGATTGTGTCATGTCTTTTGTAGTTTTGTGATTGTATCATGTCTTTCGAAGTTTTGTGATTGGGCCATGTCTTTCGTTGTTTTGTGATTGTGTCATGTTTTTTTCGTAGTTGTGTGTGTGTGTCATGTCTTTCGTAGTTTTGTGATTGTTACATGTTTATTGCAGTTTTGTGATTGTGTCACGTTTTTTGTAGTTTGTGATGGTGTCATGTTTTTTTGTAGTTTTGTGATCGTGTCATGTTTATTGAAAGGTGTGCGATATTGTTTGGAAAAGTCTATATTCAGATATTTTGTGTGTTATGATATACTTTTTTAAGAAAAATGAAACAAACAATAAGTCCATAAATAAATTACGTATTCCAAAAAAAAAGACTTGAACTATATGTGAATCAAAACATTTATTTGGCTGGTTATTGATATTGCTGTATATTGCTTTTGTCACCTGATATTGTTGGATAATAGTATTTTCCAAAGTACGATATATATCTGACTATTCAACAAGTGCTTTTTTAGAGAAATGTAATAAAATTTATAATTCAGAAAATAATATAATTTTATAGAATTTCTCTGTTGTTGTCTTATTTTATTTACCAATTATTACTTCGACCATTTTAAAGGACAGACTAATGAAATACACGATATTGCACATATACTATTTTCTATTATTTTGAATTTCATGTATAGCTATATAAATGGTGTTCCTAACTAAATTAACTTGATTTCAACTATATGTCCAAACTTAAATTACTGATCTGACCAAACCTCCAAACAGTTTTTAAAGTCCCATTATGATGTTTTGGTGTGTTCTTATTTTAACGAAATTGTAAAAATATGCATAGAATACATTTATGATTTTTTAAACCACACACAGGATTTTTGCAATCACATTTCGAAG
The DNA here is from genome assembly GCA_027627225.1 of Congeria kusceri. NCBI lineage: Eukaryota > Metazoa > Mollusca > Bivalvia > Myida > Dreissenidae > Congeria > Congeria kusceri. Next base: position 48,849,258 of record CM051026.1, read on the forward strand.
GCATTGCAAAAAGGATAAAATTGAATAATTTGTAAATAACCAATTTATTTGTAACTGTTTATACTTAATAAAGTCTTCAAAATGTGACTTCGTCGAACAACATTTTATTCAAATTAGGTTACAGGCTATATGTGCTACTCTTTTCTGGCAACGAGCTGCCAACATACCTTATTAGATATAGAGCAGGTTAGATTAATGTTGATATGTCAATGGTTATAAAGTATATTGTACATAACATTAGCTGTGGACAATATGTTCAACTGTTCGAAACATATATTGTAGTTAGTGTGTTTTTTCAAGCGGATGCGTAATGGGCGTTAAGTGATAATATAAACAACTACATTATATGGCAAAACACAGAGAAACCAAACGCAAGGGAAACTATGTTGTTTTTTCCGTTACATACACATAGTTGTGTCTATCCCACTGTCTATCCCAATGGCTTGTAGACAGTTATATCTAAAAGAAAGTATAGGTATAAGCGGGCCAGTATTCCTGTAAAATAATTGAAACGTACCCATTCAGATAAATGGGTAAGAAAACACCCATTTACATGCCGGGAAATTTTCCATATGGCAATTTAAAAAAAATGCATTTTCAACCCTGGTGGCCATGTTTTTTTAACAAATCAAAACGAAGCTATCTAAAGCCAAAAGGCTCTACCCAGGGCGGCCATGTTATTCAACGAATCATAATAATTTGAAGGAATTTGGTAGATGGTCACCAAAGGAACATGTATGCATTATTTTTTTTAAATCCTGTCAAGGGATACTTAAAGAGGTTCAAAGTTTAACCATATACGGAAAAATGCATCCCCCGGTCATGACTTTAAACAAATAAATTACTTGAAAAAAATTGGTAGTGGGTCAACCAAGGAAAAGTTGTGTTTATTTTTTATTTTTGAAATCTGGTCATCGGTCTTTAAGAAGATTTACAATGTTTGTTATAAAGCAATATAAGGAAAGCTGCCCCACTTCCTGGTGGCCATGTCTTTATACAAATCCAAACGATTTAAGGAAATTTGGTAGAGGGTCAGCCAATGAACACTTATGTGACATTATTTTGAAAGTCTTTTATATAGATTTACAAGGAAAACTTCCCCAACCAGTGGCCAGTGTTTTAACGAAGCAAATTTATTTGAATAAATTTGGGTCATAAAATAGAGCGTCACACAAGGAACGTGTGTGTAAAATTATTTTGAAACCTGGTCAGTGATTTCTGAGAAGATTTTCAAAGTCGTCTCTATACATATATAAGCAAAACTGCACAACCCCCTTGTGGCCATGTTTTGTTTGACGAATTGAAGAACTTTGATAGAAGGCCACCCAAGGAACATTAAAGTGAAATTATTTAAAATCCGGGCTGCGATTTCTGAGAAGATTTTCAAAGTCCTGTGAAAACAATGTTAATTGTCTCTCCCAGTGACTGATTCACTGCAAAGTTAAATAAAGATCTAATGTAATAAAAATCTAAATCTAAAATCTAAAGCGTTTGCAATCCTTTGGACTTTAAAGTTTAAAGAGTAAAACAAACAATGTCCGGAAACAGTCGACTCGAGTGCGAAAATACTCGTCTGTACCCATCCTCAGTATGCTAGCATATAACGTTGGAGTGATCTAAAAATAAAATAATATTTAATATGCGTATATTTAAATTAATATATTCTCAAATAGCAAATTAATAGCTAAGTAACTTGTTGCATCAACTTAACTGCTGTTGTTGTCGTTGTTGTTAGTGTTGTCTATGAGTTCTGGGTTAAAAAAAATTCCCGATTGGTCAGATCTAGGTGTCGGATCAATAAACAAACATCGCGATTATTGTTGCAACCCGCCACATAGCGACACATTCTACGAAAACAAGCTATCGTCGGAAGATTTATTGCAAAAGTTCCACGCTTTTTTGACTTTCGAATTCGAATTCTATGCATAACCATTTTTCTGCCCGTCGGAGAATGTTAAAGTTCTGCCCATTTTTAGAGTTTGAATTATACCCGTGGGAACAAATGTCCAGAAAATTACTTGTAATTAGTATCTTTCTGTTTGTCGGTAAATGTTGATTCCCTAAAATCCCGACTTTACGACGGCTACTTTATGCTTATACTAGCGTATTTTTTCGGAAAGTTAACGTTCCGATGGTCCGATCGATGCTATGTGTACATATGAACTTTTTTTTTGGAAAGTCTGACAGTTAAAATGTCCGAAAGTCCGATATTTTATATATAAATGTTTTATGTAATTTAGCGGGGTTCCCCAGCGGCTTTCCATGGCTTATTACGTACAATTCTGATTTTAAATCGTTCGTAATAGAAGCATAAGCTTTAGGTCGGAACAAAACTGTATTGTCAGTCGACCATATCATTTCGCCAATGAATAAATGCGCTCAACAAAGTGTTCTTATAATTAAAGCGCGTACATGTAGTGCTTATCGATCAATACAAGTCCTTTTAAAATCAATACTTGACAGGCAATCTTCAACTCAGAAGATTAAAGCGTTTAAATTGTCGGCGTTAGCAGGAAGTTTTAATTCAATCTGTTAAAATGTCAATAATCATTATTGCAGCTGACGTTACTCATATGAAAAGGATCAGCGATGTGTGAAGGTCAAAAATACTGAATACGAAAATATATACAGTACGAAAGAAAAGCGACTTTTATAACATACAACATAACCGAATATTAATCGAAACAAAATGTGGTATCCTTTTGGAATTGTAGTATTTTTTCTGATGCTGGTTTCAAGGGTTACTTCTGGTAAGTAGTTTTTGGTTTTACTGTAATATTTATAATGTTTGCTATATAAAAATGTGTATATTTCACTTAACAAAGATGTATAACACGTACAACCAACATGTATAAAATAATCTAATGGAAAAAATCCTTTATAAAGTAGGACCGGATGTTAATGCTTGTTTATATTCCGTTAATGCTAGTTGAATTCACTAGATAAAACGTATGTCTTCGTAATTGTATGGCTCAATATACACACTCAAACTACATTTTATTAAACTCGCTTAGTATCGTACATGTATATTTTATATGCGTTATTATAATTGTATAGAGTTATGTACATGTAATTGTTATTCAGTCGTACGGTACTGGATATAGGCGCTTTGTCCAGTATTCAAGTTAGGTATTTAAAACTCGCCACAAGCAAACTGAAATGTTCTTATTCTTATAAATGTACTGTTATACATGTATCTAGGAATAGTTACTTCCTTTACAGCTTTACACAAAATTATTGTATAAAAATAATCATAATTTATCAATTACATCTTAATAGTCATAACATTATTGCGGTCAGAAATCAAAAGTAACGGAAGATTAAATATTTAATTTGGTCGAATAAATTTGGCTGTACCTGAAAGGTGAATGAAGTATAGTATTTGTCAAGGACAGCCAAAAAGCCTCCACATATAAATACATGTAAGTATGAAAGCGATAGAAAACAATTACAGATCAAATGTAGCTATAGTAATTTGAATAGACACTCAAGTGATATAAAAAAAGATAACTAGCTCATACTCATACTGCGTACAAACACAATAAATAACACAAATCCTTCCAATACACAAACCCTTCTACACAAACTTATTCAGTAATAGACAGGGAGAGTAAAAAAGAACGTCCTCTCCGGATCAATACTGCTAACGACTGAAAAAAGGCACTAAAAGGGGCGGACTGTTTAAATTCTAGTTAGCGAGAAAGAGTAGCCTCCCTTAATAATTATGTAATTTTGCGAAAATTAATTTCATTTCTTATTATAAACTTATTTGCTCATGTTAAAATAAACCTATTGCAATGTTGACTATTTATTATAAAATGTTAAGAAACTGGTCTAACGATGTACACACGAATCAAAACAATATATATAATACATGTATTTGCTAATATCCCCCAGCTGTTAATGTTGTTTTCTCTTTGCTATTGCATTCCATAGATCGAGATTTTTGCAGTCGGTTTGATTTAATTCCACGGTGCAATTGGAGTTGGGTCAAACCAACATGCCAGACGCCGATGACCGTTCCGGTTGACTACTTCTTCGTGCACGTGACCGATCACCATGAGTGTAGCACCGTAGCTAAGTGTTCCGAGTACGTCAGGAACCTTCAGAATGGACATATGAATGACAACCACACGAGTAATAACATTCATTATTTGATTCAAGTGTTTGATTTCTAGATATATATTTATATATATATCGTATCTTATGATCAAGATTTTACTTCATAATGACATGTTTGTCGAGCGCAGTAATGGATTCATTATCGATTCAGCCAGCTGTAGCCATAACGGATCACATGTCCATGCGATGTCAGGGGACACCTCAAAGGCCTATTTAACTCTCAACACTTGGACATTATTGTTTGCGATGAACAAGTTTCGTTGTTGATTTGTATTGTATCGTGTTTGCGAATATTCAACCTCGATTCCAAAGCAAAGCGGAAGGATACAGAGTTGTATACATGCACTGTAAAGCATACCGGAGGTGTGGGTGTACAGACGTTCACAATCCGAACTAGTTAAATGTATGATGATGTGTGTCATTTTTCTCCGGTTTTATACCTAGTATATGGGAGACACACCGCCCTGAACTATTGAAAAATGTATATGTTTACATTTTTAAATCAGATATTTGTATTTACATATTTGATTTTCTTTGAAAATACATTTGATTCGTTTAACTATTTTTTTACTATATTTTAATAAGATTAAAAACTGTTGAAGTAAATTACTTTTTTTGTAGACATTTTTCCTGTAATGTGTCCATTTATTGATTTTTTTCCTAAGATAATAATACCGTCATTGTGACTATAAACTATAAAACAAGAACATATCAAAGTGTATTAATTAAATGCAGGAACTAAACAGTAGCTATAAAAAAAATACATTGGACTGCCATTGTCTGAGTGTCAAACTTCGTGCAATGTGTTCTATTCTAACATGTTACTCGCTCATTCATCTATAGCCAAAGAACACAATTATCGTTGTTAAACTACCAAATAAACATCGATTCTGGAGCATAGTAAAACGTAGTTCTCATTACAATTGCAAAAATATTTGTCAAATCATGTCAGAATCGAAATAATTTTCGTATTATCGTTGTTTATCAGCCAACAAACAACTATGTGTTGTTCTGATGCGTGGCTAGTAAACCACAAGAAAGCTCTTGTGGTTTAATTCCCACGCATCGGAACTCCAAATCGTTGTAAATTTGCCGATAAACAAAGATAGATCAAAATTATTTCTTAAGTATGCAAATGAAATTATCTGCGTGCAAATTGTCATTGCATTGTCGTTACAATCAAATTACACAACCTATGTATTATTATTTTAAATCATAGGAAAATTAAAGTGTCACAATCGACATTGTTTATCTATTGGGTTATTTGTTTCGAATTTCCAAAGTAATGACAATCCATTTTATGAATACTTTGTAAAGCCATGAACAATATAAGACCATATAATCGTTTTGAAAAAAAAGACATTTACCAAGTTTATTTTGTAAAAATTGAACATTGTATACACACGTTTTGCGATAGACTGAATTTACAAATAAAAACACAAAAAAACATGTTTGCTACAAAGCACCAACTGTTCGCGGTAGTTTTCGAGAATATCGCGATTAAATATATACATGTATGAATATTATTTATTTTCAGAATGGTGTGATATTGGCTATAATTTTCTGGTGGGTGGAGACGGCAGTGTGTATGAAGGTACAGGCTGGAACTACGAAGGAACGCATACGAGAGGTTACAACCCGAAATCGTTCGCTGTGTCCTTCATGGGAAAATTTAAAGACCATGCTCCGATCGAGAAAATGCTTAAAGGTGAGACGTGGTGCAAACGGTCAAACGTGTAATACTAAGTGGTTTTGGTTAAGACATATTTGGCTTATAAATACATGTAGCACAATAATGTATGAGGTATTCTGTTACGTACATGAGGGAAGATGTGTAGAACAAGGAATTTAATTCTATAGTCGTAAATGAACCACTATTTGCGTGAATCTAAAAAATCAGAAACTTAAAGTGTTTCCCGTTTAATTGCTTAATTTATTTGTGTTTGAAAAAAACAAAACAGTAACCGTTTTCGTTTTGTACGAAAGACCGGTGTTGAATTATTTGTTCAAACTTCCTTATAATAAATTATAAACTGTCCGGTATATCATTCATTTATTTACACTTCACATTTCACGATAATGTATTTGACTCATCATTAGCTCGTTAATTTCCGTGTAATTTCGACGAAAGCCGTAGCCGGAGCCGTCCGTACATTACCGTTCGCGTTTGGAATACAAACAAAACATCTGTTAAAATTATATATTTATTTAGCTTTACCGTAGTATTTTTGTTTCAGATTGTAATATCGTTGCAAATTAAATATAAAAGAACTATTAAAATGTAACGATTATAATTAAAACGAAAGTGGAATAGGAGTGTGTTCCCTTTGGAAATCATGATCATTTCAACGCTTATTCAATTTTATGTGCATATGACAGCGTTTATTTACCTTGATATAAATCATTCTGACTTTGAGGCCTAATTACCAGTTAGATAATAAGCACATATGGTGGACAGGGGCGGCTCCAGGATTTCGGGTTGGGGGAGGGGGCGTAAACTTTTGATCGCGCACGTATAAAACCCCTTTATGTTGTATGTGGGTTTGCAAACTTTGCAGTGATCAGCTACAGATCCGTATCAAATATATAGGATAAATCTTTGTACATCATCACCATCATCATCGTCGTCATCATCATCATCAAATGCACTTTGTTTCACTGAATAAATAAATACTTCACCATATGTTCGAAATACATTTTGGTTCAACTGTATGTCATACACCTGTTTTCCAGTAAATTGCCCTTGTTTGATGTGCCTATCCACTAAATTGTATATGACATTTATCGCTCTATATATCAGGAACATCTTTAAACATATAAAATCAGTAAATTCAAACACACACGCATCGATAAGTTTTGTATTATTCATTTACCGAATTGTAATGATCTCTTTTCGAACTAAACTATTTATTGAGACAAAGCTGTTTATACTCGAAAGTAGTCATTGATTTGACTTGAATTTCGACTTTAAATAATAATTATTCGAAACTGATTAATTTCTTTTTTGTGGTACTAGTACCCCGTGCCAACGATCACAGGTGAATTGCATCTGATATGTTTATATAAAATAGGAATTTAGAAAGAAAACAATATCATCCACAAATAAAGGTATATATACCCATTGTCTATAGTGTATCGTTTTCCACGAACTTTGGCGGTGCACGTAAGAAATCGTAGTGGACGGGCTAGGTCGAGTATGTTTGATTGAAGTTGATGTGTGTCTTTGACCAAATTGAGCGAGCGAAGCGATCGAAAAATTTTCTTAGCCTATTTATCCAGTTTTTAACGTTTTACATGCGCCCTTATATGTATGCTCCGGACGTTTTAGGAGGGGGGTGGGGGGCGCGCGCCGGGTGCATACCCCCCTTGAGCCGCTAAAACAGGATTCACAGAATTTGTAAAATACAGTTTAAATGATATGTTTTGGTATCATTTTAAAGGTATATATGTAAGCAATAAGAATAAAAGGCTGTTTTTGTACACTACTTTGTCTAGTGGTTCACAGCTTCATAACTTTTGGCAGCCTAAATGCCAGTAAATACTGGTGTGTTTTTTTTCTAAGATAAATATTTTGAGTTACAACGTTTATAATTTTTGACATTCTTTTTTTTTCAAAAGGTAAAGACCTACTTTCCAACAATGTATGGTTATATATTGGAAAGTAGCTTGGTCATGATGAAAATTGAGATCAAACATTGAATATTTTATATGTAACAAAGAAGGAATTTAACTTAACCTTGACTAAAACGTCATAAAAGAGGTCGATTTTCAAGCGAAAAAGACGCAGTAACAATGTAAATTTTGTCGGCTATGATCAGCTGCCATGAACTGTGACAGTGTCGTCGGAAAATTACAGAGAAGTGTATTAGTTTGACCGTTGAAATACTGTAACATTGACTAATGTGATGTCAGTAATGTTTCTATTGGAAAACAGACAAAGAAACCAAGTCAAACGGCAAGCCTAATGCTGTGGTGAATACCTAGCCATGTACAGGTCGGTATCAGTTCGTTATATAATTATGAAGCCATTTGTTTGTATTGTAATAGTTATTGAGATATTCACAATTCGTGAATGGTCTTGCAAATATACTTCATAAAAATGTTTGATTTGTATGAATACACGGAACATAAAGTTTGGAAATTACTACTACAATGAAGTATTTGTTTTAAAGCTTATTTAATAAAGTTCTATGTTTTGACATAATGATAGAATTATGTTACCATGTCCATATTGCCAATGCCGTCAATTTTGCTTTTTCATTCTGTTAAGAGTTATAACATAACTTCATATGTCGGTTACTAACGCATGTCTAAAAATTCAACATTTGCTCAACTGATATCGGTGCCATATCAAAGAATTATTAAAGCAATGATTACTGTGTAAATTCATATCTGTCTGTTAGTAGAAACTACTGTAAAACTGTGTACTGAAAACTATTTTCAGTGATGCTGCTGGTAAGAAAAGCAAACACACATCCAGTACTATGGGCGACATGTTGGATGGCGACCAGGCTGTCAGTGTTCAACCAGAGGCATCGCCAGTAACAGTCGCATTCCCATATTCATCAACAGCTGGCGCAACCTGCTGATGTTCAAAAATGAGAAGGCCAGAAACATTGATTCTCTGGGTCTTCTTACCTATACTGACGTGATAAAACTACTATGGCAGGGGACATCGCTGGCTCCAGTTTATGTACCCATGAAACATTTAACTGTGAAGACACGGACAGTTTATTAAGCATTTATGATTTAACATGTAAATATAATGGATGGGTAGCCCTATATTACAGTTCAAAAACGACGTTGGAAACGCAACAATTGTTTAAACCCAGTAAAGTTCATGATGAGCATGGCCTGGAGCGTTTTTAAATTTTTAGATGAAAACGTAATAATGCAGTGTATATTTGTTTTGTCTATCATGTAAATATTTATTGCATTTATAAAAATTTTAGTTAATAGTTAATACATCTTTTGTTCACACTACTTGATTATGTGTTTTATACTTTTTTTAAATTTATATTGTTTATTAGAAAATATACAATGATGAAACACAGTTTTATTTGTTTTATGTTAAAAAGGTTTGGAACTAATTTTATATTTTGCCTATATTTTGTAGCCAATAATTTTTGAAAGTTTTACAGGAGTATCTTTCTTAGGTTCTCAATGATTATTGAAAAAGATTAACAAAAGGTATTTCTGAAAAAAAAATCCGGCTTAATTTTTTATGGTGGTAGCATAAAATAAGCAAGTTTATCACATTTTGTTTATGGCTTTCTAAAAATAGAACAGGAAATTTCTCATCGATTATAAATGTACTTAGCAATATGAGTACATATTACTTCCATATAAATTCATTCAAGAATAATTGTTGATTATGTTCATAATATGTGTTCAATATACCATTTATAAATGTATATTTATATGGAGTTTATGAAATATTAATACAGTATTTCCCTTGAAAAAATGCTTATAGCTTGTCAGTTTTTGATGTGTTTTGCAAAAGAGGGGGTATGGTAATTAACTAACTATATCTGACAAACTAAACGGTAAAATCTCCTAAAAATTTTCAGAAGAGTCCAGAAAGTTATGCCCTCAAAGAAAATAATATGATTTGAAGGGTTCTAGACGTTGAGTATGATGGGTTGAATACCTTAAAAAAAATCGTGAAATGGTGAAGTGTGAATAAATGAATTTTGTACTTCATTGTTAACACCTCGCGATTTTCAAAAGATAGTGAAATTGTGAAGAGGGTCTTTTGTGTACTTCACATTTCATAGTTCCTAATTAAGAATTATGTACATGGGACCACAACCGGTCTTTCGTAGTTTTGTTATTGTGTCATGTCTTTCATAGTTTTAAGATTATGTCATGTCTTTCGTAGTTTTGTGATTGTGTCATGTCTTTAGTAGTTTTGTGATTGTGTCATGTCTTTTGTAGTTTTGTGATTGTATCATGTCTTTCGAAGTTTTGTGATTGGGCCATGTCTTTCGTTGTTTTGTGATTGTGTCATGTTTTTTTCGTAGTTGTGTGTGTGTGTCATGTCTTTCGTAGTTTTGTGATTGTTACATGTTTATTGCAGTTTTGTGATTGTGTCACGTTTTTTGTAGTTTGTGATGGTGTCATGTTTTTTTGTAGTTTTGTGATCGTGTCATGTTTATTGAAAGGTGTGCGATATTGTTTGGAAAAGTCTATATTCAGATATTTTGTGTGTTATGATATACTTTTTTAAGAAAAATGAAACAAACAATAAGTCCATAAATAAATTACGTATTCCAAAAAAAAAGACTTGAACTATATGTGAATCAAAACATTTATTTGGCTGGTTATTGATATTGCTGTATATTGCTTTTGTCACCTGATATTGTTGGATAATAGTATTTTCCAAAGTACGATATATATCTGACTATTCAACAAGTGCTTTTTTAGAGAAATGTAATAAAATTTATAATTCAGAAAATAATATAATTTTATAGAATTTCTCTGTTGTTGTCTTATTTTATTTACCAATTATTACTTCGACCATTTTAAAGGACAGACTAATGAAATACACGATATTGCACATATACTATTTTCTATTATTTTGAATTTCATGTATAGCTATATAAATGGTGTTCCTAACTAAATTAACTTGATTTCAACTATATGTCCAAACTTAAATTACTGATCTGACCAAACCTCCAAACAGTTTTTAAAGTCCCATTATGATGTTTTGGTGTGTTCTTATTTTAACGAAATTGTAAAAATATGCATAGAATACATTTATGATTTTTTAAACCACACACAGGATTTTTGCAATCACATTTCGAAGGCATTGCAAAAAGGATAAAATTGAATAATTTGTAAATAACCAATTTATTTGTAACTGTTTATACTTAATAAAGTCTTCAAAATGTGACTTCGTCGAACAACATTTTATTCAAATTAGGTTACAGGCTATATGTGCTACTCTTTTCTGGCAACGAGCTGCCAACATACCTTATTAGATATAGAGCAGGTTAGATTAATGTTGATATGTCAATGGTTATAAAGTATATTGTACATAACATTAGCTGTGGACAATATGTTCAACTGTTCGAAACATATATTGTAGTTAGTGTGTTTTTTCAAGCGGATGCGTAATGGGCGTTAAGTGATAATATAAACAACTACATTATATGGCAAAACACAGAGAAACCAAACGCAAGGGAAACTATGTTGTTTTTTCCGTTACATACACATAGTTGTGTCTATCCCACTGTCTATCCCAATGGCTTGTAGACAGTTATATCTAAAAGAAAGTATAGGTATAAGCGGGCCAGTATTCCTGTAAAATAATTGAAACGTACCCATTCAGATAAATGGGTAAGAAAACACCCATTTACATGCCGGGAAATTTTCCATATGGCAATTTAAAAAAAATGCATTTTCAACCCTGGTGGCCATGTTTTTTTAACAAATCAAAACGAAGCTATCTAAAGCCAAAAGGCTCTACCCAGGGCGGCCATGTTATTCAACGAATCATAATAATTTGAAGGAATTTGGTAGATGGTCACCAAAGGAACATGTATGCATTATTTTTTTTAAATCCTGTCAAGGGATACTTAAAGAGGTTCAAAGTTTAACCATATACGGAAAAATGCATCCCCCGGTCATGACTTTAAACAAATAAATTACTTGAAAAAAATTGGTAGTGGGTCAACCAAGGAAAAGTTGTGTTTATTTTTTATTTTTGAAATCTGGTCATCGGTCTTTAAGAAGATTTACAATGTTTGTTATAAAGCAATATAAGGAAAGCTGCCCCACTTCCTGGTGGCCATGTCTTTATACAAATCCAAACGATTTAAGGAAATTTGGTAGAGGGTCAGCCAATGAACACTTATGTGACATTATTTTGAAAGTCTTTTATATAGATTTACAAGGAAAACTTCCCCAACCAGTGGCCAGTGTTTTAACGAAGCAAATTTATTTGAATAAATTTGGGTCATAAAATAGAGCGTCACACAAGGAACGTGTGTGTAAAATTATTTTGAAACCTGGTCAGTGATTTCTGAGAAGATTTTCAAAGTCGTCTCTATACATATATAAGCAAAACTGCACAACCCCCTTGTGGCCATGTTTTGTTTGACGAATTGAAGAACTTTGATAGAAGGCCACCCAAGGAACATTAAAGTGAAATTATTTAAAATCCGGGCTGCGATTTCTGAGAAGATTTTCAAAGTCCTGTGAAAACAATGTTAATTGTCTCTCCCAGTGACTGATTCACTGCAAAGTTAAATAAAGATCTAATGTAATAAAAATCTAAATCTAAAATCTAAAGCGTTTGCAATCCTTTGGACTTTAAAGTTTAAAGAGTAAAACAAACAATGTCCGGAAACAGTCGACTCGAGTGCGAAAATACTCGTCTGTACCCATCCTCAGTATGCTAGCATATAACGTTGGAGTGATCTAAAAATAAAATAATATTTAATATGCGTATATTTAAATTAATATATTCTCAAATAGCAAATTAATAGCTAAGTAACTTGTTGCATCAACTTAACTGCTGTTGTTGTCGTTGTTGTTAGTGTTGTCTATGAGTTCTGGGTTAAAAAAAATTCCCGATTGGTCAGATCTAGGTGTCGGATCAATAAACAAACATCGCGATTATTGTTGCAACCCGCCACATAGCGACACATTCTACGAAAACAAGCTATCGTCGGAAGATTTATTGCAAAAGTTCCACGCTTTTTTGACTTTCGAATTCGAATTCTATGCATAACCATTTTTCTGCCCGTCGGAGAATGTTAAAGTTCTGCCCTTTTTTAGAGTTTGAATTATACCCGTGGGAACAAATGTCCAGAAAATTACTTGTAATTAGTATCTTTCTGTTTGTCGGTAAATGTTGATTCCCTAAAATCCCGACTTTACGACGGCTACTTTATGCTTATACTAGCGTATTTTTTCGGAAAGTTAACGTTCCGATGGTCCGATCGATGCTATGTGTACATATGAACTTTTTTTTTGGAAAGTCTGACAGTTAAAATGTCCGAAAGTCCGATATTTTATATATAAATGTTTTATGTAATTTAGCGGGGTTCCCCAGCGGCTTTCCATGGCTTATTACGTACAATTCTGATTTTAAATCGTTCGTAATAGAAGCATAAGCTTTAGGTCGGAACAAAACTGTATTGTCAGTCGACCATATCATTTCGCCAATGAATAAATGCGCTCAACAAAGTGTTCTTATAATTAAAGCGCGTACATGTAGTGCTTATCGATCAATACAAGTCCTTTTAAAATCAATACTTGACAGGCAATCTTCAACTCAGAAGATTAAAGCGTTTAAATTGTCGGCGTTAGCAGGAAGTTTTAATTCAATCTGTTAAAATGTCAATAATCATTATTGCAGCTGACGTTACTCATATGAAAAGGATCAGCGATGTGTGAAGGTCAAAAATACTGAATACGAAAATATATACAGTACGAAAGAAAAGCGACTTTTATAACATACAACATAACCGAATATTAATCGAAACAAAATGTGGTATCCTTTTGGAATTGTAGTATTTTTTCTGATGCTGGTTTCAAGGGTTACTTCTGGTAAGTAGTTTTTGGTTTTACTGTAATATTTATAATGTTTGCTATATAAAAATGTGTATATTTCACTTAACAAAGATGTATAACACGTACAACCAACATGTATAAAATAATCTAATGGAAAAAATCCTTTATAAAGTAGGACCGGATGTTAATGCTTGTTTATATTCCGTTAATGCTAGTTGAATTCACTAGATAAAACGTATGTCTTCGTAATTGTATGGCTCAATATACACACTCAAACTACATTTTATTAAACTCGCTTAGTATCGTACATGTATATTTTATATGCGTTATTATAATTGTATAGAGTTATGTACATGTAATTGTTATTCAGTCGTACGGTACTGGATATAGGCGCTTTGTCCAGTATTCAAGTTAGGTATTTAAAACTCGCCACAAGCAAACTGAAATGTTCTTATTCTTATAAATGTACTGTTATACATGTATCTAGGAATAGTTACTTCCTTTACAGCTTTACACAAAATTATTGTATAAAAATAATCATAATTTATCAATTACATCTTAATAGTCATAACATTATTGCGGTCAGAAATCAAAAGTAACGGAAGATTAAATATTTAATTTGGTCGAATAAATTTGGCTGTACCTGAAAGGCGAATGCAGTACAGTATTTGTCAAGGACAGCCAAAAAGCCTCCACATATAAATACATGTAAGTATGAAAGCGATAGAAAACAATTACAGATCAAATGTAGCTATAGTAATTTGAATAGACACTCAAGTGATATAAAAAAAGATAACTAGCTCATACTCATACTGCGTACAAACACAATAAATAACACAAATCCTTCCAATACACAAACCCTTCTACACAAACTTATTCAGTAATAGACAGGGAGAGTAAAAAAGAACGTCCTCTCCGGATCAATACTGCTAACGACTGAAAAAAGGCACTAAAAGGGGCGGACTGTTTAAATTCTAGTTAGCGAGAAAGAGTAGCCTCCCTTAATAATTATGTAATTTTGCGAAAATTAATTTCATTTCTTATTATAAACTTATTACAGCTCATGTTAAAATAAACCTATTGCAATGTTGACTATTTATTATAAAATGTTAAGAAACTGGTCTAACGGTGTACACACGAATCAAAACAATATATATAATACATGTATTTGCTAATATCCCCCAGCTGTTAATGTTGTTTTCTCTTTGCTATTGCATTCCATAGATCGAGATTTTTGCAGTCGGTTTGATTTAATTCCACGGTGCAATTGGAGTTGGGTCAAACCAACATGCCAGACGCCGATGACCGTTCCGGTTGACTACTTCTTCGTGCACGTGACCGATCACCATGAGTGTAGCACCGTAGCTAAGTGTTCCGAGTACGTCAGGAAAACCTTCAGAATGGACATATGAATGACAACCACACGAGTAATAACATTCATTATTTGATTCAAGTGTTTGATTTCTAGATATATATTTATATATATATCGTATCTTATGATCAAGATTTTACTTCATAATGACATGTTTGTCGAGCGCAGTAATGGATTCATTATCGATTCAGCCAGCTGTAGCCATAACGGATCACATGTCCATGCGATGTCAGGGGACACCTCAAAGGCCTATTTAACTCTCAACACTTGGACATTATTGTTTGCGATGAACAAGTTTCGTTGTTGATTTGTATTGTATCGTGTTTGCGAATATTCAACCTCGATTCCAAAGCAAAGCGGAAGGATACAGAGTTGTATACATGCACTGTAAAGCATACCGGAGGTGTGGGTGTACAGACGTTCACAATCCGAACTAGTTAAATGTATGATGATGTGTGTCATTTTTCTCCGGTTTTATACCTAGTATATGGGAGACACACCGCCCTGAACTATTGAAAAATGTATATGTTTACATTTTTAAATCAGATATTTGTATTAACATATTTGATTTTCTTTGAAAATACATTTGATTCGTTTAACTATTTTTTTACTATATTTTAATAAGATTAAAAACTGTTGAAGTAAATTACTTTTTTTGTAGACATTTTTCCTGTAATGTGTCCATTTATTGATTTTTTTCCTAAGATAATAATACCGTCATTGTGACTATAAACTATAAAACAAGAACATATCAAAGTGTATTAATTAAATGCAGGAACTAAACAGTAGCAATAAAAAAAATACATTGGACTGCCATTGTCTGAGTGTCAAACTTCGTGCAATGTGTTCTATTCTAACATGTTACTCGCTCATTCATCTATAGCCAAAGAACACAATTATCGTTGTTAAACTACCAAATAAACATCGATTCTGGAGCATAGTAAAACGTAGTTCTCATTACAATTGCAAAAATATTTGTCAAATCATGTCAGAATCGAAATAATTTTCGTATTATCGTTGTTTATCAGCCAACAAACAACTATGTGTTGTTCTGATGCGTGGCTAGTAAACCACAAGAAAGCTCTTGTGGTTTAATTCCCACGCATCGGAACTCCAAATCGTTGTAAATTTGCCGATAAACAAAGATAGATCAAAATTATTTCTTAAGTATGCAAATGAAATTATCTGCGTGCAAATTGTCATTGCATTGTCGTTACAATCAAATTACACAACCTATGTATTATTATTTTAAATCATAGGAAAATTAAAGTGTCACAATCGACATTGTTTATCTATTGGGTTATT
The DNA here is from genome assembly GCA_027627225.1 of Congeria kusceri. Lineage (NCBI taxonomy): Eukaryota > Metazoa > Mollusca > Bivalvia > Myida > Dreissenidae > Congeria > Congeria kusceri. The sequence continues at coordinate 48,865,579 of CM051026.1, forward strand.
TGTTTCGAATTTCCAAAGTAATGACAATCCATTTTATGAATACTTTGTAAAGCCATGAACAATATAAGACCATATAATCGTTTTGAAAAAAAAGACATTTACCAAGTTTATTTTGTAAAAATTGAACATTGTATACACACGTTTTGCGATAGACTGAATTTACAAATAAAAACACAAAAAAACATGTTTGCTACAAAGCACCAACTGTTCGCGGTAGTTTTCGAGAATATCGCGATTAAATATATATACATGTATGAATATTATTTATTTTCAGAATGGTGTGATATTGGCTATAATTTTCTGGTGGGTGGAGACGGCAGTGTGTATGAAGGTACAGGCTGGAACTACGAAGGAACGCATACGAGAGGTTACAACCCGAAATCGTTCGCTGTGTCCTTCATGGGAAAATTTAAAGACCATGCTCCGATCGAGAAAATGCTTAAAGGTGAGACGTGGTGCAAACGGTCAAACGTGTAATACTAAGTGGTTTTGGTTAAGACATATTTGGCTTATAAATACATGTAGCACAATAATGTATGAGGTATTCTGTTACGTACATGAGGGAAGATGTGTAGAACAAGGAATTTAATTCTATAGTCGTAAATGAACCACTATTTGCGTGAATCTAAAAAATCAGAAACTTAAAGTGTTTCCCGTTTAATTGCTTAATTTATTTGTGTTTGAAAAAAACAAAACAGTAACCGTTTTCGTTTTGTACGAAAGACCGGTGTTGAATTATTTGTTCAAACTTCCTTATAATAAATTATAAACTGTCCGGTATATCATTCATTTATTTACACTTCACATTTCACGATAATGTATTTGACTCATCATTAGCTCGTTAATTTCCGTGTAATTTCGACGAAAGCCGTAGCCGGAGCCGTCCGTACATTACCGTTCGCGTTTGGAATACAAACAAAACATCTGTTAAAATTATATATTTATTTAGCTTTACCGTAGTATTTTTGTTTCAGATTGTAATATCGTTGCAAATTAAATATAAAAGAACTATTAAAATGTAACGATTATAATTAAAACGAAAGTGGAATAGGAGTGTGTTCCCTTTGGAAATCATGATCATTTCAACGCTTATTCAATTTTATGTGCATATGACAGCGTTTATTTACCTTGATATAAATCATTCTGACTTTGAGGCCTAATTACCAGTTAGATAATAAGCACATATGGTGGACAGGGGCGGCTCCAGGATTTCGGGTTGGGGGAGGGGGCGTAAACTTTTGATCGCGCACGTATAAAACCCCTTTATGTTGTATGTGGGTTTGCAAACTTTGCAGTGATCAGCTACAGATCCGTATCAAATATATAGGATAAATCTTTGTACATCATCACCATCATCATCGTCGTCATCATCATCATCAAATGCACTTTGTTTCACTGAATAAATAAATACTTCACCATATGTTCGAAATACATTTTGGTTCAACTGTATGTCATACACCTGTTTTCCAGTAAATTGCCCTTGTTTGATGTGCCTATCCACTAAATTGTATATGACATTTATCGCTCTATATATCAGGAACATCTTTAAACATATAAAATCAGTAAATTCAAACACACACGCATCGATAAGTTTTGTATTATTCATTTACCGAATTGTAATGATCTCTTTTCGAACTAAACTATTTATTGAGACAAAGCTGTTTATACTCGAAAGTAGTCATTGATTTGACTTGAATTTCGACTTTAAATAATAATTATTCGAAACTGATTAATTTCTTTTTTGTGGTACTAGTACCCCGTGCCAACGATCACAGGTGAATTGCATCTGATATGTTTATATAAAATAGGAATTTAGAAAGAAAACAATATCATCCACAAATAAAGGTATATATACCCATTGTCTATAGTGTATCGTTTTCCACGAACTTTGGCGGTGCACGTAAGAAATCGTAGTGGACGGGCTAGGTCGAGTATGTTTGATTGAAGTTGATGTGTGTCTTTGACCAAATTGAGCGAGCGAAGCGATCGAAAAATTTTCTTAGCCTATTTATCCAGTTTTTAACGTTTTACATGCGCCCTTATATGTATGCTCCGGACGTTTTAGGAGGGGGGTGGGGGGCGCGCGCCGGGTGCATACCCCCCTTGAGCCGCTAAAACAGGATTCACAGAATTTGTAAAATACAGTTTAAATGATATGTTTTGGTATCATTTTAAAGGTATATATGTAAGCAATAAGAATAAAAGGCTGTTTTTGTACACTACTTTGTCTAGTGGTTCACAGCTTCATAACTTTTGGCAGCCTAAATGCCAGTAAATACTGGTGTGTTTTTTTTCTAAGATAAATATTTTGAGTTACAACGTTTATAATTTTTGACATTCTTTTTTTTTCAAAAGGTAAAGACCTACTTTCCAACAATGTATGGTTATATATTGGAAAGTAGCTTGGTCATGATGAAAATTGAGATCAAACATTGAATATTTTATATGTAACAAAGAAGGAATTTAACTTAACCTTGACTAAAACGTCATAAAAGAGGTCGATTTTCAAGCGAAAAAGACGCAGTAACAATGTAAATTTTGTCGGCTATGATCAGCTGCCATGAACTGTGACAGTGTCGTCGGAAAATTACAGAGAAGTGTATTAGTTTGACCGTTGAAATACTGTAACATTGACTAATGTGATGTCAGTAATGTTTCTATTGGAAAACAGACAAAGAAACCAAGTCAAACGGCAAGCCTAATGCTGTGGTGAATACCTAGCCATGTACAGGTCGGTATCAGTTCGTTATATAATTATGAAGCCATTTGTTTGTATTGTAATAGTTATTGAGATATTCACAATTCGTGAATGGTCTTGCAAATATACTTCATAAAAATGTTTGATTTGTATGAATACACGGAACATAAAGTTTGGAAATTACTACTACAATGAAGTATTTGTTTTAAAGCTTATTTAATAAAGTTCTATGTTTTGACATAATGATAGAATTATGTTACCATGTCCATATTGCCAATGCCGTCAATTTTGCTTTTTCATTCTGTTAAGAGTTATAACATAACTTCATATGTCGGTTACTAACGCATGTCTAAAAATTCAACATTTGCTCAACTGATATCGGTGCCATATCAAAGAATTATTAAAGCAATGATTACTGTGTAAATTCATATCTGTCTGTTAGTAGAAACTACTGTAAAACTGTGTACTGAAAACTATTTTCAGTGATGCTGCTGGTAAGAAAAGCAAACACACATCCAGTACTATGGGCGACATGTTGGATGGCGACCAGGCTGTCAGTGTTCAACCAGAGGCATCGCCAGTAACAGTCGCATTCCCATATTCATCAACAGCTGGCGCAACCTGCTGATGTTCAAAAATGAGAAGGCCAGAAACATTGATTCTCTGGGTCTTCTTACCTATACTGACGTGATAAAACTACTATGGCAGGGGACATCGCTGGCTCCAGTTTATGTACCCATGAAACATTTAACTGTGAAGACACGGACAGTTTATTAAGCATTTATGATTTAACATGTAAATATAATGGATGGGTAGCCCTATATTACAGTTCAAAAACGACGTTGGAAACGCAACAATTGTTTAAACCCAGTAAAGTTCATGATGAGCATGGCCTGGAGCGTTTTTAAATTTTTAGATGAAAACGTAATAATGCAGTGTATATTTGTTTTGTCTATCATGTAAATATTTATTGCATTTATAAAAATTTTAGTTAATAGTTAATACATCTTTTGTTCACACTACTTGATTATGTGTTTTATACTTTTTTTAAATTTATATTGTTTATTAGAAAATATACAATGATGAAACACAGTTTTATTTGTTTTATGTTAAAAAGGTTTGGAACTAATTTTATATTTTGCCTATATTTTGTAGCCAATAATTTTTGAAAGTTTTACAGGAGTATCTTTCTTAGGTTCTCAATGATTATTGAAAAAGATTAACAAAAGGTATTTCTGAAAAAAAAATCCGGCTTAATTTTTTATGGTGGTAGCATAAAATAAGCAAGTTTATCACATTTTGTTTATGGCTTTCTAAAAATAGAACAGGAAATTTCTCATCGATTATAAATGTACTTAGCAATATGAGTACATATTACTTCCATATAAATTCATTCAAGAATAATTGTTGATTATGTTCATAATATGTGTTCAATATACCATTTATAAATGTATATTTATATGGAGTTTATGAAATATTAATACAGTATTTCCCTTGAAAAAATGCTTATAGCTTGTCAGTTTTTGATGTGTTTTGCAAAAGAGGGGGTATGGTAATTAACTAACTATATCTGACAAACTAAACGGTAAAATCTCCTAAAATTTTTCAGAAGAGTCCAGAAAGTTATGCCCTCAAAGAAAATAATATGATTTGAAGGGTTCTAGACGTTGAGTATGATGGGTTGAATACCTTAAAAAAAATCGTGAAATGGTGAAGTGTGAATAAATGAATTTTGTACTTCATTGTTAACACCTCGCGATTTTCAAAAGATAGTGAAATTGTGAAGAGGGTCTTTTGTGTACTTCACATTTCATAGTTCCTAATTAAGAATTATGTACATGGGACCACAACCGGTCTTTCGTAGTTTTGTTATTGTGTCATGTCTTTCATAGTTTTAAGATTATGTCATGTCTTTCGTAGTTTTGTGATTGTGTCATGTCTTTAGTAGTTTTGTGATTGTGTCATGTCTTTTGTAGTTTTGTGATTGTATCATGTCTTTCGAAGTTTTGTGATTGGGCCATGTCTTTCGTTGTTTTGTGATTGTGTCATGTTTTTTTCGTAGTTGTGTGTGTGTGTCATGTCTTTCGTAGTTTTGTGATTGTTACATGTTTATTGCAGTTTTGTGATTGTGTCACGTTTTTTGTAGTTTGTGATGGTGTCATGTTTTTTTGTAGTTTTGTGATCGTGTCATGTTTATTGAAAGGTGTGCGATATTGTTTGGAAAAGTCTATATTCAGATATTTTGTGTGTTATGATATACTTTTTTAAGAAAAATGAAACAAACAATAAGTCCATAAATAAATTACGTATTCCAAAAAAAAAGACTTGAACTATATGTGAATCAAAACATTTATTTGGCTGGTTATTGATATTGCTGTATATTGCTTTTGTCACCTGATATTGTTGGATAATAGTATTTTCCAAAGTACGATATATATCTGACTATTCAACAAGTGCTTTTTTAGAGAAATGTAATAAAATTTATAATTCAGAAAATAATATAATTTTATAGAATTTCTCTGTTGTTGTCTTATTTTATTTACCAATTATTACTTCGACCATTTTAAAGGACAGACTAATGAAATACACGATATTGCACATATACTATTTTCTATTATTTTGAATTTCATGTATAGCTATATAAATGGTGTTCCTAACTAAATTAACTTGATTTCAACTATATGTCCAAACTTAAATTACTGATCTGACCAAACCTCCAAACAGTTTTTAAAGTCCCATTATGATGTTTTGGTGTGTTCTTATTTTAACGAAATTGTAAAAATATGCATAGAATACATTTATGATTTTTTAAACCACACACAGGATTTTTGCAATCACATTTCGAAGGCATTGCAAAAAGGATAAAATTGAATAATTTGTAAATAACCAATTTATTTGTAACTGTTTATACTTAATAAAGTCTTCAAAATGTGACTTCGTCGAACAACATTTTATTCAAATTAGGTTACAGGCTATATGTGCTACTCTTTTCTGGCAACGAGCTGCCAACATACCTTATTAGATATAGAGCAGGTTAGATTAATGTTGATATGTCAATGGTTATAAAGTATATTGTACATAACATTAGCTGTGGACAATATGTTCAACTGTTCGAAACATATATTGTAGTTAGTGTGTTTTTTCAAGCGGATGCGTAATGGGCGTTAAGTGATAATATAAACAACTACATTATATGGCAAAACACAGAGAAACCAAACGCAAGGGAAACTATGTTGTTTTTTCCGTTACATACACATAGTTGTGTCTATCCCACTGTCTATCCCAATGGCTTGTAGACAGTTATATCTAAAAGAAAGTATAGGTATAAGCGGGCCAGTATTCCTGTAAAATAATTGAAACGTACCCATTCAGATAAATGGGTAAGAAAACACCCATTTACATGCCGGGAAATTTTCCATATGGCAATTTAAAAAAAATGCATTTTCAACCCTGGTGGCCATGTTTTTTTAACAAATCAAAACGAAGCTATCTAAAGCCAAAAGGCTCTACCCAGGGCGGCCATGTTATTCAACGAATCATAATAATTTGAAGGAATTTGGTAGATGGTCACCAAAGGAACATGTATGCATTATTTTTTTTAAATCCTGTCAAGGGATACTTAAAGAGGTTCAAAGTTTAACCATATACGGAAAAATGCATCCCCCGGTCATGACTTTAAACAAATAAATTACTTGAAAAAAATTGGTAGTGGGTCAACCAAGGAAAAGTTGTGTTTATTTTTTATTTTTGAAATCTGGTCATCGGTCTTTAAGAAGATTTACAATGTTTGTTATAAAGCAATATAAGGAAAGCTGCCCCACTTCCTGGTGGCCATGTCTTTATACAAATCCAAACGATTTAAGGAAATTTGGTAGAGGGTCAGCCAATGAACACTTATGTGACATTATTTTGAAAGTCTTTTATATAGATTTACAAGGAAAACTTCCCCAACCAGTGGCCAGTGTTTTAACGAAGCAAATTTATTTGAATAAATTTGGGTCATAAAATAGAGCGTCACACAAGGAACGTGTGTGTAAAATTATTTTGAAACCTGGTCAGTGATTTCTGAGAAGATTTTCAAAGTCGTCTCTATACATATATAAGCAAAACTGCACAACCCCCTTGTGGCCATGTTTTGTTTGACGAATTGAAGAACTTTGATAGAAGGCCACCCAAGGAACATTAAAGTGAAATTATTTAAAATCCGGGCTGCGATTTCTGAGAAGATTTTCAAAGTCCTGTGAAAACAATGTTAATTGTCTCTCCCAGTGACTGATTCACTGCAAAGTTAAATAAAGATCTAATGTAATAAAAATCTAAATCTAAAATCTAAAGCGTTTGCAATCCTTTGGACTTTAAAGTTTAAAGAGTAAAACAAACAATGTCCGGAAACAGTCGACTCGAGTGCGAAAATACTCGTCTGTACCCATCCTCAGTATGCTAGCATATAACGTTGGAGTGATCTAAAAATAAAATAATATTTAATATGCGTATATTTAAATTAATATATTCTCAAATAGCAAATTAATAGCTAAGTAACTTGTTGCATCAACTTAACTGCTGTTGTTGTCGTTGTTGTTAGTGTTGTCTATGAGTTCTGGGTTAAAAAAAATTCCCGATTGGTCAGATCTAGGTGTCGGATCAATAAACAAACATCGCGATTATTGTTGCAACCCGCCACATAGCGACACATTCTACGAAAACAAGCTATCGTCGGAAGATTTATTGCAAAAGTTCCACGCTTTTTTGACTTTCGAATTCGAATTCTATGCATAACCATTTTTCTGCCCGTCGGAGAATGTTAAAGTTCTGCCCTTTTTTAGAGTTTGAATTATACCCGTGGGAACAAATGTCCAGAAAATTACTTGTAATTAGTATCTTTCTGTTTGTCGGTAAATGTTGATTCCCTAAAATCCCGACTTTACGACGGCTACTTTATGCTTATACTAGCGTATTTTTTCGGAAAGTTAACGTTCCGATGGTCCGATCGATGCTATGTGTACATATGAACTTTTTTTTTGGAAAGTCTGACAGTTAAAATGTCCGAAAGTCCGATATTTTATATATAAATGTTTTATGTAATTTAGCGGGGTTCCCCAGCGGCTTTCCATGGCTTATTACGTACAATTCTGATTTTAAATCGTTCGTAATAGAAGCATAAGCTTTAGGTCGGAACAAAACTGTATTGTCAGTCGACCATATCATTTCGCCAATGAATAAATGCGCTCAACAAAGTGTTCTTATAATTAAAGCGCGTACATGTAGTGCTTATCGATCAATACAAGTCCTTTTAAAATCAATACTTGACAGGCAATCTTCAACTCAGAAGATTAAAGCGTTTAAATTGTCGGCGTTAGCAGGAAGTTTTAATTCAATCTGTTAAAATGTCAATAATCATTATTGCAGCTGACGTTACTCATATGAAAAGGATCAGCGATGTGTGAAGGTCAAAAATACTGAATACGAAAATATATACAGTACGAAAGAAAAGCGACTTTTATAACATACAACATAACCGAATATTAATCGAAACAAAATGTGGTATCCTTTTGGAATTGTAGTATTTTTTCTGATGCTGGTTTCAAGGGTTACTTCTGGTAAGTAGTTTTTGGTTTTACTGTAATATTTATAATGTTTACTATATAAAAATGTGTATATTTCACTTAACAAAGATGTATAACACGTACAACCAACATGTATAAAATAATCTAATGGAAAAAATCCTTTATAAAGTAGGACCGGATGTTAATGCTTGTTTATATTCCGTTAATGCTAGTTGAATTCACTAGATAAAACGTATGTCTTCGTAATTGTATGGCTCAATATACACACTCAAACTACATTTTATTAAACTCGCTTAGTATCGTACATGTATATTTTATATGCGTTATTATAATTGTATAGAGTTATGTACATGTAATTGTTATTCAGTCGTACGGTACTGGATATAGGCGCTTTGTCCAGTATTCAAGTTAGGTATTTAAAACTCGCCACAAGCAAACTGAAATGTTCTTATTCTTATAAATGTACTGTTATACATGTATCTAGGAATAGTTACTTCCTTTACAGCTTTACACAAAATTATTGTATAAAAATAATCATAATTTATCAATTACATCTTAATAGTCATAACATTATTGCGGTCAGAAATCAAAAGTAACGGAAGATTAAATATTTAATTTGGTCGAATAAATTTGGCTGTACCTGAAAGGTGAATGAAGTATAGAATTTGTTAAGTCAAGGACAGCAAAAAAGCCTCCGCATATAAATACATGTAAGTATGAAAGCGATAGAAAACAACTATATATCAAATGTAGCAATAGTAATTTGAATAGACACTTAAGAGATATAAAAACAGATACCTAGCTCATACTCACACTGCGTACAAACACTGCGTACAAACACTGTAAATAACGCAAATCCTTCCAATACACAAACCCTTCTACACAAACTTATTCAATAATAGACAGGGAGGGTAAATAATAGATAGGGAGAGTAAAAAAGAACGTCCTCTCCGGATCAATACTGCTAACGACTAAACAAAGGCGCTTAAAAGGGCGGACTATCTAAAATTCTAGTTAGCGAGAAAGAGTAACCTACCTTAATAATTATGTAATTTTGCGAAAATTAATTTCATTTCTTATTATAAACTTATTACAGCTCATTTATTTGTTATGAAATGTTAAGAAACTGGTCTAACGGTGTACACACGAATCAAAACAATATATATATATAATACATGTATTTGCTAATATACCCCAGCTGTTAACGTTGTTTTCTCTTTGCTATTGCATTCCATAGATCGAGATTTTTGCAGTCGGTTTGATTTAATTCCACGGAGCAATTGGAGTAGGGTCCAACCAAAGTGCCAGACGTCGATGACCGTTCCGGTTGACTACTTCTTCGTGCACGTGACCGATCACCTTGAGTGTAGCACCGTAGCTAAGTGTTCCGAGCACGTCAGGAATCTTCAGAATGGACATATGAATGACAAAAACAAAAGTAAGCCCTTGTGGTTTAATTCCCACGCAACGGAACTCCGAATCGTTGTGCATTTGCCGATAAACAAAGATAGATCAACAATGTTTCTTAAGTATGCAAATAAAATTATCTGCGTGCAAATTGTCATTGCATTGTCGTTACAATCAAATGACCCAACCTATGTATTGTTATTTTAAATCATAGGAAAATTAAAGTGTCACAACCGACATTATTTATATATTGGGTTATTTGTTTCGAATTTCCAAAGTAATTAGAATCCATTTTATGAATACTTTGTTAAGCCATGAACAATATAAGGCCATATAATCGTTTTGAAAAAAAAAGACATTTACCAAGTTAATTTTGTAAAAATTGAACATTGTATACACACGTTTTTGCGGTAGACTGAATTTACAAATAAAAACACAAAACACATGTTTACTACAAAGCACCAACTGTTCGCGGTAGTTTTCGAGAATATCGCGAATAAAATATATATTTTATGTATAAATATTATTTATTTTCAGCATGGTGTGATATTGGCAATAGTTTTCTGGTGGGTGGAGACGGCAGTGTTTATGAAGGTACAGGCTGGAACGACGAAGGAACGCAGACGAAAGATTACAATTCGAAATCATTCGCTGTGTCCTTCATGGGAAAATTTGAATTCCATGCTCCGAGCGAGAAAATGCTTAAAGGTGAGACGTGGTGCAAACGGTCAAACGTGTAATACTAAGTTTTGGTTAAGACATATTTGGCAGATAAATACATGTAGCAAAATAATGTATGAGGTATTCTTTTACGTACATGAGGGAAGATGTGTAGAACAAGAAATTTAATTCTATAGTCGTAAATGAACCACTATTTGCGTGAATCTAAAAAATCAGAAACTTAAAGTGTTTCCCGTTTAATTGCTTAATTTATTTGTGTCTTGAATTTGAAAAAAAAAACAGTAACCGTTTCGTAAGACCGGTGGTGAATTATTTGTTCACTTATAATAAATTATGAACTGTGCGATACATCATTCATTTATTTACACTTCACATTTCACGATTTAAGGTATTCGACTCATCATTAGCTTGTTAATTTCCGTGTAATTTCGACGAAAGCCGGAGCCGTAGCCGTCCGTACATCACCGTTCGCGTTTGGAATACATACAAAACATCAGTTACATTATATATTTCTTTAGCTTCACCGTAGTATTTGTTTCAGATTGTAATATCGTTGCTTTTAAATGCAAATTAAATATAAAAGAACTATTAAAATCTAACGATTATAATAAAAACGAAAGTGGAATAGGAGTGTGTTCCCTTTGGAAATTATGATCATTTGAACGCTTATTCAATTTTTTGTACATATGACAGCGTTTATTTACCTTGATATAAATCATTCTGACTTTGAGGTCTAATTACCAGTTAGATAATAAGCAAGTATGGTGGACAGGGGCGGCTCCAGGATTACGGGTTAGGGCGGTGGGGCGTAAACTTTTGATCGCACACTTCTAACCCCTTTATGTTGTATGTGGGTTTGCAAACTTTGCAATGATCAGGTACAGATCCGTATCAAATATATAGGAGAAATCTTTGCATATCATTACCATCATCATCATCATCATCATCATCATCATCATCATCATCATCATCATCATCATCATCATCATCGTCGTCGTCATCATCATGATCATCAAATGCACTTTGTTTCACTGAATAAATAAATACTTCACCATATGTTCGAAAGACATTTTGGTTCATCTGTATGTCATACACCTGCTTTCCAGTAAATTGACCTTGTTTGATGTTCCTATCCACTAAATTGTATATGACACTTATCGTTATATATATCAGGATATCTTTGAACATATACAATCAATAAATTCAAACACACACGCATCGATAAGATTTGTATTATTCATTTACCGAATTGTAATGGTCTCTTTTCGAACTAAACTATTTATTGAGACATAGCTGTTTATACTCGAAAGCAGTCATTGATTTGACTTGAATTTCGACTTTAAATAATAATTATTCGAAACGTATTAATTTCTTTTTTGTGGTACTCGTACCCCGTGCAAACGGTCACGGGTGTATTGCATCTGGTATGTTTATATAAAATATGAATTTAGAACAGAAAACAATATCATCCACAAATAAAGGTATATATACCCATTGTCTATAGTGTATCGTTTTCCACGACCTTTGGCGGTGCACGTAAGAAATCGTAGGGGACGGGCTGGTGGAGTATGTTTGATTGAAGTTGATGTGTGTATTTAACCAAATAGAGCGAGCGAGCGAAGCGATCGAAAAAAATATTTAGCCTATTTATCCCGTTTTTAACGTTTTGCATACGCCCTGTATGCTCCGGAGGTATTAGGGAGGGGAGGGGGGGAGGCGCGCCGAGTGCGTATCCCCCTTGAACCGCTTAACCGCTAAAACAGGATTCACATAATTTGTAAAATACAGTTTAAATGATATGTATTGATATCATTTTAAAGGTATATATGTAAGCAATAAAAATAAAAGGCTGTTTTTGTACACTACTTTGTCTAGTGGTTAACAGCTTCATAAATTTCGGCCCATGTATTCATGCGCAGAATGGCAGCCTAAATTCCAGTAAAAACCGTTTTTTTTTTCTAAAATAAATATTTTGAGTTACAACGTTTATAATTTTTGACATTCTTTTTATTTCAAAAGGTAAATACCTCTACTTTCCAACAATGTATGGTTATATATTGGAAAGTAGCTAGGTCAAGATGAAAATTGAGATCAAACATTGAATATTTTGTATGTAACAAAGAAGGAATTTAACTTAACCTTGACTAAAACGTCATAAAAGAGGTAGATTTTCAAGCGAAAAAGACGCAGTAACAATGTCAATTTTGTCGTCCATGATCACCTGCCATGAACTGTGACAGTGTCGTCGGAAAATTACAGAGAAGTGTATTAGTTTGACCGTTGAAATACTGTAACATTGACTAATGTGATGTCAGTAATGTTTATTATTGGTAAACTGACAAAGAAACCAAGTCAAACGGCAATCCTAATGATGTGGTGAATACCAAGCCATGTACAGGTCGGTATCATTTCATTAGCTAATTATGAAGCCATTGTTTGTATTGTAATAGTTATTGAGATATTGACAATTCGTGAATGGTCTTGTAAATATACTTCATAAAATGTTTGATTTGTATGAATACACGGAACATAAAGTTTGGAAATTACTATTACAATGAAGTATTAGTTTTAATGCTTATTTAAGTTCTATGTTTTGACATAATGATAGAATTATGTTACAATGTCCATATTGCCAATGCTGTCAATTTTGCTTTTTCCTTCTGTTAACACTTATAACATAACTTCATATGTCGCTTACTAACGCATGTCTAAAAATTCAACATTTGCTCAACTGATATCGGTGCCATATTAAACAATTATTAAAGCAATAATTATTGTGTAAATTCATATCTGTCTGTTAGTAGAAACGTATGTAAAACTGTGCACTTAAAACTATTTGCAGTGATGCTGCTGGTCAGAAAAGCAAACACACATCCAGCACTATGGTCGACGTGTTGGATGCCGACCAGGCTGTCAGTGTTCAAACAAAAGGATCGCCAGTAGCAGTCGCATTCCCATATTCACCAACAGCTGGCGCAACCAGCTGATGTTCAAAAATGAGAAGACCAGAAACATTGATTCTCTGGGTCTTCTTGCCTATACTGACGTGATAAAAGTACTATGGCAAGGGACATCGCTGGCTTCAGTTTATGTACCCATGAAACATTTAACTGTAAGACACGGACAGTTTATTAAGCATTTATGATCTAACATGTAAATATAATGGATGGGTAGCCCTATATTACAGTTCAAAAAGGACGTTGGAAACTTTTATAACAAAATAAGCAGATTTGTTTTGGAAAAAACAACAACAATTTTTTAAACCCAGTAAAGTTCATGATTAGCATGGCCTGGAGCGTTTTAAATATTCAGATGAAAATGTAATAATGCCGTGTATATTTGTTTTGTCTATCATGCAAATATTTATTGCATTTATAAAAATTGTGTAAATAGTTAATACAACTCTTTTGTTCACACTTCTTGATTATGTGTTTTATGCTTTTGCTTTTTAAATATAAATTTTTTACTAAAGAATATACAATGATGAAACACAGCTTTATTTATTTTATGTTAAAATGGTTTGGAACTGATTTGATATTTTTCCTATATGTTGTAGCCAAGAATTTTTGAAAGTTTTATAGGAGTATCTTTCTTAGGTTCTCAATGATTACTGAAATAATATTAACAAAGGGTATTTCTGAAAAAAAAAATCCGGCTTAATTTTTTATGGTGGTAGCATTAAAAACTGTATTAATTTGTCAACTTTGCATGGGGAAGTTTATTTATTTTGTACCTTATAGTCCAAGAATAAAATATATCATGGTTTAGTTTGATAACATGCATAAAAAAGCAAGTTTATCACATTTCGTTTATGGCTTTCTAAAAATAGAACAAGACAATTCTCATCGATGATAAATGTACTTAACAATATGAGTACATATTACTTCCATGTAAATTCATTCAAGTATAATTGTTAATTATTTTCATAATATGTGTTCAATATACCACTAATAAATGTATATTTATATTGGGTTCATGAAATACTAATACAGTATTTCCCTTGAAAAATGCTTATAGCTCGTCAGTTTTTGAAGTGTTTTGCAAAAGAAGGGGTATGGTTATTAACTAACTATATCTGACAAACTAAAAGGTAAAATCTCCTAAAACTTTTCAGAAGAGTCCAGATATGGATGCCCTCCAAGAAAATAATATGATTTGAAGGGTTCTAGACGTTGAGTATGATGGGTTGAATACCTTAAAAAAAATCGTGAAATCGTGAAGTGTGAATGAACAAATTTTGTACTTCATTGTTAACACCTCGCGATTTTCAAAAGATAGTGAAATTGTGAAGAGGGTCTTTTGTGTACTTCACATTTCATAGTTCCTAATTACGAATTATGTACAGGGAGACCACAACCGGTCTTTCGTAGTTTTGTGAATGTGTCATGTCTTTCATAGATTTAATATTGTGTCATGTCTTTTGTTGTTTTGTGATTGTGTCATGTCTTTTGTAGTTTTTTTTATTGTGTCATGTCTTTCGTAGTTTTGTGATTGGGTCATATCTTTCGTTGTCTTGTGATTGTGTCATGTTTTTTTCGTAGTTTTGTGTGTGTCATGTCTTTCGTAGTTTTGTGATTGTTACATATTTATTGCAGTTTTGTGATTGTGTCACGTTTTTTGTAGTTTGTGATGGTGTCATGTTTTTTTTAAATTTTTTTTGTGATTGTGTAATGTTTATTGAAAAGTGTGCAATGTTGTTTGGAAAATTTGATCCTCGCCTGAAATAATAAAGCGAATTTAATAAGGGTTATCTACTGATAATGATGCAGCTGAGGTTTCTTATCTGTGTCTACAACAATTTCTACATTTTATTCTTACAAACATATCGCAGTACCTTTTTAAAAAGCCGTATGTATCTACTACATGTGTTGATTACTATTACAATTACTTAAACATGTATACACGTCATTTTTCAGCCGCACAGAACCTGATTGCCTGCGGAGTACAGACGGGGAGAATTAAGTGTGACTACCAGCTGAAAGGGCATAGAGATGTATCCACAAAGAACTGTCCTAATGACGTCATCTATGGCCTGATTCAGAAGTGGCCGCGTTTCTTTAAATATAGTATTTATACTTCAGATATCAAAGCTAGTACTAATATTAGCATAAGTAGTATAGTTGTTTTAACTTAGTTTACCCTTTAAACATCTTCTCTTCAAAACACGAATTATATGACATCCTTCGTTGATTGGCATTTGAAATTCTTCACATGCTTTCAATTAATGGCACAATTAGATCACACAAGCTTAACAGTTATTTCGGCTTACAAAACAATAAACTTATAATGTCTGAACTACAAGGTCTATGCCCTTTATGTTTAATATAAACATATATAGTCATTTCCCAAATTGTGTTACAATAATGCCACTGAGATATTGAGATAAACTGTGGGACCGCCTGGGCTTATATGTTTTTATGGACCACATTGGGAAAAACCTTAAATATATGGGTGTTTAATTTGTGTTATCTGGTCTGTAATCACAGCTTTAAATTTTTTTATCACAGCTCTAAAAGTTTGCCCCTGGTTTTAAAAATGGCACACATCCAGGTTCAGGACTTTGAATATTAATATGAAAAACCTTTAAACATTAGCTTATCCGAAGCTACTTACACACAAATTGACCTAAGCGTTTTTAATTTGTTACATTTACTCACCGTATGGAATATTTAAAAAATTGTCAAAGCTCTAAAATGTTTGCCCCTGGTTTAAAAATGGCACACCTCCAGGTTCAGGACTTTGAATATGAATATGAAAAACCTTTAAACATTAGCTTATCCGAAGCTACTTACACACAAATTGACCTAAGCGTTTTTAATTTGTTGCATTTACTCACCTTATGGAATCTTTCAAAAATTGTTGCTGGGATGATTTTGGCATTACATATCAAGCGTCTGGTTTTCTTGGGCCTTGTTCGTTAGATTCAGTCATTGCTTTCGTTTATTATACAAAATTATTAACAACATAAATGCATAGCACAACACAAGAAAGCAAACAGAAACTCGTGTTGATTGTCGTTATTTCTTTGTTAACAGTAAACGACGCGATAAAGGCAATATCCTTGGACAAGTATCCTACAAATATCGCGGAAGTTAAAGAATCATTTTGTGACTTTGAAAACGACTTCTGTGAATGGCGGCAGGGTATTGGAAGTCAGTTTGACTGGGTGCGTCACAAAGGCCTGTCTGACTGCGCGGGCAAAACTGGTCCTACAGGAGACAGACATGGCAATGTGACAGGTACACAGTTTCAATAGCTGGATTAAACATATATATTTATTTGCAGGCATATTCGATGATTTCCAAGATTAATAACACTGTCATTGCCTTTCATGTAACTAAGCAGACGTTTAAACTGTATGTATATAGTATCACTCTTTGTTCATATATTTAACTAAATATAACTTTTTCTATTCAGCAATAAGGTATGTAGTGATTTAAACTGATACACTACGTCAAATAAGTTACAATGTTAAATGCGTTGACTAAGCTGTTGACCAGTGCTCATGTCATTTCGTCTAGATAAAAAAATAACATGGATGTGCAGCATATCATTATGTAAAATATACATTTCACTAACACGCAATTTTAACCTAATCATATTGTATCTAATTCGAGGCCAGAAGTTCTGTTCATAATTGTGTACATTTTGTAGGGTTCTATATCGTTGCCGACGCGTCGAAAAACGTACGCAAACGGACCAAGCTCCGTTCTCCTAACATACCAGTTGAATTGGGTTATCACCCGTTCTGCTTAACCTTCTACTACTTGATGTTTGGCAAAGACATGGGAACGCTTCGACTGCATATGTTCCATCACGGAATTCATCTGGGAAACAAATGGACCTCAGGAAGACAAATGGATGGAGGTGAAAGCATTGGGAAAGCAATTTGTTTTGGGTGGAACAATTCATGTATGTAGTGCATGTTTTAATTACATTTGATGTTCCGTCACATATTTGATGCATTAAAACACTGTGTGTTTGGTCCCATGTTACACGGAAATAGTTAAATAACAAGCTACTTAAACAGAAAACGTTACTTTTAATATAATTAAATCGAATGAGGCAATCTCTATCATTATGGTGTTAATAAATTCGCAAGTGTAATATATATTTGTTAATTAATTGTTAATAATGCGATTGAGTGCTGTTACTTCATATATATTAGGAATACTTTTCACTTATAATATTCACTGGTTTATATAAATTCATTGCACTTCCCTGGTTAATATTAATCACCATTAGTCTTTCAAACACGTGTTCTTTTATACCATACATCATTGAAAATGTAGTGGTATTTTTAAACTTTCAGTTTGAGTTCACAGCAATCATGGGGGACAACTACCTCAGTGATATCGCCCTCGACGACATCAGTATTAAGTCAGGCACTTGCTGAACCGTTTTTACTATGATTTAGCAACACGTTGACGGTTTTTTTGCTCATCACGATTACCGTTGATGAACTATTTACATATCCCTATGGTGAGAATGATACATGCAATCCTTGTTGTGTAATTATTAAAACAAACTTTGAAATCCTTTTATGTCTAATAACACTTCCCCTAAAGTTTCATAATGATTGCAAAATAACTTCTCGAGTTATTGTCTGCACAAGTCTTATTATCTTGTACTACTTTTTAAAGGGGCATAACAAAAGTACGAGCAATTATGCCGAAAACAGAACTTAATCGTGCTTTACTGTCTTCTAACACTACCTTAACATTTCACAAAAACCTCTCAAATTATTGTCTGGACAAGCCTTATTTGAACTATTTAAAAAAGGGGCATAACTCAAGTACAATAAAAGCAATTATGCCGAAAATCGAACTTAACCTTCCAGCCCACAGGTATTAACACTTCCCTAAAGTTTCATAATGATTGATTAAAATCTTCTCAATTTATTGTCTACACAAACTGAAGGGGACGACGCCGCAAACGCCACCGCCAACAACGCCCCTGACGCCGCCGGTAATAACCACTAAATGTTGCCTTTTCAGGCGACACAATAAACTGGTATGCTTGTACAATGCCTAAATTTCGAGACAGACACATATAGAGTTGTAACAGAATAGTGGAGTCCAAACATGTAGTACGACGTCTGCATTCTTACTGATATGTGTTTGCTTATTACTTTGAGATGTATTACACATTACTGATGTCGTACAATAAAATACACTTTCACTTTTGTTTGCATGTGTTTCCTTTATATAATTGTTACATGTAATTGTAGTTAGAATGCGGTATTTGGTTATAAGTGAATAGTTCTTTGACAACGCATTCTACAGTTGTGTAATTGTGTCATCCTTATTCTGGACTACCAAACACAGTAGAAATTTCACTTGATACAGAAAGCGATATCCATATCTGGCTTTGAAAATGCTGATACTCTTATGACAATTGCTATGAAATTGAAAACGTTCACATATCAAAAGTACTTACATCAAAATGAGCATTGTAGTGAGCATGAAACAACTCACTATATTAATAGTACATATGGACAGATCAATATTATACCAATATAATTAACTGATTGATGATGGAACATAGCGCGTGTCTGGTCCGTCGGTGAGCACGGCAAACCGAAGACTTTGAGACGCCATGCATGTCCCCCTTACAAATGTAATATGATTCCGTGTAGCAGAAAGGCAATGCAACTAGGACACACAACGTAGGTGGCAATGACATCGATCTCTGGATCTTGAATTACTCGGATTGAATACAAGAACAAGTATGCAAGCAATTGAGCCCGGGTAGAAACGATCATAGCAATCACGAAATGCTGACCTATGCAATGTCTCTAGGGGTTTCCTCCTGTCCCGAAACTGTCACTCCACACGCAAACTACGAAGATAACATCGGCGTCTACTTTCTGTCTCAGCCATATTTGAGATTGTTGTTTTTATTTGAGTAAACTGGCTAACAGTCTCAACGGTCTACTCTACCCTAAGATTTGAGTTTCTGTTGAGTTTGTTATTTTTGTGAAACGTGTCTCAAATAACAGACTAAGTCTTAGTTGATAAATGAGTTGTCTGATAAACTCATTCGTGAAACTGGGCTCTGGCCCAAAAAACTACGAACATGTTTAAGCCCATTCTCAGTCTTAATTTTAGCATTTAACCAATGGAAACCAAAGCTCACATTTTAAAAGCTTTCTTGAAGATGGTTATATATTATATGGAGCCTAAATATAGGATCTAGAAATGTTGTAGTCGTTGAGCCAGGTCCTGAAATATCTGGCTAAGGATTATCCTGAACCCCAAAATCATATTAAACTTGTTTTTTGAACATTGGTCTGCTCTTAAGGGCAAAGAAATTGGCATCCTTAAGATTGGTTGACGTGGAGCGGAAACGTAATTGGAAATCTCTTCATGTTGACACGCCGTTCTTGTACAACTGGTCTTGGGCATTCAGTCCTTCATCGATATGTTCATTATTGTCATGACTGTTGCTCAAATTGCTTGGGACACCCTTTGTCTGGGGGTGGATAAACATACAATACTAGTGTAGATTATATGTATTTAGTAAAATATGTTTGTTAGCAAAACTCTACAGGTAAGCGTGTCACATAAAATCCAATTCACTCAACTGATGCACAGCCAACATGCAAAAGTACTAAGTTTAAACTGATTGTTTAAACTTGATGCACAGCCAACATGTAAAGTACTAAGTTAAACTGATTGTTTAAACTTGACATCGTTTTATTTTGCTTTAGACAAATTGCACAAAACACAATAGAACAAATCATATGGAACATTCATGTTTGTATGACAAATGCAATGAAATGTACATTATTGACAAAGAAACAAAATCGAAATAATATACTTATCAGGCAAAATAACTGTGCTGCGATAAAGACAAAACAAGACAAATCGTTAAGTGTTAATATATATTCCATTTTTTTAATAGCACGCCTCTTTGTTTAAAATAAATTTTGCAGATGGATTAACTTTAATGCATAATAAATTGTTGACAAATAAAATAAGACATTAAGTGCACGTCAGATATATATTACATAAGCTATTATCAAAATGGTTGACGCATGAGGTCATTTTATATTACGTTTGGTATCGTCTATACGAACATACGTTAAACAAGAGCGCTGCTGGACGCTTGACTTTCTCGTATTTCGAAACAGACGCTGACACAGACGCTTGTGCAGACGACAGAGCGACGACAATCGCTCCACTTTTTTCTTCAAAAGTCGAGCTTAAAATGTTAATTTAGTAATTACACACCGTAGTACCGGTTCCTGGCCAGCGAATGCCCCTATGATCAACGAAGGCGATAACAGAAAGACGATGGATATGTATATACTGTTGTTTGTTTTTTTAACTTCGATTTTCAATAAAATAATACGAGGGATGATCAAAAATAATGTAGATTTTTTAAAATGTTTATAAACATATAATTGTTTCATAGAAAATAAGTACATTAAAATAAACTGGAATATATATTGCATCAATTTTCAAAATTTCAGCGATTTTACTCTTCTCTGTAAAAAATGGCAGGCATTTTCAATAAAATGTCAGAATATATTACCAAAAACCTGAATATATGGAGTACTACGCGGTGAATATTGTCCAGTATAATTAACGGAAACGTTTGCACATAGTAGTTTCTTCCTTATGCTGTAGATGAATAGAAAGCAAAAATACCAAATTTTCTACATTAATTTGACAATAAAACCATACAATTAGAAAACGTTTTTTAGTTTACCTTTTAATACAAGTTGTATACGCTGTGGTATTATAGAATATAAGGCGTGTCATGGGAAACCCGGGCTTAATGCATGTGCGTAAAGTGTTGTCCCGGATTAACCTGTGCAGTCCGTACAGGCTAATCCAGTGCGGCACTTTCCTCCTACAGTGGATTTATATTTAGAAGAGACTACCTTGTAACAGAAAATACCATACAAGCGGAAAGTGGCTAATTCTGAACGACATTACGCAGAACAGTAAGCCCGGACTTCCCACGGAACGCCTCATATAGTTATAAAACCACTCGAGCAGTAAGTGTTAAAACAAACAGTAAGCATGTGAATCATATGAACAAAACCGTCTAAATGCAAAAAAACACACCTTACAGCATAACATCAAATCTTACAAAACAATAACAGTACATATACAGTATTACAAACAGAATTGTACAGTCTCTGAATGCTGATTTGCATCATATATATTACAAGAAGGACACGAACAACACTGATTGTGAAGGTCCAAATGTTTTTGACCTTAGTGCCTCTCGTCCACTTGTGTTGAATCTGCAACATGAATACGCGTGTTGTATGTTTATATTCGTGTTTCAAATACAATTCTCATATATTCTGTCTATATCCAAACGACCTGGAGGTAAATTTACCAACGACAAATACATTTTATCTAACTCTATAACATTATACATAATTGTGTAATGTAAACCAGCTAAACTAGTCTTGCAAAATAGTATATAACAATTATGAGTTGACAGTTAAGAATTCTTCAAATGCCTTAATCGTAATAGTAAATTCTCACACACATTTTAACTTAACACGGTCGGAAGTAAAAGAAAACTCACATTGTTGTTGTTCTTTTTCATAGAACATTTTCTAGTTATCTTGGTTGCTTGCCAATTCATAAAAATCTTCTTTGGGGCTAAAAAAACATGAAGCAGAATCTCAGCTAAGAAGTTCAGAAATAAATTGTGTGTGAAACGCATGTTTAGGCAATGTCTTAGATTTTACTGTCCGATAATGTACATGTGCGTCTTATATAAACATTTCTCCTACGTATAATATTAATTAGAAGATACTGTTAAAAATAATAAAGAACAAATACAATAAAAAAGTTGTGCAGTGAAGGAAACAGAACTAATATACAATTAGACAAACATACACACATACTTGTAAAACTTACAGACACGTGCTTGACGTTTCCTGCGTGTGTTCTTCTCCTGAACGATAATGACATTTTTATCATATGTAAGATATTAACAAGAGTTCGGCATGACTTATATACGCTAGAGTTTATTTTTAATTATTGGAAATCATTCAGTTAACAACGATGCGTGCCATTTATCTCGTTAAATTACGTCATTTTTGATGATTTGACCATATAGGGACTATTCCAAAATCAGAGCAAAACGGAATTATTACGAAACAAAAGGGCCATAAGGCCCAAGGCTGCTCACCAGATGGGCTTAGGAATTAAACTGTTCTAAGCAAGTTACATGAATATTCGGCTAAAAATGTGGCCTCTAGATTGTTAGCAAACTTGTTTTTCTTTTCAGTTAGTGACCTAGTATTTTACCACATGTGACCTTGGTTCGAACTTGTTTGAGATATAATTGCGAAAAATGTTCTGAGAAAGTTTCATGATGAATGGGATACAAATGTGGCATTTAGAGTGTTCACAAGCGTTTTAAATGTTCAATATATCCATATAAGGAAAACTGAATCCCTCCTCCCCTACCCTGGCGTCCATGTTTTTCAGTAGACCGGAACCATTTTCTTACTCGGCCAAGATGTCATATGAACACATGATCTGAGCAAGTTTCATGTTAATTGGGTAAAAAATGTGACTTCTAGAGTGTTCACAACCGTTTCCTATAGCCATATAATGAAAATTGTCCCCGCCCTGGCGGTCATGTTTTTCAACGGACCGGAACCATTTTCGAACTCGGCTGAGATATAATAAGAACAAAGGTTCTAAGCAAGTTTCATGTTGATTGGCCAAAAAATGTGACTTCTATAGTGTTCACAAGCTTGTTCAAAAGCAACATAAGGAAAACTGCCCCGCCGCCAGGCTGCCATGTTCTTTAACGGAGCGGAACTATTTTCGAATTCGGCCGAGATATCATAAGAACAAAGGTTTTGTTGATTGGCCAAAAATGTGACTTCGAGAGTGTTCCCAGGCTTTTTCTATAGCCATATAAGGAAAACTGCCCCACCCCATGACGGTCATATTTTTCAACGAACCGGAACCATTTTCGAACTCAACCGAGATATCATTAGAACAAATACTCTGAGCTAGTTTCATGACAATTGGGCAAAAATGTGACTTCTAGAGTGTTCACAAGCTTTTTCTTCAACTATAACTAGTGATCTAGTTTTTGACCCTACCTGACCCAGTTTCGAACTCAGCCGAGATACCATTGGGACAAATGTTTTGACCAAGTTTCATAAATATTAGCCAATAAATGTGGCCTCTAGAGTGTTCCCAGTTAAGGTAAATGTTGACGACAAACGACGCACGACGGACGACGGACAAAAGGCGATCACCAAAGCTCACCATGAGCACATTGTGCTCAGGTGAGCTAAAACATAATACCATAGTTACATGGCACATACGGTATATATAATCAAAATAGTTATCAAATACCAAACATGTCGTGGACTAAAAATGATAGTCTCATTTCCATATAAAAGACATATCTGTTGTGTTTATAAAATTAAAATAAATAAGGGTACAAGCAACGTTAGAAAAAGTGTGAAATTATACATTACCAAGATTTAGTCCATACAAAACATTGTAGATTCCTCTGGAAGAAAAACATACCAAATTTAAAAGCTACGCAACGACAGTAGAACAAATATTTCCGACGATAACGAGTTTCATTAAGTAAAAAGAAACAGTAAATATGTGGTTATTGTCGGAATATACGGTTGATTTAAAACTAAAACTTTACATTCATTTTAATAAATATAATCACATTTTGTAATTTATTACGCATTTATACTAACTCAAATAATCCTCAAGCAACACTTACTCATGATTTTTGTCGGTCGCTTTAAAACTGACATACAAATGACTTGATTCTGTAAAATATGTTGATATATATGGGGTTATTAATAAGTAAATGCACATATAGACACAAATCTAAGCGAACGTGTTGTCTTGTGATTGTCAAACAGCAACTTTCAGTCGCTCTTGTATGTTTTTTTTTGTTTATAAACTCACTGATACATGTAACGCCGTTAAATGTTTCCTAAATATTCCCCTAGTTGTTCGGTGTTTATACCGGTTCTTCCTTTGTTTCTAAACATAAGCAAACACAAACTTAATTTTAAACAATTGTCGAACCATTTTAGTTTGTATTTTCCTAAGTACTTACCACGCTTTTTCGATCTGAATTTCCGTACCAAAACGTAAGCAGCAGCAGATACAAAGATCAGTGAAAGAACCACACCGACCGTAATTCCGATAGTTCTTGTATGCACTGATTCACCTGAATGCGTTTAATAGTATATTGCATGATTTACATAATAATTGTATTAGTTTTCACCATTCCATTCTTAGACTAAAGAAAACTAATATTCTCGATTTTTTATGGTCTAGAAGTGTTGCTTATTTGAATCTTACTATATTTTCACCAACTCTAATTAGTGAAGCACTCTTGTTCTAGAACAGTTTAGTAATTACATTAGCGACATTGGTACCAACACATTTAGGAAAATTAGGAGCATGAAGGTTTTTTTTCTTGAGTCTAAGTCAGTATTTTATTCTAAGAATAGTTTTCCGGTCCGTTCGTAATTCACTTTCTGATCAAGCCGTCAGTTTACTGCAATTTGGTTTAAATAGTCATACATAGTATATATATAAATAATAAATAAATTTAAAAAAAATAAATAAATAAAAAATAAATAAATAAATATATATATATGTAGATTTTTTTCGGAATCGACCAGATTTGTTTTTGAAAATACAAAAATAATAATATTGATTGCATATGCATGTGAATTTAATTAAGTTTTAATTTCATTGTATTTCCGCCGTCCAACTGTACAATTTTCCAAACAAAACCCCGAGAATAAAAAGATACCTGACATAAGTGGTACAGGTGTCGAATCGTCAGTTCGCATAGAGCAAACTGGTGATGACGCTGTCAGCGCTCCATTGAAAGCAACAAGTGTCACACTTCCTGTCTCGACGATGTTCCTTGGCATTTGAATCAAACTTGTAGACGCGCTAACCTCCGCATACACATCTTTTTCCGAGCCCAGCAAAGCAGCACTTCTGTTAAGGCAACCTTCGGTTAGATATATTCTGTAGAAAAGAATTCCACTTTCTCTGTCTTGGAATCCAACCCATTTTACCGCTACATGTGTGGCATTGTCTGAACTGTTGTTGGGTGCGATTGGCTCTAAAAGGAGACAATTAATGTGCATACTGTGCATAGAGAAGTCCATAATGTATAAATAGTATTTTTAATGATTTGTTAAAAAAAACCTCAGATGCTATATATAGTCAGTTTTTTATATCCGCTGTATTTTCATACCAATATTTATGGTTCCACTTTCTGGCTCGGTTGTATCAAACTCAAGGGTGTATATTTGACTTGTTGCTGATCCAGCCTGGTTTTTGACTATCACCTGCACTTGGCAATTCTCCGCAAATATGTAGTCATTGCGATCGATCTGAGTATCAAAGACAAGTTTCACAATGTGGTCCGACTTTTGGCATTGGTCTGATGAAATGCAGTAGCAATCCGCCATTGAAGAACATTCAACCTGTGAACGATTTATTATGATTATATTGAGTCATTAAATTCTCTGGATGTTTAATAATGCCATATATAAATATAACTTAGTAATATTGAATTATACAAACTTGTACAAACCTCGGTGATAATCCATGTCGTTAAACTTTGGACTGAACCCATTACAGGTACAGCAACACTGATTGCGTATACTCCACTGTTTTCATCTTTAGCTGAAATATTCAGCGTCAAACCTGACAGATCCCTGAACTGTTGTATATACTTCACTTCGTATTGCTTGTACAAGAGTGTCATACTTCCGACATATGGTGGTGAAGCATCAAAACGCAAGGTCTTGTTTGTGTCAAGTCGATTGCCAACAATGTCAACTGCACGCAGTCTCCAGGTCATTGCCTGTCCATCAGTAAGATTTGCAACGGTTTCACAAAACACCTGTTGCGGAAAATCCGGAACGAGATCATACGGTGTAAAGCTGGTTCCATCTATTGACCGAGACAAGAAGTAACTTATGATACCATGAACGTTGGGAGTTCCACTCACAGGCAGCACTCCTGTACTCTGTTCATATACGCCGGTAATATTGAAAACAAAGTCTGGTGAAATATGTTTCAGAAATTTGCTATTAATGTAGATGCTGTTAAAAAAGTAACCTGTCCAGTTAAGGCAAACATAGCTGCTGTTATGCCATTGTCCGCCTGTTAACGGATAAGCAGTGGAAAAGTATAAACGCTCTTCCTGTGCAGTTGTAATTACACTTGTATTATCAAACAAAACAAACCGCCGAGCCTTTCTGGAGTTTCCTGCAACATCTTGTACGTTCAGGGAAACGCAATATAGTTTTGGTGTTTCGGATGCAAGCTGTAATATCATATTTGTAACGTTTGCATTTATATTATATTTTTGCAAAATGACTTCATCTACTTGCAGATTCTCATTTGAATCAACGACTTCATTAACTGTTAGATCGTATCTTGCTATGGACGAGGCTGTGTTACTTAATCCTCCAGCTGGAATTGGGTCAGTCCAACCACTGAATTTCACTGTCACAGTTTCTGACCTTGTTATTCGCGTTTGCAGTAATAGAGGTTCCAAAAGGCAGTGTCCGAAATAAGAGCAATGCTCTGGTGGTATAACGTCGTATCGGTAGCAGACTGTGTTTTGTTTGGTAACCTTGGTGTACGGAATCGGTTCGGATATGGATGAAATATCAACACTTTTCAAGTAACCACCACCTTCAGCTTCAAATTCCATGCATAGCCTGTACAAAATCCCATAGAAACATATACATGTATAGGCTCAGATAACGCAGCGTCTAGTCTGTTTATTATTGTAACGAGTTGCTCACCCATGTTCGTTTACCTGTATATACATGTATATCAAGATACCGTTTTTAAAATTCTCAATCCGATAATTTACTTACGCTTGTCCATCCTGTAGACTGTGTGCGTTGACTATTAATGTGCCTGTGTCATAATGCGTCCGTGTCACATTAGTGCTGGATGATTTATCCACCAATAGTTTTTTTGACAGTTTCTTTATATACGACCCTAAAAATGAAAAACGAAATACTCGTTTTATTTTTTATTTATGTTATTTTGTCTATTCAAAGGTGCTTACTAAATCTAACTAATGATCTATTTCGCTTTATAATACTAACATGAGGCTTTTAACATATTTTACCTGACAGAGTTTGGATCTTCAAATTGATGGTGGTATCCGTAATACCAAACTTTTCTTCTTTGATGAATTTCGGTCTGATGGCAAAAAACATCGATCTATCAACAATAAATTCGGAAATCATATTGAATTCTAATGTCAACGGCTGGTAGTTTCCGTATACGTCTGTAAGCAGTGTACATGGATTCGAATCTGTCGCTGTGCTAGCTAGTTTCTTTGCCCCACGTGTACCGAAAACGACTATATCGCATGTTAGAATATCGGGATCAGTGGCGGGCTGACAACTGGTTTCTCCAGAATCAATGTTATTGTAGTCCTCGATCAATGTTTTCACAAAGCCTTCCACACACTGACAGTCCTTCGCCAGTCCATTGTGGCAGTTTCCAGGCCAGCAATAGTGATTGTTCCAAGCGCACATGCCTAAAATATGTTAAAATATCAAGTCTTGGTGCACATAAATGCAAATAAATCAGTCATCAAGGACAGGCGCACATGCCTAAAATATGTTAAAATATCAAGTCTTAGTGCACATAAATGCAAATAAATCAGTCATCAAGGACAGGCGCACATGCCTAAAATATGTTAAAATATCAAGTCTTAGTGCACATAAATGCAAATAAATCAGTCATCAAGGACAGGCGCACATGCCTAAAATATGTTAAAATATCAAGTCTTAGTGCACATAAATGCAAATAAATCAGTCATCAAGGACAGGCGCACATGCCTAAAATATGTTAAAATATCAAGTCTTAGTGCACATAAATGCAAATAAATCAATCGGTCATCAAGGACAGGCGCACATGCCTAAAATATGTTAAAATATCAAGTCTTAGTGCACATAAATGCAAATAAATCAATCGGTCATCAAGGACAGGCGCACATGATCAAAATATGTACACTCATCTTTAAGATATAAGAAACACAGCAATATCTTAACCAACCTCTACTGTTGCAAACTAACTAAAGTCATGCTAGGAAGTTATGGATGACATTTCATATGGCATCCACTGGTTCTAAGTATAGTTTATCAGGTATTGTTGGCAATACTAGAATCTAAGCAACATATTAATGAATCTTACGCTGGCATTCCCTGTCGCCATTCCATCTCTTGAACACCACATTATCTTCGTAACATTCCTTGCACCTGGGGCTGTATGCATTATTACAGCTTTTGTTCTTACACTGGTGGATTTCGGCACAAGCTGAAGTTTGAAATATACTTAACAATAAAGAGCCAATGTCTCCTACAATTGTTCAAAATTTGTATTGAAATTGGTCCCGAAGATGGGTTGCATCGTTTGATTTGATTGTGAGATGTTGTATTCCACGAGCACGCAGGGCCCGCGATACACATTACCGGACAAACACAGTCATGTAATATTCCATTTATTATATACCATACAACGGCACAAGTATGCTGCGCAACAAATGAGTTATTAAATCTTAACAAAACAATGCTGTTAAAGAACGCGCATGAATACATGTCATGTAAATAAATGAGTCATACTAATCAAATCAACATGTTTTAACGCGCCGTATTGTCTATAATCAGAACGGGGTATTTCCCAATGTCGCTCAGAACGTTACGGAAATCAACGAACGTATAAGTAGTCCGGAATTAATCGCCGTTAAAAACGGATTTATATTTCGCAGTGTTAAAATTTGGAAATTCTTTCTGGCCGGTTGTATTTTATACCGATAATCTACCAGTATTTAAGTTAGAACATGTATTGGTAAATTAATTATTTTTTTTTCAATTTTCACTCATGATAAACTTTAAAGCAATATACATAATCAATAACCATATTTTCAAAAAGTTCTATTAAATGTGTCACGAATCGTCTTTTCAGTGATTTTGTAATGTAGCTAATAAAACAGGGATATCAGTAAAACTGATGGATGCTCTCCAATGCGCTTTGACAAATAATGGGGATGAAATCAGAATAGCAGAGATATTAAAATAAATAAAATAACTAGACCTGCACTGCCAGATATTCTGTCAATACTTGAGCACGACACAAACATTGCATAAACACAAGTATCACTGAATTGCATACAGTATATTCTAAAGCAGTTGCTGACAAACAGTCCGGACAGGACTTGTGCACAATATACTAATTTTAGCAATGTGAGAATTCCAGTAACTGCAAGAAAAGGCACTAAAGCGAAATGTCCTGCCACTGTGCAAACCCCGTCGTGGTTAAGAAGCTTCCCATAAAGTTTCATTGAATTCTGGATAGGGGTTGATGAGAAACAGTCTGGACAAAATTATGCACTATACACTATTTTTAGCAACCGTCAAAGTCCCATAACTCCGAGAAAAGTCATTGAAACAGAACGTCCTGGTACTGTCCACACCTACTTTTAATCATGAAGCATCAGAAATAGTTTCATTGTATTCTGGCCAATAGTTTCGTAGAAATAGTCCGGACAAGAATTGTACGCAATATGATAATTTCAAAAATCTTCAAAGTTTAATAACGCTGAGAAAAATCATTGAAGCGGAAAGGCCTGGTTTAGTGCACACCTCTTATTAGTAATGAAGCTTCTGATACTGTCCAGCAGTTGCTTAAAAATAGTCGGATAAGAAAACGGGACGCAAGGACGGAATGACACAGGTTCGGACGAATGGACGGACGGACGCACAAAGCGGCCACTTTATGCTCCCCCCACCTCCCGAAAAAGAATTAGGGGAGCATAATAATTAATTAATGCATATGAACAGTTCAAAATCTCCGTGACTGATAAATTAACTACTTTGTATTTATTGTGCCCATAAACCGGTTTAAACCCACAATGCTTTGCATTGACCTATCCAAGGTGGTGACACCAGTTTGATTCATATTTGTGTTTTGTGTTTGCTGTTTCTTTTTGCATTGTGCTTTGTTGTTTTGGCAATTGATCACTTGCTTTAAATAAAGGACAATTAGCTGCCAATAAGAGCTAGATGCAGCTGGAGTTTCACTTTGCTCATATTGGCATATATACTGATGATATATCTGAATAATATTTTAATATTTAAATACATTGTAAAAATAGTATTGTAAAACCTGTGCTTGGCAACTGCATCAGACCGTCGATCTCTTGTGAGCAAACTGGTGTTGATGGTGTAAGCGCCCCATTGAAAGCGACAACTGTCACATAACGAGTGCCACTGAAATTTCTGGATACTTCAACAGAGCGTGTAGAATCATTCACCTCTAATTCAAAATCTGTGTCAAGAGATACGTTGCTTAAACAATCTTCTGCATAATATACTCTATAAAAAGGAATTCCACTTTCGATATCTCTGAATCCAACCCACTGCACTGTCACCACAGATGAACTGATCGAGTCTGAAAAAATAAACAGCAATCATATGTCTACGTAGTAGCATTAACATACTTGTCATTGTATTATATGCTTCATTTATAACTTATAATTTTTTAACTGACAATGTATTTCGTAATGCTAAAAAAACCCAGTTTGTTTTAATTGATCATATAACAAATGCATACATGTCTATTGATCCCAGAAATAACTGTTCTCCAATAAATGAGAAACTCTTCCAAAGCCAATCTACATGTACACCCAAAGTATGATTCGTTTAATTCCTCAGCAGAAATTAGATTTATTTATAAAAGACAATTACTGTTCTCAAATAGTATGTAATGGTGTGTATACTATTTGAGGATTATGCTTCTTTTTGTTTTAAAACGTGCACATAGGAAAAGATCTAGGATAAGAAAGGTACAGGGTGCTGCGTAAAAGGAGCAGGATGGAAAGCTGGACCAGTTTGTTGACGCTTTTTTTTCTAATAATGTACTAAGTCCTCGGATTTCAAGAGTCTTATGTTTCTAAGAAGGGTTTTAGAACATCCGTAGCATTTGTCATTAATATTTGAAAACACACTTCTGTGTTTACTAGCACAGAGAGGCAGCATGAGAGGACCAAAAGGTAGCAATATGCTGCAACCTGCTATTTTCTTCTAGATCTTTCCCTAATTCACCATTTAAGATTGTTCCAGGTTCAGGTGGGGAATCGTCAACAAGTACGTCAATATGTTGTGTCCTCGACAGCATGGCATTGTTTATAACCGTAATTGTAAAGGAAAAGTTCCTGTAGTTGATTCCTGTATATGCATCGTCTATAACGAGCTTATTGATGGGAACTGAGTAATTGAAGAATTCGCATCTGCCTATGTCAGGGCAGTAACAATCCGCAGAGTCAGGTGGGCAGTTGGACTAAAATTCACGAGTCAAACATTACATCATTTGTATTAAATTACAGTGACAATGTTTTTTGGATAAACTGTACATAAATTCTCATCGTAAATTGCTGAAATAAATTTAGCCAGAGTTGTAGATCTATTCTTATTTTCATAATAAATAAATAAATGTTAATTAGTTTGTTTAAATTTATTACTTGCATTTAAAGGTATTATCTGTAAATATGTAGAATTAATTCATGAACTTTAATAAAGCCCTGTCGGGCGAAATATCAGGAAAACAGAGTATGCTTTTCTCTGTGATTAATTTCTTTAATAGATTCTTGGCGGCATAACATACATATCGTTACTTGAGAGTCTGAAGGGGCTATCAGCCTTCTTTGCACATCATGTATTATCAAGGGACGAAATGTGCTAGTACATGGATGCAAAAAAGCGTGACGTCTTAAAAACCGTTAATTTATTTCTGCAATGTTACCTACGTTTCCGATTTGACCAACATCCAGCTGAACTCGTTTAAGCTCGGTCGGGGGATTCGAAAGTGCAAACATCCATTCAATTGATTTCAGTCCGCTGTGTGGATCGAATGCTTCGAATAACAGCTCCATCTTCGTCAAATCGGTGATGCTATTGACGAACAACATACTGTACCCGTCTCTCTTGAACCAAACATTGAAAATATGTGGATTTGATCGATCAATGTTAACAGTTCTAGACTCATTATACGTGTTGTTTACTATGTCCACTGGACGAACGTTGAATGTATAGGTTTGACCATCAGAATCGTTCAATTTAATGCAGAAACTCTGATTCAGAAAGTTTGGTACGAGCTGTTCTGCCGTAAAATTGTTGTTGTTGAGTTTCCAGGATACGTAATACTTTATTATTCCGTGCACATTCGGCGTACCGGTGACTGGGATTGGACTAGTTGTTTGTTCATATATGCCAGTTATACGGCCTTGTGGATTATTTTCAATCGGATTTAAAAGCTTATTTTGCAGATAAAATCTATTTATGAAATAATCTTTCCAACTAAGGCACACACTGTTAGCATGTGTTTGCCATGTAAAGTTTGTTTGTGAAGATGCTGAATCAAAGCGGAATGATTTTTCTTTCCGTGTTTCAATAGAGCTTGTTCCATCGTATAATAAAAATCTTCTCGTTTCGCGAACGTTGTCTGCACTATCTTTAACCTCCAGTGTTATGCAATACAACTTTGGAGAATTAGATGTTAAATTTAACTGTATGGTATTCACAGCGGGATTCACTTTGATAGAATATGTGTTCCTAGCATAATCGACTATCAAGGATCCGTTGGAAGGGGGCACTTCGTTTACAGTTATC
This sequence comes from Congeria kusceri, assembly GCA_027627225.1. NCBI lineage: Eukaryota > Metazoa > Mollusca > Bivalvia > Myida > Dreissenidae > Congeria > Congeria kusceri. Next base: position 48,898,631 of record CM051026.1, read on the forward strand.
TGATAGCTTTCGATCGACGATGCTGAATAATCTAGTCCTCCGCTTGGAATAGGGTCAGACCAACCGCTGAATTGAACTGTTGACACTCCGGATCTGGTGATACGATTCAAGACAGTTAAAGGCTCTGCTGAGCATGATCCCATTTTGGAACAATGTTCCGGTGGAGCGTTGTCGTATCTGTAACAAGCTGTTCTTTGTTTTGCAACTTTGGCGTAAGGAACTGGTCCGGATGTAATAGGAGTTGTCCAACGTGTATCTTTGCTCTTCAAATAGCCACCTCCTTTCGCTTCAAACTCCAAACAGAGACTGAAAGTAATAGTAAAGGTAGAATACGTAGTAGTGGTCATCTACAAAGTTAAAACAATTAATACCTGTCTTCAGCATATACCCGTCTTAAGGCTCTTGCCCCTTGATAGCCAAAAGGCGGGTATTAGTCTTCAATATAACAGTATTTTGTACACATTAATTGAGTTGAATATCTAAGCACGTGATTAATTAAAACAAACATCAATTAATTTGTTTTATTTAATAAAACAAAATATTGGTAGAATTACATGTGTTATGTTTTTATAATATGCCAATCATACTACTAAGCGTAATCCGTTCATGATAAGACCCGCCTACTGAATATTGGTGCATGCTTGCCACTGGTCACTGTCTGTTGTTAGTGTGCACTTGAATAATACACATAGCCACAAGTACAAACGCGATCTCTTATATGAAACCACAAACACAATAATGTGTATTTTGAAATAAATGGAATAATCTTACCTCTGCCCATTCTGTAGGTTATACTTTGAGTCGTTTACTGTTATATAGCCCGAGTCATGTCGCCTCTGTGTCACGTTCATGCCTGACGTTGTATCGATAAACTGTTTATGGGTTGATTTGTCTACGTACGACCCTTGAAAAGCAATATTTTATTTAATGAGCACATATAAACAAATCGCATTAAACGGTTATGAACTTATGATAATAATACAAAATGGGTATATACATAATTTACCTGCCATAGTTTGGACCTTGACGTTTATTGTTGTATCGCTAATGCCAAACTTTTCTTCGCTAATATAGTTCGGTCGGTTGAGTACAATATTAACTTTGTATTCAGAAACCATCGTGAATTCCATTCTCACCGGCTGGTAATTTCCGTACACAGCAGATACATTTGTACCCATAGCTATTTTCTTTTCGCCGTTTGGTCCGACCGCTACCGCATCACAAGTTAAAATGTCAGGAAATGAGTTAGGCTGGCAGGTTGTTTCACCAGCATTGGTAGAACTGTAGTCCACAGTTGACCTTTTATAAAAGTCACGTGCACACTGGCAATCCTTCGTCAGACCATACGTGCCACATGTTCCAGGCCAGCAATAGTGGTTGTTCCAAGCGCACATGCCTATAGAAACATGTATACACTGCCTATAGAAACATTAGCACATTTATAGAAGCATAATCAGTTCAGTTACAAGCAGTTAATAATGTAAATAATGGTGGGCTCTTCATAGTATACTTGAAATAGAGCAAGAACTACCTATAACTACAAAGTAGCGTTCAAATAACGGTTGATTGTATCATGCCTCAATAAGAAACATAATTATGTAGCGTCATCAGTCGATATATTAAATCGACCGACGGTGATTTTAAATAATTTAAAGGCATATACTCAGTAAACTTTCATTTAAAACACGTACATGTACAATTACGCTAACCAGCAAACGGTCGACGCCAAGGTGATTAATAAGCAATAATACAATAACTCTTACGTTGACATTCTCTATCGGCATTCCATCGTTTGAATATTGCATTGTTTTCATAGCACTCCTTGCAAACAGAGTTGTACGCATTGGTACAACTCATTGCCTTGCACTGTGTAATAACTCCAGGACAAGCTGAATTAAAAAAACACAACAACTGAAAAGTGAAGTTTTGGTCGGATGGATTGTTAATAGTATTTTAGACTGTCAAAACGACGGTATTATGTGGTGGGAACTAAAGGTAGGTTTCCAGAATGTATTTGTCGACACGACAAGTGAATGTATGACCGCTCGCATCGGCGTAGTAACAGATTAACAAATGCGAGCCGCATAATTTGCTTCTAATCAATACACATATTAGATGAGACTCGATTTTACATGATTTCATATTACTTTCTGACATTCTGACAACCAACGAGAAACGGATCCAGTCAAAATGTTACACAATGTTTCGTACGTACTAGTGCATTAAGATAGTACAACTGTAATGGGCAATATTCCAAACCTAATTTTAAATTTATTTTATATATTATTTTAAATATTATTTTCATTATCTGTACTACATCACTGATCTACAAATGTTGAGGGTGGCTTTCTTTAAGACAACCCTGTTTTCCATTTTTCCATCAAAATTCATTTACGCTATGGATAAAAAAAGCATAACTCAATTATAGTTGCAAATATATCCAAAATGTTGGTGTCTTTTATACAAGTAATGATTGAAGATTATACAATAAGGCAACATAAGGCGTTAAAGAAGATAAAGTATTGATATGTATCAATTTTCTATGGAAGCTCAGCATAAACAGCATAAACATAAAGCTGACAGAACATATTACATAATCTATTGTTTTACAGATTTTGGTTTTCCTGGACTGGTATATTTTTCACTTAAATGTTTGTATTTAATTTTTATCTATGACATATATTTACTAAAATAAAAAGTTAGAAACAAATTTACCGTGTTATTTTTTTAAAAAGTGAAGACAAATTATCATACCCCTTAAAAAAAATACACAGCTATATTTAGGCAATGCCATAACAATAATTATCAAATGTGACATAAATTATGCATTTTAAGTTTAATAGACCATTTATACCAGTAAAACTAAATATATTAATAATTAAAAGTTATTATTTCAGTTAAACACACTTCTTTTCAACATTTAGTTGACTAGAGGACTAACAAAATGCCACCCACACCCTGCAACGTTTTCATCCCTGAGACAACACACCGTACATCAACAATAAGAGTTTTAATTAATGTCTTCGTTTCCAATCATCTTCATGTCAACAATGTTATGCTGGTAATTGAGGCTGCATATGCTGGTAATTTAGGCTGTATCTTCACCAACTGGCACAGTCAGAAAAACATGTGTACTGTGTTGAGCACCAGGTTCGACCCCCAGGGAAGCATTCCGAGTGATTTGTTGCAATTCTCTTCCTTCAGCTGCAAACATATTTTAAAACAATCCAATAACTGATTGTTTTCCACTACATATTTAACACTATACATACAAAACTTCCCAATATATGTGCAAGCCAACCTAGTAAGCCATACTTATCAGTGTTAGGTAAAATTAATGTGTAAAAAACTGTGTAATTACTGAAAGGATCCTTATTAGTATGATGGTCATGAAGAAACACTGGTGCACACATTCATAAGCAAAATGGCACGCATATTCAATATACGTACTCAACTATTAAATTGTCTTGAGGCTTCCAAACTAAGGGAGTGACACATCATGCATATACTTCATGACTTGTATGTTCATTTACTTACTTGTATACTGTAAGTATATATAGAAATATGGACAAACACAAATATATGTAAATAATATTACTTATCCTATTATATTAATTGTACATTTAAGCAATACAATTTCGTAGTTCAAGCATTGGAATGAAATATTCAATATACGTATTCAACTATGAAAGTGTCTTGAGGCTTCCAAACTAAGGGACTGACACATCATACATATACTTCATGACTTGTATGTTGATTTACTTACTTGTATACTGTAAGTATATATAAAAATATGGACAAACACAAATACATGTAAATAATATTACTTATACCAATATATTAATTGTACATTTAAGAAATACAATTTCGTAGTTCAAGCATTGAAATGAAAAGCATCACACTATTCTTTAATGAATCACGTTGTGATTTTATAGACAACTATATATATATTCAGAATTTTCAGAATAAAAATTCAATTTTTTTACTTTCTTGTTTTACTTACAAGTGTTTCATCTCCTTATTATCAGGATTCAAGCTGGTTCATCATATGTACGATCTGGTGACGGTTATTTACATGGCTCCGATTTTCTTTCAGTAAGCATTCTCTTTTTGCTCGTTTTGATAATTTTCGTTCGACAGTTGTTTTTGTTTATACCACGAAAAATATGTGACTTTCGGTTTCGATTTCTATCAATTTTGGATTATGTCAAAATATTTATCTGTTTGCATTACGTCAGAAGTATATATATGATACTAACATGTATAAAATAATGTAAGTATATAAAAAAATGTACTTATATTAAAAATATCATGTGTTCGACAAGAATCGGAACCAAACGGTCATATTACGAACTGGGTAACGAAACTTTCCGACAGTCACCGATATCGGCCGATCTTAGAAAAAAGAACGCGGGAAATGATTATAGTTGTACTACCTTAAGATGAGCTATATATTCTCATAATATGTATAATATGGCAGTGGTATTTTTTGTTTATAATTTTGCTGTCATACAATGCGCAGCGACAATAGTAAACATAGAACACAAACTATATCATAATTATTAGCACTAAATAAATGAAGATAAGCTATAATTTCACATACTATTTCACCGATTTTCAGAATCAACGATCATATTAACTTAAATGATGTCGCAGCTAATTTTCTAAGACATGTTACTATTTCTAAGCAAACACCTGATACGGCGGTTGTCAATACAACTAGTGTGTTTGTTAGTTTGAACATGTAAACAAATCGGAAATGTTTACTGATCTATACGTCCATTTTGTATAAAACACCATGTTTTGAATGACAGTAAGTGTAAATAAATGGTCACAAAAATATCGTATCGTTATGGTAAGCACATGGATATACATGTTTAACAGTAATCGGTATAACAGTCAAGTTAACACAAACCCAATTTACCGTGTACAATAACACATTATGAATTAAAATTTGATTTTCTCTAATGTTGTGTAAGCTAAGTTACATTGATACAGTTGTTCACGTTGTTTGAAACCTATATATTAAAAACTAATTTATCTAAGCGTTATATAACCTGACCAAATTTTTAAATTCCTAGAGAGAAACAAAAATCTGTTTTTAGTTATAATGCCATGTACAATTAATGAATATTAGGTGTAAGAGTTTGGTTAAGGTGTAATATACGTAAACTGTGTTTACAGTTAAGTGAATTAAATGTACACGTTTCGTCTTGTTTGCATCATTGTCAGCAATATTCAGTGCGCAGGCCCTAAAAGTAGGCAGTATTCAGTACTCATAGTGTTTATATTACGGATTCGGTATTTTTTATATTTCAGTTTTCATATAATGCGCAGCAGACACCGTATATATCTAATTATAATAACAATTTCATAAATAAAGGAGTGTCTTAAACCAAATCAAACGGAATAATGTAAGGAATATTGGAAAAAGTTCGACCAACAAGCGTACATAAAATCTGCATAACTGCGTTTTAGTAAAGTCAGCAACCTACAGCCCTGTATACAAGCAGCGCCAAAAACTAATTGATTCAGGGGTACTGTTATTCATGCCTATAAGAAATAGTGTGCAATGAAAGCCTGTTTATTATTTGGAAAATGCTAATATACATATGTATATAGGTTGGAAATTAACAGAAGTATATCTTAATTTCAGTAACTTCAATCAACAAAGCTGATACGACCACGCAACCAATGAACACCAGATCTTTATTAGACCAGCTTTGTTTGCCATCTTTGTTTTGGTATCAATGTTGTTATTTTATCAGTGTTTTTGAACGAAACAATCAGAATATCAGATAAGCAAAAACTAGGCGGCGGGCGGTCAGGAGGACGTGGTCCACAATTGTGCGTCAATGTGTTGAATTATTGTCAGTTTTTACCAAATATCAAGGTCATAACTAGTAAAAGATCCCTATCCAATGTTGGACACTGGGGTCAAAGGTCAATATCAATCTGACCAATTTGGCCAAGGTTCATGACACTGTATATGCTTGGTTGGTCATGACCAGTACAGGTTCCTTTTTGATTTTATCCTGCTACTAACCCAAACAGTGACCTAATAAAGTGGTGACCGTATAAACTTATTGATATCCGGCTGTAGATCACGTGACTGTGATATACCGTCAATATGTATTCCTACGCGCCGGACAACAACATTGTCGAGAATGACACAGCATAAAGTCTACTTACCAGAGTTTTTCATCGATACAAACTTTGTGTTGTCTAGTTTAACAGAGTTAAACAACAAATGAGTTGTTTGTCCTCACATTCCATTTAACTGATTAACAACAACTTTCTTCCAGTTCCATTCCAAATCAACACACTTGAATCTGATGCAAGCGGTTTATTTTTTGTGGATAGACTTTCTTTGGTCAACCAACACAGCATATTCATCAAAGAAATAACCTTTTATATACATTTCCGATGAAAAGAAATGAAAAAAAGTTATCAAAATGTTAACGTAAAACTAAACATTTTATGATTTATTTCACTTTCAGTTACACTCCACCCACAACTATCCGAGTAAATCGTAGAAAATTGAAAAGGGATCAATCTCACCGTTGCCATTCGAGGAAAATATTCCATACACTTTTGATCTGAATGCTATTGCATAATATAATCCATCCAAAACACAGAAACACTAAATATTTATTCCGATTGTATGTATTTTAAACTGCAAAACACTCGCGATCTGGTTTGACTACATTGTGTAAACTTACAACTCAAAATGAATGACGTAGTGGGTGTGACGTAATTTAACTCTTTAAAAACCAATATAATCTGGTTTAAAACAAAAGCATTTACTACGTCATTTTCGTGTCGTACTGACATCAGCAAATAAGATTCATTAATATTTTTGAAAAAGATGATTAAGAAATAGAGAACCATTTTTTTCCGGGTAGTACGCATTCATGCAAGCGAGTTATTAGGCCGAGGCCCGTCTAGAATTTTTTTTAATTTAAAACTTTAATTAGTGTTTGGTGTTTTTTAATATAATTGAATAGAAATCAGGATAAATAGAATACACGGTAGGTGCCGGAAAGGAGAAAGTTTATCCGGTTCGGCCCGAAAACAAAAATAGGGCTCGCTAATGCTAGCCCTATTTCTATTTTCTAAGCCTCAGCGGATAAACTTCTCCATCCCGGCACCAACCATGTATTCTCTATATTCAGTCGGGGTGATTGGATTTCATCAATTATTTTGGTTCAAAGTTTTGGATTCATGTCATACCTTTAACAGTTCTTATCCAATCAGAATAATACTGTGTACGTAGGTTCGTCATAACTAGTAGTGGGTCCCTATCCAATATTGGGCACTTGAGTCAAGGTCAAGGTCAAACTGACCAATAGTTGTAATACATGTAGTCAAACAGCTCAATCGATATGGATTCTTTGGGCATTTTCATAAAAATTGATATTTTGGTTGGTCATTACTAGCAGAGGGTCCTCATTGAGTATTCGGAAACCGGGTCAAAGGTAAAGGCCATTGGATTTCTTATTTTCTTTGTTTGATAATGTATGTAATCAATATTACGCAGAGCAATACCATCGCCTTTGCAAATTCTCTAATATGTCAACTCGTACTAACTCATAAACTCAATAGGATATCCTTCGTCGCCTTGATAACAAACCTGCTTCAAACGAAGGCACATGGTTTATAGTTTGCTAACAAAGACCATGCAATTTCGCCGAACTTCCTTACCCATCTCCTACGACAGTCTTTCAGCGCCTTCTGCGCTTTGATTCTGGACAGCTCAGATACTTTCGTGGATTATTATGTGATAAATGAATGGCGGTAGTGTCCGAAAACATGTTTCAAAATGTTTCTAACATCATTTGTTATTAATGCAATAATGGTTTGTCTTAACAACGATCTTTTACATTAATGTAAATATATTATGTATGTCTTTATCATATATACATTTTATAATGTCTTTTGAATTGTACGTTGTTTTAATGTTTATATACATATATTAATCAAACCAATGGAGTTCAAACTGACACAACTGTTAAGACAACTTTCACAAACTATTCACTTCTGGCAGCTCAATCAGCCATTTTGGGCTGATACATGTATGGAGTTACAATTCAAATCGTCTTTATGACATGCGCAATGTTGTTTTATTAGGTTATAGATATATATGTTATTTTAATAACCGTCCATATTTGCAACAATTCTCAATTATAAATGGGTTGCTTTAAATACACAAAATACACACAATAATGATGGAAATACATGAAATGTAATTATGTTTGTATATTTGTCCTTAACCAAAAAACCTAAATAAAGTCTTCCTGTTTAAACCCAATTTGTACAAGGATATAGTTTTATAGCTTATTTTTATTCCTGTTTATAATTTAATCAGCAGCAAAAACATAGATCGTTCCGCCTTTCTGTTTGACTAACGTTGTTTGTCTAAGGATTTGAAGTAAATTGAATCGATTATGCAACCATGTGCTATTATTAACCTGAACTATAAACCCATAATTGGTCAACTCAATCCCTGTGTCAGTTACATTGGCTTTGAAGTATAACTTCAAAAGTTTGTTTATTTTCCCACTGTGGATAATGTGCAATGATCATACTACGCAACATTGGTGCAGACGTCTTGGTAAACCTTGAACGATTTTCTAATAAGAGGAAAATAAACAACCCTACGAGGATATTATGTCACAAAAACAAAATATCATGTTCCAGTTACGAATGACATAATATAATACGAAAATTCTTTATTTTGCATGAGCTGTATACATGTATGTCTGCACGAGTGTTTTGAACTTTTCTTGGAAGAATTACTGTAGTAAATTGTGTTGAAAGACAACACGAAACTCCAACAATGTCAGGATTTAAAATGACCGATTTTATTTGACTTTCGTCGATATGACATTTCTAAGGATATTGTTTTGATTTGTGTATGCTTACAATTCTTGTTCGGTCGATTCAGTTTGTTTTTTAATATTCTTGATAAAATATGGAATTGAAACCAGAAAAAAATAACAAATAACTTAACAGCCGTTAAAAACCGTATTTAATCAAATTCTTATGCATTCATTAATTTTCAAATCATGTATAGTGCACATACACTGAGCCCTGCGATTTATCACAAGAATATATTTATATAACAAAAATGAACTGATTTATCTGTCGGATTTGCCGCCAAAACGGGGAACAAATCATTTGGCAATAGGCAAATATGTTTTTAGTATAGGCAGGGGAATTATAATTTGTGTACTTAAAATTGAAAATGGAGTGTTCTACGTAAAAAGAGGAAATCCGAAAGACGTTAAAATGATATTCGAATTCTATATTTGAGAACACCCTCACATGTTACGTATGGAGGCGTTGGTAGCGTAATTATAAAAAGGGTTCATATCAATTACCGTATATCTGATAAATTTTGCAGTCATATAATTGCGCTTTATTCGCATGTGGCACCATACTGTTAACATTTTTGTAATCGTTATCAGGAATGGCGGTATTCTCCTTATACAACCCATGTGTTGACACCACTATCTTATACCGGTATTCTCCTTATACAACCCAGGTGTTGACACCTCAGTCTTATACCGGTATTCTCCTTATACAACCCAGGTGTTGACACCTCAGTCTTATACCGGTATTCTCCTTATACAACCCACGTGTTGACACCTCAGTCTTATACCGGTATTCCCCTTATACAACCCACGTGTTGACACCTCAGTCTTATACCGGTATTCCCCTTATACAACCCACGTGTTGACACCTCAGTCTTATACCGGTATTCTCCTTATACAACCCACGTGTTGACACCTCAGTCTTATACCGGTATTCTCCTTATACAACCCACGTGTTGACACCTCAGTCTTATACCGGTATTCCCCTTATACAACCCACGTGTTGACACCTCAGTCTTATACCGGTATTCCCCTTATACAACCCACGTGTTGACACCTCAGTCTTATACCGGTATTCCCCTTATACAACCCACGTGTTGACACCTCAGTCTTATACCGGTATTCCCCTTATACAACCCACGTGTTGACACCTCAGTCTTATACCGGTATTCTCCTTATACAACCCACGTGTTGACACCTCAGTCTTATACCGGTATTCCCCTTATACAACCCACGTGTTGACACCTCAGTCTTATACCGGTATCGCAAACCAGTAGACTAAAATTGTCAAACGTAGAATCAGTGTACGTCCTTTGCAAACATCTCCTGTTGTACGGTACATGTATATGCACTTCATCACGTGGTCAGAACACCCACGTGAATTATTAGGTTTCCGTGGCTTTTGCGTTTGTCGACAGAATTTTAATTTTAATTGGGCCTGTGTTTAAAATAGTTTTCTCATATATGGATATGTAAGTATATAGCGAATAACAAACGGGATGTTTTCCAAGTATATTTAAGGCAAACTACAGTACTTGAAACATTTTAAAAACTGCTGAAGCCATTTCAGCTAATAATCCTTTTTCTACGATGTTTTCGAATTTGTAAGATCCTTACTTATCTAAAGGGAAGAAACGGTGGTTGCACATGTATTATTCTTAAAGTGCAGCGTGGGAGTACATGATCCAAACAGTAAAACATGATTGGAATAGTTCCTTGCAATAGCAATTTACAGTCATTTCCGCGCATGCGCAGGTCGTATGATAGTGCATTTTAAAGAAACCAGTTCACACATTGTCAATTTGACAATTTTCAAACTTTTTGACACAGATGATAGTGGATTTTAAAGAAACCGGTTCACAGATTGTCAATTTGAAAATTTTCAAACTTTTCGGCACAGATTCCAAAAATTAAAGAAAAGTATATATATCTGAGCGAAATAACACTACTAACATAGGAATATACTGTAAATACCGTTTCGTTTATGAGTAATCATCATTTGAAATAGATAAAATTATAAAGACTTTTTAACGCAAAACTATGGAATATTTTGGAGTATTTCTGTTGTTTTCGTTGAGATTGTTGATAACACGTAGTCAAAAATACACGGATAAGTATGTAAATCGGAATGGCTGAAAGGTTTCTGTGCTAGACTTTTGATCCGGAGGTCTGAGGTTCGAATCCCGGTAGGAGCAACATTTTTTGTTTATGAATTATTTGTAACAGTACTTGAGGTCTCTAGTTCAGGTGCTTTAATTTGTCAATTTAAGGCATGGAATTCTTACAAAAAATGCAAAATCATGTTAAAAAGTCCCTGTAAAGACAAACATACAAATCACCAATATAACGAATGCACAAAGAAAAACCGCATTAACATGTGCGAAATTAAATTTTAAATCCGGTCAGATATGTCAGCAATATGACCTTTTTGACTCCTACGAACTTGTTAAATTTGCCCACCTTTACCGACAATAAAGTTGGTTTATAAGCAAAATAACCGAACCATTGTCGATTTAACACGCCAATGTGACTTAAAAATTAAAAAGCGCAGCATGATAAACATTTTTGCAATTTTTTTTCAAATCGTGTTCCATATGTTGATGTATTGAAAATCAACCACAAACCTCGCATGATAAATAGTTCTGCAGTTTTTCAAATCGTATTCCATTTGTTTAATTATTGAAAATCACCCACAGACCTCGCAGCTACATATTACAAGGAAACAAGACGATTGGATAAATTTGTGTTGCATCATAATTCACAGTATTTTATACATATTTTATTTTAAGATATAGTTATATATTTAAAGATATATTTTCAAATTGGGCCTTTCGTTTCTGAGAAGACGATTTTTTTAAGTGTGCCATCCGCGAATACAAAAGCAATAGGGGCCTACATTAAAACGTTCACATCCGCATTCGGCAATTTAAATACGCATGATTAAAACATATTATACAATAAAGTATTTGAAACATACATTACTCAAGCAGAGTTATACATTTTTTTAAGTTAAAGTGATTTGAAAGAATCTGTGAGAAGGCATAACAAACTCATCTTGCCAATATAGCATACAAGTGGTTGGGGATAGGATTTTCAATAATAATTGCGAAAGCCATTCGAGTGATTTCGAGTTGTTTGGTTTCTTCTTCTTTGAATGAGAATATGGGATATTTATCATGTGTTTTTATCTGTAACTACGTTTCTGAAATATATGTCTTAACATACAATTCATTTAAGAAAATAAGTGTACAGCTATAATTAAAATATTGTTTTAATAGTTACCTAAACATCCTTGGTTATAGCTCCCTGCATAATATGGGTCCTCACATTGAGTGCATCTGATACCGTCGGGCGACCCACCGCATTCCTGTTTTCCGGACAGGCAGCGTGGTATGCTTATGTGTCTACATACTACCAATTTTGGAAAATAAATACAAAGTAAGTCTAATAAAGAAAAGGTAGTGAACGTGATTTATTTACAGATTTATAATGTGATAAAATTATCATAATTTCTGTAATAAACTAATGTTGTTCCATAACAGAATCTAGTTGCATCATCAAGAGAGAAAGCCTTATTACAAAACATAATTAGATATTTTACGCATATTAGTTTAGAACCATTCACAACTGACACTACCATTGAATAAATTATGTGAATACGTACCGTCACAGCATGCTCCTGTACGCCAACTTGGGCACTGGCATTGTCCGTTAGAAAATGGGTGACCGTATGAACAGTGTTGGTTGCAACCTCCGCAGAATCTTTTGTCAATTTTCCAGAAGCAAGACTCGCATGTCCTGCATCTTGTACCCCCTCCGCAACTACTTGAACAAGCTGGCCATGACGGGCAGTCATCGTAATTTCCCCATGTACATGCATCTATAAATTATATGGCAATACGAATCATACTGAATCTTTGTTATGTTAAGTAAGAAGGTGATTGCAGTCATTTTATTATCGCGAAAAAGTGGTTCCTTCATTAATAATGACTTTAATTATTTATTAATGAGAATAATCCATCATTATATGTGAGATGTCAAAAGACAACTTTAGTATAAGTAGTGTATTTTAAAGACGAATACAACTTAAGATAGTAAATATACTATACTATACGAACAAAACCTTCTGTAAGCAAATGAAACAAGTGCATGAAAGCAAGCATGTCCATTAATAAACTACGTCTTGTATATGACATTTATAACAAAAAACTGAATATAAAAGTTTTATACCTGCACAGACAACTATCCCCATAAAAATAATGATTTTGATATCCATCCCGAATTATTGTATTAAAGGATAAATGATTCAACGTTCCAGCGACTTAGACATGATGAATCAGTTTTGTCCACTGCTTTTGAAGCTTTACTCATCGTTTATATATTGACGTTTTAGTACATTGCATGACTTGCGAATACGTGTAGAGCATTCGTTGTATTGTTGATCAACAAGTCGGCATTGTCTTATGTTTACGTCCTCGATGCTGGCTGCACAAATAGTGATACAATCGAGATGTGTATCGTTCTTGTTTACTTCAATTATTTATTAGCTGCAACATGCACTTATAAATACGCTGATGCAATGTCATATTGGAGTTAATTGTCGGCTAAATATGATTACATAAAAAGGGAAATCAGAGGATAATCCATACTCTCAAAATCAAAATATTGCATTGTCTAACCAAATAAAAAGAAATATATTACATGATAATTAAATTGTACTAACAGTATTATCACGGCACATTTTAATATATATTGACTAGATACAAGACATTTACTACCAGCTTCATACATTACAATATTAGGTGTGATTTTTAATTTACGATAATGTATTTATATATGATATTTGTTGATTTTGGTGAATTCTCGAATTTAATTTCAGAGTGGTTATAGAAAAAAATATTTTCTATGACCACGTGAGAAATAAATATCCGATCATTTACCGATTTCAAAAGTGTTGTCCTTTTATTTTATGCTTTTGACAATAAATAAATACAATTGCGCGAGATATTCCAAATAAGTTTATCAAAAGTATAGTGGGAAAAAGTGCCATAATTTATTAAAAGTTGTCGCTATATTATATATTTGTTGAGTTGTATTTTTTGTTATCAGTAAACAAATGTTTGTAAATACTGAACATGTATATACATTAGTCAAGGGAGGTAAGCCATTCTGGTAAATCGATGCGATTGATAGAAAATTAGTGCGTTTTATGTTATATTTTTATTTCACTGTTAAATTTTTTTGGGAATATTCTAAACAATAGTATTCATAGATAAAGCGTATGAGAGAATATTTATATAATTATTTAATTGTGTCAGTTATGTTGTTTATGTCAATTCTTGAAGTTTCATTTGTTTCAATGCTATTTATAATCACGATTAATTTCAATATGTGTGTCTATGTCAAATGTTTAAATAATGACGTCATTTTACAATTTTGAGTACGGCATCGTGGACGGTCCGTTTCATGTAATTTTCACAGTTGTAAAACAGTGAATTACCCATTTTATTTCACTGATATTTTCCTATAAATCACGGGAAAGTATAAATTACGAACAGTCTATATTTAGTTCAGCACCTTATGCGTACAAACAAATTAAACCAACACAGAACTTGAAATAGCATACATTTTGTGTGGAATAAATACAAACGGAAATGATGATTTCGCAGTACTCCTAACTGAAGCATGGAATTTAATATGAAATTTGTAAATAAACATTGTGCCGGCATGGCACTACCCGTCGGTCATGGGTTTTTGTTCAATCCTATCGTTGTTGTGTTTAGAAGCTGTGTATTATGCTTCATTTGTCACAAATATATTGCGATGTGGCCACAAACAGCCAAAGGTGCCAGTAGACTAGGACGTCTTGATTCTTTAGAATTAAGTTTCATTTTCTTGTTTTTCTGACGTCTTAACTTTAGTCTCAAGTTTGGTTAACTCTGAACAAGATGAATTGTTGAAAAAAGACAGGACGTCTTCGGAACGTAATTACCAACGCTTGCCATATTGACATACAGTACGTGCCACGCTTAACCCGCAAAGTTCGCGAAATGCGACGAGCCGATTTGATCGCGATGCAGAGATCGCTCGCTCGCGATGTCACGAATTTTCGCTAATTACTGCGACGAAAATTCGCTCTTGTTTGCGAACTTGCAGTAAAATGCACACATGTACGCAATACTTTCACTTAGCGGTGAATAAATCATTCGTGTTAGAAAACTTTGCGTAATTGATTTTTGAATGTATTCCTTGGGATTATTTTAGCTAAAAATGAATAATTACATGTACTGAAAGGGAACATTAATCATTGATCGACATTAATAACATTCATTATAAATGTACAAACTGTACTATATGTATGACTTAGAGCGACTTTTTATGGAAAATTATTGGTAAGAATAATTAAGTCATATCTCAATGTATCGGGTCATAATTTACAAACATTATAAAATGAAACAGTAATAAAAAGTAATGCAATACTACAATATATATTTTAGTTTGTTGATAAAAGGCGTTAAATGGATGCTCGTTTTAGTGCCTACATTATATCAACAACAACAACAACAACATTTATAGTTTAGTTTATTATCAAGATAAATGAAAGCGCACATATAATTATGTGCTTATTGACAATAATATGTTCTAACTCATAGTTTCACTGTTTTTCTTTTTACGCAATTAATTAGAACCAATACAGCGTTCATTGACAAACTAAAACAGATAGTTGCGAGAGGTGTTTGCTCCCTTTATGCTTTCACGATCCCTGCCATTTTAAACAATTAAAAACCGCTATCGCAGATCAGTCTACTGTCGCACAACATGTGCCTCCCGGTCGGTAATGGACACTGATTAGCGATAAGATAATGCGGATTAGCGACACAGGAAGACTTTTTGCATCTATATTTTGTTCAACAAACACCCGCGTCGTGAACGCGAATAATCGAATATTCAATGAATTACCAGTTAACCGCCTTAATAATCCGAGAACTGGTTATTCGTTGCAATCTTAAAAAAAAAAATAGTATTATGATATAAAGACTGAATAAACTATTGCTATGTACTGATCTCTTATATAGGCTATATGTAGCTTCATTATCATTCGGGATGTGAACTGGAACTTTAAATGACTATTAGAAAAATGGAAGATAACTCCCAAAATACATAAAAATGAATATACAGAATTTAGATGCCACGATCAGTCTGTTTGCTATATTGACACGGCAGTTAACACACTGGTGGCCTGTATACACAACATGTTAATACACAGAATGGTAGCTATGGGCAACACGCACTCACCCCCACCCCTCATCGGGAATCGGTAGTCTATAGAACAAATGATGTTTTCTATAGCAAACACAAAATCTAGAAGAGGTTACAATAACCGTTGTGATGGCTGTCGTTTGATATACATTTCTATTTACATTTATTTTGTTTACCGATGAGTAAACAGTAAGTAAATTTTATAAATACATGTTACAATAAAACCATACTTTACAAATAATTATAGACACTTACGTGTGTATAACCACCTTTAATACAACTCGAGTACATAATTATTATAAAACTATCGTGTCAAAACGTCGGTGATTTGCATCTTTATGATGATTATAAATACGATAAAATTGAATATGCCAGTGCACGGGTGAGGATGACATATATGTGCATGTGAACAAATAAACTGAATGGATATCCTAAAAGAAGGAATGTTGGAAATAATCACGCCCACGAAGAATAAGATAATAATTCGTTTTTGTAATCATCACATGAACCCCGTATACGCATTCACATAACAATCGAAACAATTAATTAACTAATAAATGATTTAAATGGACAGCAGTTCATATTATTGTAAAAGTGATATCAAATTCAAATTAAGCGAATTAGTGAACTGTGGCATGTACGTAAAAGGGGTGATTACTTGTAGTGAACAAAAGAACAATAAGTGATTTATCAGTTTAAGTTGATTTTAATGATTACTGTCCGAATTGTAAACTTAAACTTATATACACACTATATTAATTCGTCGTGACTTTCATATGCGTTTTCAGTTTTCTTTGATTAGTACTGTCAAATACTAGTGCTTTATTATATATTTATTTATTTATTAACCGTAATATGAATGATACAAAATGAATATATCGACATTAAGCATACACTGTGCGACACACAATGTAGAATGTTGCGAAAAGACCGTTAAAACTGTACAACTCTATATTTCTAAATAGCAGATGCACATCTACCTGTAAAATCGCCGCGAATCGCGACGATTATCGTGACATATTCGTCGCGAAATCTCGCGCGCTGGGGCCGCCCGCTATATATCGCCAATCGTCGCGAACTTTCGTGACGTCGCTTCGCGAATGTTGATCGAAGGCTCGTCACGACATCGCGAATTCCGCGGGTTTCGCGTGGCACGTACTGTACTATTAAGTTTAATACAATCCATACAATAATCTTTATACCAATCAGTAACAACAATAATCATTTTAAAATGGTCTGTGTTATACTAAGTAAATTAGAAAGAAATCTCGAAGTGCTCTGAACGTAAATTGCTAAATTAAATTGCTTGCCCTATTTACATATTGTTCAGTTTAACACACGCCATACAACTATCATTATACCAATCTTTATCAACAATATTCGTTTATAAATGGTCTGTATAAGACTAATTGAATGTCAACGGTGCCAGTACACATAAAATATTGTAAAATGTGTCGGGAGAATAGAGGGAAACAGGAACAATAATCAACCAATAGGAAATTAAATAGCGTGAACCTACATATTTATTGATGAGACTTCCGTGTTTAAATGTACTTGGCTATAGTGTATTGCGATGTAAGAAAATGCAACGTATTTTTTAAAAGAAACGTAACTCCAGAACTACGAGCACAAATTTTGAGTGAAACACTCTCCCTTGTCGTCAAAATGGTATCATGACAATTGACATTAGCCAATAAATTGCGTTTAATGAAAATTAAATTTCTATACAGCTGATATACATTTGTTTATGCATTAACCTTCAAACTGGGAAAAGAATGGCATTAAATCGGTTGAATGTGTAAAACATAAACATTCATGGTGCAACTTACATAATATACTAGGCAAATCTCCCTACGCACCTTTATATTTGACCATAAAAAACCTTATTCATAAATATATACAAAAGAAATGTTCAGACATTACTGTCAAGTATCTAATATTTTCAACGGAATAATTATTGGTAAACTTGATTGGTCTGCTAAGGTAAGTTTGACTCATTTGTTGTTTCCGCTTCAGTGTAACATAATGATGGTATTGCTATTATGTGCGTTGGGAGTTTTGTCTAGAATTTGTATTAAATAGTCGGCATCTGTATTCTCGCGATATCTCTATGCATAATTGTCAACATCAAAACTATTTTTTGTTTTCTTTAAGGAAAAAATAAGTCATAAGCTATATCATTCGGAAACAATCGAGTAATATGATTTAAATCATAAATGTTAATAACTTTCGTATCAGCTTGCAGCCATCAATAGCCATTGGAGGATCAATTTTGCACTTACTAATTTCATTCAGTTAATTCGAAAGAAGACTCAGATGTGTTCTATGTAATATTTACAAAATTGTACAATATAACAATTGTTTGTTTATTTGTGTTTGTTCATACACTTACAGCTAACATATTCGAAAACAACAGATTTACCGCGAGATTACCGATTATGTAGTTTTTCAAGATGGCAACATGGAACACTAAAGACACAATGATTTTAGAACGAATAATTTACTTTTAAACAAACGATTAGATGTTGTTTTCGTGGAAAGGTTCAGTTAAGATGAAGTGATTGAAAGAACATGGTTGGTTAGTTGCTTTTGCTCAAAATATTTGTTTAAATCTCAAGTATTGCGATTTAAAGATGAACCTGGTACATGTATTTAAAATAGTTATGATCCACAATAGATCGTATACCCACATACGACAGACGCATTCATGTGACTGAAAGTCCGATAATCAGTTAATAGAGTGGCGAATCGTTATTAACCTGTGGCGAATCGTTATTAACATGTGTTGAATCGTTATAACACATCTACACCGATACAACGAACGAAACAGGGTCTTTGTGAATGCATTTTTATGTAGATGAAAGGAATGATCTAATAAAAATAAAACAAATGAAGAAAGCAAAAAAAAAGGAAAAATGTAATGACAATATGTGATGTTGAAGTATAAGAAAATGATAAAAAGGAAAGATTTCGGCAGTATTTGAACCACAGTCATTGTGATACAAAGTCTAAAACACTATATACCGCGCTATTTTTCCTGACACTTGTTGAAAGGTGCTTTTGTTATATGATTATGAAATCCGTGCTTTAGACGCTGGTTAAATGTTAAACCGATATTAATAGAACAGTCGAGTGCTACCGGAGATTAATGAGCGCCAGGTCAATAAATTCATATAATAAGACGTTGATAACCACAGTAATTTGATCATTTCATTAATTGGCCCATTGCAAACCGTCCCAACATGTTCATGCAAATCCGCTCATGTGTTTAGGTAAAGAACGTATCAAGTGTGTCACAATAAACTGCCAATGTTTAGGTAAAGAACGTATCAAGTGTGTCTCAATAAACTGCCAATGTTTAGGTAAAGAACGTATCAAGTGTGTCTCAACAAACTGCCAATGTTTAGGTAAAGAACGTATCAAGTGTGTCTCAATAAACTGCCAATGTTTAGGTAAAGAACGTATCAAGTGTGTCTCAACAAACTGCCAATGTTTAGGTAAAGAACGTATCAAGTGTGTCTCAATAAACTGCCAATGTTTAGGTAAAGAACGTATCAAGTGTGTCTCAACAAACTGCCAATGTTTAGGTAAAGAACGTATCAAGTGTGTCTCAACAAACTGCCAATGTTTAGGTAAAGAACGTATCAAGTGTGTCTCAACAAACTGCCAATGTTTAGGTAAAGAACGTATCAAGTGTGTCTCAATAAACTGCCAATGTTTAGGTAAAGAACGTATCAAGTGTGTCTCAATAAACTGCCAATGTTTAGGTAAAGAACGTATCAAGTGTGTCTCAACAAACTGCCAATGTTTAGGTAAAGAACGTATCAAGTGTGTCTCAATAAACTGCCAATGTTTAGGTAAAGAACGTATCAAGTGTGTCTCAATAAACTGCCAAAGTCTTATCAAAACATATTGACTGGAAAAGGGAGGGTTTTTTATTTCGTTTATTCACCTGTCATTGTTTATGGATCTTTTAGCACATTCGACAGTATATCGCATACCCTCATTTTTGTTCGTAATAATAAAATACATTTCATGAACTAAAACTACATTTAAGGCGTGTCGTGGAAAAATCGGGCTTAATGCGTGTTCGTAAATCATCGTCCCGGATTAGCCTGTGCAGTCCGTAGAGGCTAATCCGGTACGAAATTTTCCGCCTACAGTGGATTTTTGTTTAGAATAGACTTCATTAAAACAGGAAATACCATAAAAGCGGAAATTGTCGTCCTGGATTAGCCTGTGCGGACGACACTTTACGCACATGCATTTAGCCCGATTTTATCACGACACGCCTCATTTGTGAAACAAAATATTATGGCGTTCCAGTATCCACTGTCATATTCCACTACTGCGCTAGTTGCAGCAGGATTGTGTGATTGCTATATCCAGCTTGGAAAAAACAACAACGCGTTAAGCATTTTATACAAGACGCCTCAATAATCAGCTAATGTATTATAAAAAAAAATTGATGGGAACAGGTATGCAATCCATTCTATTGTCTATTTTTGTGTTTTGTTTAATGACTTTTATGTACAACAACTTGATGACAACAGGTCTATAATGTTGTTTTATGAATGCGTGTTCCTGTTTATAGACCTGTTCAAAGCTTTCGATTGCATACCGCATCCTAGTGATGTCCAATTTTGAGAAAATAGCTGAGGAGACTCATGAAATTTTTCATAAATATATATTTAATGCAATGAACATAATTTACGAAACAAACAGTTATCGCACTTCGCCATTAAATTATGGTATAATGAAATTTACGGCCTTCTCCATTCTTTGGCCATTGTTTTCTTATTATTTGTTAAAAAGGATATCACCTCAAACAATAAAAAATTAATTACAAACAAAGAGTATAATAATTAGAAAATATAGTTTCACGTATTATGACTGTGCACATAATGTCACACTGATACATGCGCGTAGATGTAATTATCTTTTTTGATATAGTGAAGACAACTAACATTATTTGCATACGCAATTTATATGAACACAAATGCGATCATAGATTTTTAAAATTTGTTATCAGGTTTATATGATTTAAAAAAAATGTGGTACTTAAGCCCAAGCAGGAATCAATTAATTGGACAATGAAGTGCTCTAAATACTCGTGCATCGGTAGTTATTTACATTTTTGAACATTTGTATAGGCAGGTTACTGTTTGTTGCGTCAGAATTCCCGTTTAAATCAGCCATCTTTACCAGGGTTCGTCTGAAAGTCATGTTAAGCCATATTTCAGGGTTTTTTTTAAACGTTTTTTTATTAACCCAACAAAGACTTGCAATATTTGCTGCCTCGCGTTGAGCTGTTTTAAAAGATACTGACGATATATTTCAAATGACTTACAACTCTGACAGTTGGGCACGGAACAGTTTACGATATCAAATTGCAAAGCATTTCATTGAGTCATATATTATCATATTATTATATCAGCTGTAAATCTTTAATATATCTCAGCCTGTGTTTTACAGCTTTTAACATTCGTGTGCGTACCGACACTTAAAGTAACTAAGACAAACATGGCAACACATAAGTTTATTTAAACTTACACGGTTTATTTCTAGTTCAAGTAGTTAAAGTGCCGACGCGCATTTTATATAACACTTCTATTATGCTTGTAAATATTTTTTTGCTTCGTCTACTTAAAATAATTTATTATAAGTCAACACAATCCTTTGCTATTCTTTTTTTCACAATCGAAATGCAATTTAATTGGATATTGTGGCATTTTTATATCGTCTACCTGTCACCTGTATGCCAATGCACGTGATTCTACAATGACGAAAGTAGTGCGACTTAAGAACGCAAAACTTGATAAAAGAAGTACTGCAATAATTTACAACTGACATCTAGTTAAGGTGTAAAATATTGATCGTAACATACATCGTAACACTTTTCATTTAAATAAAATTTACTCCGACAGCTATATAGTTACAAAAAACTTATGTTTAACATAAACATGTCTAAAAGAAGAAATTGTTGTTCGTTATAGCAACCATATTAACCATTGTATGACTTAAAAAAAAACACATTGAATACGTAAATCGCTAGTTTCAACATCAGGACGAACAATATTTTCCGTTGTAAATTGAAATGATATTCTCATTAATTATTGTTTAATTTGAAGCGCAATGCTATGAGGTTAATCTTTATTTACATGTTAATGTATTAGGAATAATATCGGAAAAAGTGAGAGCTTCGGGCATTGACCGTTCCAAGGCGGTGACCTCAGCGTTATTCAGTTTTTGGAGTGTGCGTTTTGTATACATTTGCTTTTAATTGAATAATTATTGGCTTAGTCTGAGTTTCGGCGCCCGTGAAACCGGTTTAAACCCCAAATGCTTTGCATTGAAAGTTCCATTGAGATGACCCCAGTTTTATTCATAATTGATATTAATTGTGTTTTGTGTTTGTTAAGTGTTTTAGTGCAATTAGTCCTTTGCCTTAAATAAACGAACTTGTGCTGCTAACAAGAGTTCTCTTCTGCTGACGCCTCTGAAATTTCAATTAGTTCATATATTTATTTCGTAATATATCCACTGGTTGCATTGAACATCAATAGTATTATGGTATTCATAGATGTCGTGTTGCAAAACTAACCACGTCAAACATAAATATATGTATTAAAAGTAGTTTGGCGTACAACTCTGTAATATTATTATCAAAATTATGATTATATTTATTTTTCGTTTGCAACACTGTCATATCTTATAAACTGTTAATATACATTTTAATATTAATGTAATCGCTTTTAAACTGCTTTACTGATTTCGTCATCAAAATGTCACAAATTATCGACAGAATATTAGTACAAGTGTTTATGTACTAATGTTTAAAAACAGTGAAAATTACCACTCCGGTACTTTTCACTGGTTTTCAATTTAATACAGTAATTTAAACGGACCGTCACAATGCCGGACTCATATTATGCCGTCATTATTTTGACATGATGACGTTATGAACTAATGCGATATTTTCCAGTTAAACACATCTAAAAATGTAAAAAAAAAAGGTTAAATAAAAACATAAAATAAAAAATAAAATCTGTTGGACTCGTGATCATAAAAAACAGATATGTTCTATGAACACTCGTGAAATAAAATATAATCTTACACCGAAATCAACAAATATCCTTTATTTAATACGGCGTTGTTTATCGTCGAAATCATTGAAGATGCAACCTCGATTAGTCGATTAGATTAAAAGTAGGACACAGTCTAGGATTGATATCCAGACTGCGATTTTTCAAAATCCAGTGTTGGACATGTTTGCTTAAGCCCAAATCTGCAAAGGTGAACTGTTCGTGGTATCCAATCAAGTAGCAGGTCAAATCAAGGTATAAAAGAGTTTGATTCGTGCTTGACTAACGCTCATTTACCTGGTTGCGTTTGGAGAAACCAACTATGGTATGTTTTTGTATGGGAAATTGTTCATGAATCATGAGTTGTAGCAGTATAATCCACACAATAAGATTTATTTATTTAGGTACATAAAGCAATATGCATATTTGGTACATTAGAATAAGGGCAATTCTTTTGGAGAAAATAAGCCATTTTCAACAACAAAGCAGACGTTTCTTTTTATTTCAGTTAGGCAAAACAGTCGTTAGGTTTTTCGTCGTCTTGGCAAGTACATTCCCTCAGATCCATGGAATCGGTAAATATGTGTTATTATAATACTGCTGTGTGTATTATTATCTTTATCATTATTATTAATATCAATTTTAATATTATTATTAGTATTATTAGTAGTAGTATCAGTGTTGTTGTTATTATTATTTTTGTTGTTATTTATTATTATTATTATTATTATTATTATACACTAGAAATACCCGGTATTAGCCATTCAAGCAAAGTTGGATGCATATAGCACCAGCGTATCACATAGCATCAGCATCGTATACAATATTATAAAAATTCACAGATTTTGTTTATTAATTACATGTATTAGGTTTTCATGTGTTCCATTTGGAATTACATATGCCATCATAGTTTCGACTAATTAGGTGGCATTTTTCAGTTTTTAACATATTCTTACTCATCCAAATCAACAAATGAGGGAAGAAACTCTTAAGTTATGTTAATCTGTATAAGTTAAATAACATCATGGAATACGAACAGGTAACAGAATCAAACACCATCGCAAAGTTTTTTATCAAATATTTCAGCATTGGGTACTGATTGTACAGATGCATGTGCTGCTGCAAACTCGGAGTGCACAGGCGAACCACTCAAATGTAAATGTTCTAGAGGTTATATTCAAAAAGGAGAAGGGTGCAAGGCACGCAAGTAGTGTGTGAAAAACTATTGTGTTAAATATAACGCAAAAACAAACTACACGGAAATGTTTATATTATTGATATCTACTAATTAGCGTACTTTCAACATTATTTACAGTATTTAATCTATGTCGGACACGCTACGTTTTCGGACACACTCAACAAAATGTTTGTCCATGTCACTACGTGGTCGGACACTTTCAGAAAAGGAATCAAATTGTGATCTATGTTTTCGGA
Organism: Congeria kusceri; assembly: GCA_027627225.1. Taxonomy (NCBI): domain Eukaryota; kingdom Metazoa; phylum Mollusca; class Bivalvia; order Myida; family Dreissenidae; genus Congeria; species Congeria kusceri. The sequence continues at coordinate 48,923,286 of CM051026.1, forward strand.
CATACACTATTTGGCAATTAACACCAATTGTCAGAACAGAACAGAACAGAATAGATCTTTATTATGTTTCACAGGTCACATGATACATAATACATATATTGTGACAACAGGTGAGCATATAATTCACAGATAACAATTTCACAAAACATCAGAAAATCCAAAAAAAATTACGAGTTTATAGGGGAAGGTGGTCTGGTGTGTTTAACTATATTTCTTAAAATTTAAACTAATGTAAAAGAATAAGCAATCTGTAATGGATATGGAAAATACATATATTGTGACAACAGGTGAGCAAATAATTCATAGATAACAATTTCACAAAACATCAGAAAGTCAAAAAAAAAAGTACAATATAAGTTTATGGGGAAGGTGGTCTGGTGTGTTTAACTATATTTCTGAAAATGTAAACTAATATAAAAGAATAAGCAATATGTAATGGATATGGAGGTTGTATTTATAAATTACTGGAAACAGCTAGATAAAGCAACAATTCGGTCGATAATTAGAAAAAGAGAAATATACATAAGTAAAAACAACATTTTGTTAGAGCATCCGTTTAAATGTGATCCCAATAGTTAATGTTTCGACATAAAACTCACAACAAATACTTATTATTTATGAATATTGTTAGCAAGTAAATGCATGCGTTATCGAATAAATTAATAATTCAACGTATATTTATATGAAGAAGATAAATTACGACATAACATCGATTTGACCAGTAGGCAGTAAGGCGTTTAAGAAAAGGAAAAATCAACAACAAAACTTTTTGTGTGTGGTTGTTTACGTGTACTCCCAAAAAAGTAACTTTCGGCCAACATGTTACATAGAACAAATACATATTATGTTATATAGTGTCAAGATGTAAATGCGTAGGCCGTAGGGTACCAGGAAAAAAAGCCACTAATATAGTTATGTTATATCTAAGCACAAGAGACGAGGGGAGCCTTTCTTTTTATGTCCACTATCATGCGTGGGTGTTAGTCTAAAAGGCAAATTATGACGTAATTAGTAAAGGCTAGTTTCTGGTCACCCCATGTAGGTCACACTCCCATCGAAATAAAGTTATGGGAGGGTAACGAAGGGGTTAAATTTTGTATACCAGTGTAAAAGTAAATAAATGTGTTTTATATCTCTATAATTTAGATAATGCGATTTTCAACTCGGCTAAGATGGGAAATATGTATGTGTCATGGTGTGATAAGTATATAGCTTTATACACCTATATTTTATTTATTTAATTGCAGCAAGAATTGAGTGTTTCGAGTTGTGTACCATTTAGATCCCTACGTGTAGGAACGGATGGAACCGTTTGATTGGTCAGTCGCCGGAGAAAGAATTTCATTGACAGTTTTGTGATTGAGTACTGCAATAGCACGTGGCCGTACGTAACGTGTGCAGGGTTTGACAATTAGTGAATTCTATTGGATCTAGGTTAATAAATCTGTAACGGATTAAATTGTGGTTATACCTGGATATATCGTGCGACAGTAAGTAAATCTATTTTATTATATAGTAACTATTACTTTTGCAACGCATAACGGTTTATGGATGGTTAACTGGTTTAAACAAACTTGTTTTTGTTATTCGGGTCACAGATGTGTAACGTGCCTAGGCACGCTTGAAAAACTTTATATGTTTCATATATTGTGCCGTATTTCGTAGTGCCATAGGACTGTTGACGCATATCAGCTCTTTGAATTTAATTTTTACATTCGGGTGTGACCAATATTTACGTGGGATATGTTTTACTCTTTTTGCTTGAAAAAATGGGCATATAAGGAGATAGTGCATTTCGTCACCGATGTCATTTTTGTTACAAAGAGTGCATTTACGGTTTTCTTGAGGGATGTACGATTGTGAGAAGCGGCCGGTCTCTACTGGCAGCCGGTGATTCCCCGTACGAAAGTGCAGCATACTTAGTCTTGAAGATTCTGGTAGTTTACACATATAGTTTTCAAATTTGTTATTATCTTTGAAAATGGAATACATTTGGACTTTGGATGACGCATCTAATTGTGAACCCCAGTTATGTATAAATTGGTCAATTAGGGCTTTTTTAACTTGAAAATGGATGGTTTTGCAAGTAATATTTTCTTGTCGTAACCAAATATACGTAAGGCCGGTGGAATTTAGAATATTAGTTATACATTGTGTCCATTTAAAATTTAAGTTAGAATTCAACGTATATTTATACATCAAGTAAGATATTTTATCATTTTTTCCCAATACAGTCTTGTTCCAAAATTTTATCATTCGCGTTTTGATCACCATGTCTAAAGGATACCGGCCCAATTCAGCGTATAGGCAATATTTGGGGGTTGACAGTTTAGTTTTAGTGATTCTGCGCAAGAAATTACAGTGAAACTTTTCGATAATATCTAAATTTTTTCATACCCCCAAATTTCGCAGCCGTATGTTAAGATTGGTAATACGGTATGGTCGAATAATTTGAGTTGTAAATCAATGGGTAAGTCTAAATTGTTAATTCGTGTAAGCAAATTAAACATTGCTTTATTGGCCTGTTCTATTATATGCTTTTTACATTGAAGAAAACTACCTGATGGAGTAAAGACTACTCCTAAATATTTATATTCTTTAACTGTTTCCAGTGGCTGGTCGTTTAAGTTAAACCGGTATTTATTTGGTTTGTTAGTGCCAAAGACCATTACTTTGGGTTTAGTATAATTAATTTTAAGTTTCCATTGCTGGCAACAGTTATAAAAAAGCCTAAGACTATCATTAAAATCTGACTCATTCTGGCCAAATATAATGGTGTCATCTGCATAAAGCAGGACAAGCAATTGTAAGAAGTAAACAGTGTCTCCTACAGGTATTTCAAGGTTAACTCCAGAGCAATGTTGTTTTAAATAATCTTCAAGATCGTTCATATACATCGAGAACAGGATCGGAGATACATTTTCTCCTTTCCGTACACCACATGAGCTGTAAAACATTGGGGATTTATTACCATTGGACGAAACACACGATTTTATGTTTGAATACAAATTTCTTATGACATCAAGGAGCTTTCCTCTTATTCCTAATTTGAATATTTTGTGCCATAGGCCTGCTCTCCAAATGGAGTCAAAGGCAACAGAAAAATCAATAAATGAGCAGAAGAGTTTACGTTTTTCGGATCTTTGTTTCTGGATTAAAACTAAGTGCAAATATGTGATCATTTGTTGAATATCCGGCCCGAAATCCAGCTTGGTTTTCGTGAAGTAAGTTATTTTCATTCAGAAATAAGTTTATTCGTTGGTTAATAACAGCAGTAAATAGTTTTCCAAGGCAGCTTAGGATTGTTATTGGGCGGTAATTACTTGGTTCGGTGTTGGAACCTTTATTTTTATAAATAAGTTTTATTGTACCAATCAACCAGATGTCAGGCAAGACTCCGGTATTTAAAATTATATTAAACAGGCTACAGTACAATGCGAGCATGGTTCTCGACGTGCTTTTATAAATTAATTTATTATATTGTCGTGTTCTGATGACGCGTTGCCACTCTTTAGGTTTATAATCATTTTTTGGATTTCTTCAGCTGTAATAGGTTTATTTAAGGTATCAACTGAATGGATGACAGGCGTGTAACTGTCGTATATTTCGGGGGAGATTCGTGGAATAGTTTGTATTTTTAAAGAAATTATAAAATTGGTCGATAGTCGGGCTATCGGTGGTCTTTTTATTTAAGCTATTGAGGTATTTCCAAGAGTCTTTAGGCTGTTTGGAGTTCATGGAACGTAATCTTTTTGCTGCAGTATATTTGTGCTTACGGATGAATGTATTTAGCAAGTGTTTATAGTGCTGACTTGCGGAATTTAACTTGTGTTTGTTTTGATTGGACTTATCAATATGATACGCTTTGCGAGCACTATTGTATTTATTACGGGCGGATTGGCATTGAGGCCCAAACCATGGTTTGTGCGCAATGTTATGTTTAAGACCAGTGGTTCTGTTAGAATCGGTTTTACGGTGTGTATAGGATTTACATGATTTTTGTGCAGACTCCATGAATAATTTTGATATTTTATCAGTGATGTCGTTTAAGAATGGTTTAATGTTAGAATTTGGGCAGTTGTTCAACAAATTGGTTTTTCAGTTAAGTTTGTGTCGCTCAAATTATTAACAAATTCCTGCTCTTTTTCAGCTTTCTATTTCGTGGGGTTTGCATTCTTGATAGTTTTGGATATTTTGATTGGTGGTCGGAGATATTTGTAATAACATAGACTGCAAGCAATGACCATCAGAATAAAGTCCATCTAGTTCAATGATTTCGAATTCTTTAAATTGATGTAATATTTTGATTGATGATAATGTATACTCTATAACGGACGTATTTCGGAATGTAAATTTCCCGGTGCCTGAGTCATTTCCTAGCCGCCCGTTTAGAATAAGCAAGTTATTGAGTTTACATATTTCAAGCAATTTAGTTCCGGTTTTATTAACTTTCTTGCACTGTGATGTACGTGTAATAGGGATTTGCATCTGGTCCAATACATGTACTTGGTTACAGGGGGATACTATTTCTTCGTCAAGTTGGAAGTGTTGACAATTATCAAGAATAGTGTAGTCCGGCACATTTGATGTGTAGCCGTTTGTGGCCCCAGTTAAAACAAGTTTATCATGTAGAGGCATTTAGAGGTTACATCTCTTTCAAGTAGGAATAATTCGTCTACATTATGGAAGCGGGATTGCTCTGGTGGAATGTATACGTTACCTATAACATAATTGTCAGTTCCGTCGCAAATCTTTAACCAATACACATATTCACAATTAGATTCTAATACAGTTAAATTAAAGATATTCTTCAGATCGTTATTCACAAACAAACCTAATCCACCTGACTTTCGTTTATATTTCTCTTGCCTAGGTTTTGAAAAAAAAAAATAATTGGGCACAGAAACAATATCGTACTGGTGAAGTTTAGTTTCTTGGATGCATAGTATATCAAACGTTTTTACTAGTTCTATGAATTCCGGGAATTTGGATCTAGTCTTTAGGCCACATACATTCATGGAGCCTATTTTCAGCATATGCTGTTTTGTTAGTTCATCGTTACATATATTAACTATGATTTTCTTATTTTCAGGTGCAGCTGCATCAGCATACAAATTGTCTTTGAAGAGGTACACGGTAAATAAAGACATCTTTCGCAGAATGCCAATTCCCCGTGTGCCCCTAAACGATGTACGCTTGTGCCTGATCGCAGTTAATAGCCGGTGGCGTTTTGTCGGCGTCAATGTCGGGCGGAGTCGCGGTGGACATGCTGGCCATGGATGGGTGGACCTTCATCAGGTAGCCGGGTTGCTGGTTTAGAACGCCAGAAGGCTTTTTCGCCTTGGTTGTGGTGGAAGGGGTTCCAGGACTAGTGTTAAACGTTGGTCGCTGGGCTTCCGGTATTGTTTCCGGTTCTGATTCGTCAGAAGCGCCGTCAGAGACCTCTGGTTCCTGTGTGGGCTGCCGTGCCTCTACCATATGTGGAGATAAACAGGACTTTAATTGCTGAAGGCGCTGTTCCGTGCGCGCCTTGACGTCTGAAATTCGGGAACCACGGAGCGTGCTATGCCAATCTGGGAAGAAATTCCTTACTGTGTCCCCATGGATGACCAGCGCAGCTGGAAAGACCAGTTTGACATTTCTACCACCATATTTGTCCCGTGCCGCCTTGAACTCGGGCCACAACTGTTTACGGGCATCGCTGATTTCGCGGGGGTAGTCGCGGGAGATCCCAAAGGGGGTGTCTCGCAGCAACATGGCGGTCTCCATTACAGCGTTGACGTCACGCAAGTCAGTGAATGTAACGAGTATGGCCCTACTACGTGAGACACCATGGGAGCGGACCACTTGGCGCCGACCTATTCGTCGGGCCTCAACAATTCCAACTGCATCAGAGTCCAGGCTAAGTTTGGATTTGATAAACTCGCGGATGATTTGGACGGGGTCTTCACTGCTGCTACTTACATTTTCAGGATGGCCGCTAAATATTAAATTCGTTCGCAGCGAGCGGGCTTCCATGTCAATAGTTTTGTATTCAAGTAGCCGAAGACGGGCCTCCGCGACGTCGTGGATTGCTTTGGAGTGGAAAAAGCTATGATTCAGACATTCACATTTCTGGTTTAATGAATTATTTGAAGAAATCGTATCAAACAGACATGTTAATTTATGTTCAATGTCCATGTCTGAGAACTGTCCGCGTGTAATTGTCACAGATTCAGGTTCACCAAAGTCACCTTGAGCTGGGTGGGGTGAACCCATCGTGGACGAACTGCTGGTCGCTCGACGTTTTCGTTTGGTTTCCCTAGTCTGCCAGTCATTCGCTTTGGACAGTGGGGCATATATACCTCTATACTGGCTTAACATGGTGCTCTGTGTACCTTTTGAAGTTGAATACAGTTATAAACTGTCACAATATTTAATTTTCATCAGAGCCGATGTAAACACGTCCGCCATTGAAAATAACACCCTATGTCAGTAACCGTGTCACTGGAAGGGAGAGTGGTTATATTTACATGTTTCTTTCCTATTGTTATCAATTAAATCCAAGGAAGCATTTGCAGCACCACGCATGCCACTTAGTATGATGTATAATAGCTTCAATATACTATGACGTGACGTACGGTGTTCGGCACCTAAACGTAACATAACGTTGACGTCGTTTACCAAACGACACACTGTTTTATTGATCAGAGTAACACAACAGTTCAACACGATTACGAACAATATTAATTAAAATATCTTCTCAAGGACTGACATAATTTTCATTATGGTTTCGTTGAAAGTTAAAATGATGTTTAGATTTTATTTTTGTTTTCTAGCTCACATTGCTATCAGATCGAGTATTTTTTAAATTATTTTCTTTTAAAAGTCACTGAATGTATTTGCTGATATTCATTTGATAATTATTTGTGTGTTTGGCCTGTTTAAGACTGACCGGGGCTAATTCGAACTCATTAGTGACATCTGGAATGATACGGATGCATCATTACATTCTTTGACGATGGAAGTTTTATTTTGTTTGTAAATTCATTCTTGTAAATTATGTAAATTGCTGTCAAGTTAATATCTTTAATATATATGTATTATTATTATTATTATTATTATTATTATTATTTTATTATTATTATGTATTGATTTTGTTGTTGTTGTTGTTACGTCATTTAGTACAAGCATACTTTAAAGCGTGACGTTAAATGCGTAAAAAACGCACCTTGCATAAATTTTTATCCATTTTTAAAACATGATAATTAAGTAAAGCCGGAACCAATATCGATGCATTTAATATCATTTTGTAGGTAAACTTAAGATCATCTTAGCTGTAATCAATATTTGAAACATATTAAAAAACATTCACATAATTAAAAAAATACGCTAACCGGTAAAAACATTTTAACCAAAAAACGACATGTGCATATTTTTGTATCCAGCAGTATCTTCAGCATTTAAGAATATGACTCAAGTGAATGTTTGAACAATTTATTCACCGTATTCTGCAATTAATGTACATTTATTCACCGTATTCTGCAATTAATGTACATTTATTCACCGTATTCTGCAATTAATGTACCATTTATTCACCGTATTCTGCAATTAATGTACATTTATTCGCCGTATTCTGCAATTAATGTGCATTTATTCACCGTATTATGCAATTAATGTACATTTTAATAATGTGCGATATCGAGCATTTCATCAGTAAAGGCTCGATATGTAACAAAAAACAAAGGCGTACGGGATGTTGTACTCACGGAGCGTTACATAATGACCATCTTCCTTTAGTTGCTATTTTGTATATATATATATAAATAAATAAGTTATATATATATATATATATATATAACTTATTTATTTCATATAATGATTTTGTAATGCAACATAAAATCATATTTTCAGCACCTCTACAAGTATTTATGGTGTAATTTCAACTGCATTTATTTAAAATATCTTTTAGAATTACCACCAGATATTATGAGTAGAATTTAAATATATATTATAACAATTTAAACTGTAGTCTAAATCTTGCATAAATATATAAAAAATGCATTATGTTGTATTTGCTATATATATTAACGTACGTCCGAAATGTAACGTCCGAAAATCTGTACCGTTCATGAATTAATCCAGATGTTCTTTATGTTGGTATTTCAATAATTAACTTAAATATGTGACTGAAAATGTATTAAATATGTGTTAATAAATAGGAAACCATTCATAGTTTGATAGTTTATTTCTAATACTTTAGGCATTATGCCCATGGGTATACATTGATTCACATCTATAAAATAAATACAATGCATCGGTCAATAGCATACAGGTTCACATACATAAACATATATTTATAATGTCAATAAGAGGTGTATAAATTCACAGGGCAATATTTTCTATGCATTTTAAATAATGTCATACATAAATTTTCTGCAAATACTAACACATAGTATAAAGATTCGTTTTGGCAATACAACTACGTAAATCTTTACAAGATATTTATCATGTAAAATCGATTAAATCTTTTTTCCGTTACAGTTGATACTGTAGCGCGGTGGTAAGCACGCAAAGTTTGTAAACGTGATGTTTTCAGCTCAAATCCCAGAACAGGCACTTTTAATTTATTTAATGTATTAATTTATTTTATGGATCACTTTGCTGACGTCATGACACGGAGTCTCATCATCAACCTCGAATCTGACACAGAAGAGATATGCACCGATACTGTGAGCGATACAGAGTCGTTGTGAATGCATTTTTATGTAGATAAAGTGAATGAACTAATTACAATAAAACAAATGAAAAAGGGTAAATAAACAGCTAAAATAAAATGTCATGAGAATAAGTGATGTTAAAGCAAAAGAAAATAAGAAAAAAAGAACGATTTTGGCTGGATTCGAACAACAGTCATTGTGATTCAAAGTCTAAAACTCTACCCACAGCGCCATTCTACCTGACACATGTTGATGTTTTTTTTTGTTATATGACTATGAAATCCGTGCTTTACACGCTAGATAAACGTAAAACCGATATAAATAAAACAGCCGAGCGCTAGCGGAGATTAATGAGGGCCAAGTCAATAAAATCGCACAATAAAGGACACGGCTGTGGTCTAAAATATACATGAAAAGCTGCGTTTAACAGCAGCTATACACGCACGCTTTTCACGAGCATTTCGCGACGTCGCTAGCGTTAACAAATATTTCGCGCATATTTTTAGCAGAGCACGATTTTATCATGGAGATATGTAATTAATATTAAAAGGACTATGTCAATGACAAAATGGCTTCCTATTGCACTGTAAATTATATTATTTGATAGAAATGCGCTTTACTAAGACATGTGCATTAAATAAATGAAACTAATAAAATACAGAATAAGATATTTGATAAAAACAAATCAGCACAAAAGCCTGAAAAAAACCAAGCGGGTACCGAACTCACGACTTAGGAGCCATGCGAAGGAATGACATTAGACAGCGCTTTAACCAATATATCGTGCTTGGTAAGGCGTCGTTTGTTTAATATGGTTATACAAAATGCCTCCAATTCTGACGTACATATGTAAACAGGAAAAGGGCCAAACAAGCACAACCCATATTATAAATTGATTTTTTATCTCATAATGCGTACACTCTTTTCCCATTAAATACCCTTTTTGAACCGTTATTATATGCCAGTATTAATATCTAAATTTCATTTTTATAAAGAAATTGCCCTATTGAGGCCATTTTCGATGACATAGTCTTTTAAAGTGCAACGTAATAATTTTTGGTAAAAATAATATGCAGTCAGGCGTTGACTATCAATGTGTGAATCTTACATTTCATACTGGCTATTTAGTTATATGAACATAAAAAATACCTTGAGTGGCATTAAAGTCCAATATGATTTCTTACTTAATCCATTAAATCCAACTGTTAAAACTTTGATTGTTTATTACAATCAGACTTTGGTATTGGCATTTACTCGTGGACTCACCGACACTCTTTCTAAATAATACCAAAATTTCTTTGATGCGATTGCAAATAAGGCGTAAAAAATATGTTTGTTTCAGGTAATCCGACCTACCCTTTAAAAAAAGACAATCGGCGTTGAAATTAATATTGAGATGTCATTTAAAATTACCTAAACAGACGGCCAAGATGATCGGTTACGTGACTTCTCAGACCCCAGATTTTTTGGTCCCCGCCAGTATTAGGAGACTTATTGGACCCCAGATTTTTCGGACACTATAAGAAAACTTCTCGGACCCAAAAGTTAATTTGAGATAAATTAATTAATTTAAAAATTAAATAAAATTATCATTAATATCTATGTTGTCAATAAACAAATCATACAGCTCCAAGTTTCCACCAGTGATATATGAATTACCAAAAAATGTAGGTTAACATAATTGTTATCAGAATTGTTCAAGCCAATTTTACAAATTAACAATGTAAGAAAATAATTTAGGAAATGAATTAAAATTATTATGTATCAGACGAGTCTATATAGTTATTTATAGTACCGGTAATACACCATTCATGTTAGTTATCTAATATTATAACGATTTGAAGTCAAATAAGCATTTATACTGTGGATCCCAATAAAAAGCAATAGTCAGGGAACATTCAGCGATTTTTAAAATGTTAAGACTTTATTTTTGATAAAATAAAAATTCATTTTAATTCGACGTATTCCAAAGCGTCTTTCATAACATTTTATCTATAGAAAATGTAGCATCTTTTTTATAGATTAAATAACATCTACTGGAGAAGTTGCTAGAAAGATGCAATTATTCAATTATAAATAATCGTTAATAAATCGTAATCACATTTATATTTCAAATTAACAGTAAGTTTATAAATATAAATTCCCCATTTTTGAAATTTTTGGTTTATGATTCTCTGAAAGCTATTATTGATGCATGTACGAGTATATTAACACAGCTATACAACGGTTGCTAGCTACGCGCGCTATTTTTAGAATGACACTAGTGGTTCTGGAATGTGATGAACTCGCTAGAATCAATGGGCTACATGGAACGGCAACACTGTGAATGAGATTTATAGAGCGAACCGCTTACATAAATGTAGGCTAAACAAAATAGTTATTTCGTTACGTGAATGAATATAGCATTCTGTTGATGGCATACAATGAGAAAATACGTTCATTATTAGCCTCAGTTCTAGAGTATATGTTGAGGATATGTTTATAACTTCATTTTAACCGCTTATGTAAACAATTATGTAAATTTGTAATCCCCCAAAGTATGCAATAGTTATTGGTATACGTTAAACCATTGTTTGAAGTTTGCATTCCCTAGAATTAGAAAATTTGCCCAATTATATTGGCATTCAATTTTCCCGCTGCATAATTATCGCAAGAAAATCTGGGTCAAAATTGATCTTAGACAGCTACGCCGAAAAAATGCCCCGACCCTAGAACATTTTATTGGGTTTGTCAGATTGATTTTTATATAATTATCATCAACTTTTTCGTTAAAAAGAAGAATTTTAAGAATAGGAGTTAATCCAGCTGCATTTGTTCAATAATTTGATTTGCGTAAACACATAATTCATAAAAAATTCTTTTCGGAAATATAGCATCCTAAAAACATAATGAAGAAATAAAACAAGTCGTATGCTATTAAATCAAAGGTATATATTACATAATTATATATAACATAAATTTCAATAGTAGATTAAACAGGTATTACATTTTAATAATGTCTGAGGGTTAGGGTTTCATTGGTCTGAAAACACGCTACTTCCGTATTAAGATAATATTATCAGAGCAATGCAGCAAGAATTGTGCTTCCACTTTCGGTCCCTGACAGACCGAGGTTGTTGTGCTTCCACTTTCGGTCCGTGACAGACCGAGGTTGTTGTGCTTCCACTTTCGGTCCCTGACAGACCGAGGTTGTTGTGCTTCCACTTTCGGTCCCTGACAGACCGAGGTTGTTGTGCTTCCACTTTTGGTCCCTGACAGACCGAGGTTGTTGTGCTTCCACTTTCGGTCCCTGACAGACCGAGGTTGTTGTGCTTCCACTTTCGGTCCCTGACAGACCGAGGTTGTTGTGCTTCCACTTTCGGTCCCTGACAGACCGAGGTTGTTGTGCTTCCACTTTCGGTCCCTGACAGACCGAGGTTGTTGTGCTTCCACTTTCGGTCCCTGACAGAACGAGGTTGTTGTGCTTCCACTTTCGGTCCCTGACAGACCGAGGTTGTTGTGCTTCCACTTTCGGTCCGTGACAGACCGAGGTTGTTGTGCTTCCACTTTCGGTCCCTGACAGACCGAGGTTGTTGTGCTTCCACTTTCGGTCCCTGACAGAACGAGGTTGTTGTGCTTCCACTTTCGGTCCCTGACAGAACGAGGTTGTTGTGCTTCCACTTTCGGTCCCTGACAGACCGAGGTTGTTGTGCTTCCACTTTCGGTCCCTGACAGACCGAGGTTGTTGTGCTTCCACTTTCGGTCCCTGACAGAACGAGGTTGTTGTGCTTCCACTTTCGGTCCCTGACAGACCGAGGTTGTTGTGCTTCTACTTTCGGTCCCTGACAGACCCAGGTTGTTGTGCTTCCACTTTCGGTCCCTGACAGACCGAGGTTGTTGTGCTTCCACTTTCGGTCCCTGACAGAACGAGGTTGTTGTGCTTCCACTTTCGGTCCCTGACAGAACGAGGTTGTTATGAAGCAGTTGTTATTTTGCTCTAGCATATGGAGCACTGTGGCAAACATCACATGCATCTTCTTTGGGTTTCCTGTGTAATTTGTGTGTTTGAAAAATCTGCTGTTTATAAGGGTCCGAGTTGGCAAAAGCATGTTCAATTTCATTGTATACCCTAGGATATACCGCCCCAAACCATCACAATCCCACTTTGACATTGGCCTCTTGTGCACGCAACTGGCAAACCGCTCCTGCCTTCGCCAGTACACTGCATTCGGTCGTCATTTTCGGTTCCGCGATTATCGATAATAATCTCTGGTTATTATGTCGTATTAGCGAGCTTATTTACACTTCCGGGTCCATTTCCTGTGTAGAACCAGTACTTGATGTCTCGCGAAAGGTCACGCAAACGCTTCCGAGTGCGAATCGAACTCATGACCTCCCGATCGCGAGGCGGACACAATATCCATTGCGCCACTGCGATCTTTTTAATTTGGCATTTTTAGTCCTGCTCATGAGTATACAATTACTATGTTAAAACAAAACACTAAAGTAATTATTATGTCCGTTTAACAGAGTCGCTTAAACTGTTATTCCCAAGAAATCTTGTCATTTTGTTGAATCGGGCGGTGGCCATTCGATTTTTCTACTTTAAAAACATCAATCAATGTCCACGGTGACCGTGCGGGCATCTTCCTGGTGCTGGCTGGCGCCCGAAAAGGCACCGACCGATGTGCAGTTATTTTTTATTTAAACATATTTTATTTCCAAAATACTGACATAATTACAAACAATCACGTTTAACCATACGTATATATTGGACAAAGTGTTAGACCTGAAGTTCTGCAACATTATCGAGGGTCTTTCCCTATGACTTAATAATAATAATAATGATTATAATAATAATAGTGATAATAATAATTTTATTAATAATAATAATGACAATAATAATAATATTTATGATTATAATAATAATGACATTTTAAGTGCACAATATGAACAAATTAGTGAATAAAATATATAGTAAATAGACAATCATGTGCAAATATAGATAGTTGTAAGTCTTGTCCAGCAAGCAGTTAAGTTGTAAAGTTACGTGTTAAACGAAACGCTTTGCCGTATTAATAAATATTTTAACTTCGCTAAAAATATATGTATTGTCTTCATTATTAAATGAGGGATTACCGTAGAGGAGCAAATCACAATTTAAGTGATGTAAAGAGCATTTAAAAGAGATTCGTGTGGTAATTAGGGATTGAAAGAAGTAATGTGTAATATCTTCAACATCATTTCCACATGAACAAAGGGATGAGTTTGCAAGGTGGTTGTGGAATTGGTCGGAGTTTAGGCTGCTGCAGTTCTGTCTTAGTCTAGCATGTAAAATCGACGTTTTTCTTTCCCAAGTTTAGAACTATTGGGGATTATCGTCGCATAAAGAAACATTTGTTTCAAGTAAGCTTTAAATTGCGAAAGGGGTACACTGTTGCGGATATCAATATCTAAGGAATTCCATAGATGGCAAGAACGAACGTGAATATAATAATGTTTGCCTTGATCAAATGATGCAGTCTTCTGCATTTCTAAGATTACGAGAGGAATGTTCTTGAACTGTTTGTGGAAAAAGGTTAGACAAGTAATTAGGACACTCTCCGTTTATGTATTTTGTAGATGCTAATCAGTTTGAGATATAGCCGTCGTTTATCTAGAAGAGCCATTTAACTTCAGTATAATGATTTCTAGGAGATACATATCTAGTCCAGCCTGCAACAATACGCGCGGCTTCATTTTGGATTTTGTCTTATTATTTCTTATCATATAAAGAACAACCATCCCACACAACGCACGCGTATTTTTGTATTGGTCGCATATGGGTGGTGTATATTGGTTTAAAACGTTTTCTTGAAAGTCTGTATTTAAGTTTTTGCATATTGCCAAGAATTTTCAACGCAGATTTAAAAATGTGATTTATATGATCGTGATATTTGCCATCATGGCTTAAAGTCAGACCAAGATGTTTGTGACTTTCAACAAAGTTAACGGGTAAGATAGTTGTTCTGAAACCCTCTTGTCTATTTTGGACAGGAAAGACTAGTAAACGAAATGATATATGTCCAATAGCATACTTTCGGTTCAAATAAACGAGAGCAATGTTGAACAGGCAACAGGCCAAGGTCCAATATATGTGATAGTGCCTATTTAACTGGAACATCAACGGACTAATGAAGTATACAAATGACATCGATTTAAAACAGTTCTTAAATAAATACGACATTTGTGGTATTTCAGAGACTTGGAGTAATTATAAAGGAGAGTTTGATACATTTTTGAGATCCTATGTTCATTTTGATGCTGTTCAATCTAAAAATGTAAATGCTATTCGAAATAGCGGTGGTGTAAGTGTCTTTGTTAGAGAAAGTTAATACAGTCAAATTTAGTTAAGCAAATTTTAAATGATTTTGTGGATGGTATAGTTTTATACATAAATGCGAGTATTTTGCATGCTATGAAAGATATTATTTTGGTATATGTTTCCCCAGAAGGTTCGTCCACATATACATCAGGAAACGAAACTAATGGTATTATATTGCTGGGAAATAATGTGTCAGCTTTAAAAGTCAGTTATCCTGAATGTTATATGTACTTGGCAGGTGACTTCAAAGCAAGGACTAAAGATTTGTTACATTATATTCCATTTGATAGTTTGGAACATATTTTTGATGCTGACGTATATTATGATGAAGATTCTTTTAACATGCCAAGAGAAAATATGGATATTATCTATCATAACAACTTTGGGAAATCACTTGTTGAAATATGCTGTACACATAATATTCACATTGTAAAAGGCAGGTTGCATGCTGATGCACTGGGAAACTTAACATGTATAGCAAATGGGGGTCACAGTGTAGTAGATTATCATATTATGTCTACAGAATTATTCCAATTTGTTTCTAACTTTTATGTTGAAACATACGATGTTTCTGACCATTTACCTTTGTATAGTCAACTGCAGTTTACAGACTCTATTAGTCCTGAAAACCAACATTGCGAAAATGCATCAAATGACACTTGTAATTACGACAGATTTAAAATTGCCGCAATTCATTTCAAACGTTACTGACTGAAAATTTAGAAAGATGTAGCCAGGACATTATTAATTGCACAAATGAACATGTAGACGAAGCTGTTCAAACGATACTATCCTTATATAAAAACACTGAAAAGCAAGAAAAATACTCGTTACTAAGGCGATTTCGATGAACAGACGAACAAACCGATTTTGAATCGTACAAAAATGCGCGTCTATCTTTCAAAAATGTAGGTCATGCTAAAAAATTACTGTACCAACGGGAAAGACGAAATTTTTTGGTCGATTCGCGTAAACAACCTCAAACTTTCTGGTTAGTAATGAAAAGAAACAAGTTTTCACCAACAACATATACAACTATCAATCCAAATGAGTGAATTCATTATTTTCAATCACTTTTATTTAAAGAGTCACAGCGCTCATTAAAATATTTTGATGTACATTCTAATGTTCATAACGACCAGGGTGATGCTATTCTAAACTCTTCAATCACCGATGACGAAATAATAAAAAGTATTTCGAAATTGAAGCGCGGTAAATCTCATTGTAATTACGGTATCGGTTCGGAATTTTATATTTTTACACAGCATATTATTACTCCTATTCTAAACATACTGTTTAATAGGATTCTAACTTCCAGATACTTTCCTGATATATGGAGTGAGAGTATCATCGTGCCTTTATATAAATCAGGATCACGAAATGACCCATCGAATTATCGAGGTATATCTCTCGTTAACGTTATGTCTAAGATATATTCAGGCATAACAAATGATAGATTAACTAGATTTGCCGAAGAATCGGAAATAATTGATGAAGCGTAGGCTGGATTTAGAGCAGGCTATTTCGTCGTCGATAATATGTTTATTTTACCGAGCATGGTGCAAAAGTATATTTCAAAGCCGGGTGGTAGATTATATGTATTATATGTTGATTTTTTTAAAGGCTTTTGATTCATTGACATATTATAACATATTTACAAGTTTTAAACGTAAAGGAATCCACGGTAACCTACTCAGAGTCTTGACCTCAATGTACTCGAAACTTAAAAGTTATATACACATGAGCTCAGACCCTATTTCTAGCCCGTTTGTTTGTAACATAGGTGCAAGACAAGGCGACTTGTGTTCTCCGATAATTTAGTATATACATAAATGACTTGTGTTCATTTATCCGACAAAAATGTAATACTGGAATTTTTGTTACAAATGATATTCCTGACATATTTTGTATACTTCTTGCGGACGACATCGCCAATTGTGCAGATACTGCCGTTAATTTACAATTGCAGCTGAATGCTATTGCAGACTTTTGTTCTCTTACTAGCATGAATGTTAATTTAAAGAAAACGGAAATAATTGTATTTAGAAATGGCGGGCCACTACGTGATTATGAAAAATTGTATTTTTATGAAAGTCCGGTTAATACAACAGCCGTATACAAATATATGGGTATCCTATTTACCCGAAGTTGTGTTGGTCAGCTGCTAACACTAAACTAGCAGCGCAAGCTAGATAAGCATTTTTTTCGATTAAGAAATACCAAGTTCCATTCCATAGTGATACTATTGAACGTTCACAGATAGATGTTTGTAAGTACTTTTAAGGTGACAAAACTTCAGTAAACAACTGTATAGCTTTAGGTGAGTGTGGCCGTCTACCTACGTATGTTATATATCATACAAAATGTGTAAAATAAATACGGGTTTGGCTTTATTTTGGTTTCTCAGGATGTCGGGGATGTTCATATCTTCATAATACAATTTAAACAACGACTGATTGATTGTGCGATTCAAACATGGCACGAAAATATGAATGACTCTTCTAGATGTGATACTTACAGACAATTAAAATCCTCCTAAATGTAGAAAGATATTTAAACATTGAATTGCCGTTCCAATATAGGCAGTCGTTAGCAAAGTTTTGATGTTCGTGTCATAGATTTGCAATGGAATTAGAAAACAATACCACTATTACAGAAGGTGAGTATCGTGTATTTTTTAATGTTCAAAATATGCTGAAATTAGACAAAATTATTTGTATAACTGCTTTCGTTGTAGAAATAATATTACAAAATACCACAATCTGTTAACAAATTAAAACGAGAATGTTATAAAAAAATACGAATGAATAAGAGGAATATTTTCTATCTTTCAGCCCACGAGTAAATATCAGTTTATTGATAATAAACTATTAATAACTGCGTTGGATTATATATTCGCACTATTAAAAACATATCAGTATTATATGTTAAACGAATAACGAAATAAAGTGCAAGTGTTCCTTAAATAAGGTAATAGAGTCTCTTTTATTGTCAAAGCGACATACCCAATGGTCTCACCCTCGTTAAACAAACCAGTAAAATCGTTTGCGTTTGAGCCACGTATAGTGGCATGAGACAGCGGTCATATATAGCACAACAATATAACAAACTATTTTAGTAACCATACATAACCATATATATATATATATGTATATATATATATATATATATATATATACATATAAATGGTCTCAACCTCGTTAAACAAACCAGTAAAATCGTTTGCGTTTGAGCCACGTATAGTGGCATGAGACAGCGGTCATATATAGCACAACAATATAACAAACTATTTTAGTAACCATACATAACCATATATATATATATATGTATATATATATATATATATATATATATATATACCAGTACTTGAATAAAAAAACAACAACAACAGGAGAACTTTTAGCTCGATGGTCATATTCATTTAAGATAACAAAATATCTCCCAAGTATGTACACGTGTTAAATTGAATCTTGATGATACATAATATACAACTATTCTGATGAGCCATCTTGTAATACAAGACAATTAAGTTAATCTAATAGGAATACTGGTCGCCAAGGGTGAACCATCTTCTTTCTTTATAATATGAGTTTTGCAGGGACAGCATATTGGAGGTTGATATTAATTCAATGCGGGATGGTTAAGTTGCTCGAAGATTTCTGGAACCGTCGTAAGAAAGTTAAATCAGAATCATTCTAAACCAACCGAAAGGTAGGGTACACCGCAGTTTTGTTTTGTCAGAAAATATATCTAGACAATTGAAGTACCTAAATATGAAAGTCTTAAATTTAAATATCATTTTCATATCAATAATACATACCTACAAGGTCTGGCGGGCAGGTAAGCTTGTTTGCTGTAACTCGATAAACAAGTATTTAGTATTTTACAGTGTTAATTAAGTTTTTAAGAGTTATCTAATGCTGATGCATCTGGAGTGTTACATCGATTATTTACTACTTATTGTATTGTTAATAATGTATTATAAAAGTGGTAAGAAGTATTAAATTGTCTACATTAAAGGTGTGTTTTAAATAGCAACCGATCTTGTTTAAAAGAACGATATGTTTCATCAAGCTGAAACAGTATAAGTCACCTACAGGTCTAATTCCAATATATAATATATGTACTAAAAGAAGCAAATATATATGCACGTACGGGTATGTTAGCACGACCTCCATAAAAAAAAAAATCCACACATATTTTCCACTTCTATACAATGCAAGTGTATCATATTTTGTCTATAATAGGCATTGTTATATGTTATTATTTCTCTTAACAAGCATTACTGGTGCGTACTAGTCGCTTTAAATAAAAACATTTAATTGACCTATGGCGTTCACTACACTGTTGTTATCACGTGATTTCCGTTGTTATCACGTGATTTCCGTTTACAGAGATGCTCATTGTCACAGCATACAGTCTGCCATTGGTCTCGAGGGAGGTTTTAAAGCTGGTTAACTCTCAACAGTAACTCACATGTTTATTTTAGACTATATTGCATACGTGGTCAGACAATTATCTTTGAAGTATGAAGCAATAGCTGTGTTTAAGGTTTTTAAATGATGGAAACACCTTCTGAAACAATGGTCATATTAAAGTGCGGTAATTTCAGGGGTGACAGTTTTATGCACTATATTTTTACACGTAACACATAAAGATAACTTGAATAATGGACATTGGCATATGAACATTTACAGTATGCAGCTCTTGTTGTTACGTTTGTTATTTCCCATACATTTACCTGAGTCGTTCTAATGCATGTAGTAAAGCTGTTGCAAGGTTTGTTTTCATAAACCTCAGGGCATATTGAAACAGCAAATGGAACCATTACCACCTATAAAACAAACAAATCGAAACGACTGCTGATTATCATGTATTTAATATATATTTTTTTTTAATTGGCAATATTTTGTATTTATCCGAATAGAACATCTAAAGCAGTATGACTATTTAAAAAAAAAAGCGCTGTCGGAAGACGGCACGCTCGACTTTTTTGTACTTGTCATATTTATTGGCATTGTTTAGTGTCGTCTAAACACATTTTATGATAGCTTGTGTATGTGATGTAAAACCTGTCGTTTGCTACAAAAACGCGCGAAAGTTCTGCTGACACCAAAGACGTCACGTCACACGCATGGAAAGCGTGTGTTTATCGAACATGTGCTTTACTAAATATATTTGTACTAAAGGAACTTTGAAATCTTTACTTTCTGCATAAAACTTTCAAACTGTTTGACTACTAGGGGCCACTTAAACAAAGTAAAATTTCAGATCCATCCCCCTGTTTTTTACTAAAGGTATGTACTATTAAGTTTGATTTCAGAAGCATAATTACATGTGTACCTCTCCTGCGTTGACAAACAGAAACCTTTTTTCTATATTTAGTACCGGTGACATTGACCTTTACCCACACATCCAATTTTGCTGTTTCATAACAATTTGTTCTCGTTATTGACTGGAAACCGTTTATTCTATTTTTGAAACATAGACCTTGGCGTTGACCACACCCTATATGCAATCACAAGTGAAAGTCTCGCATTAAGGTATCTATGTATGAAGATTCATTCTCAAGATAGAGAACAGGAACCAAAAGTAGACGCCAACCGCTCCACCCGCTCATCATTTAACAAATTACAAACTAGAGTTACCAAACTTGAGTTATGGGTCCAGTTTAATATGGGGAATATACATGTATGTTTTAAGTTTGAATGAAATCCCTCAACCGGTTTCTAACAAACTAGCTCACGAAAAAACTTACACCTATTCTAAAAGCTTTTCATGTAAAAAGAACCATAATTTTGACAAATGTCAAACTAGAGTTACCAAACTTGGCCATTAATATGGGGAATAAATGTTTAAGGTTCAATGAAATCCCTCTCGCCATTTCTCAGAAACTAGCTTACCCATACTGAACAATCTCGACTTTCTTCGTAAGCCAGATAATCAAGCCGATATAAAACAATTGCACTACCCGATAGACAGCTGTTCGGTACTAATCGGACATTTTCCGAAGATTTTCAACTGCTATCCATTTTATCTGATTATCGATTTTGCCTTATCAAAGATTCAATTTTACGCTTTCATACCCTCAACAATTTAATCCGACTGTCCTGTTAGCGCAGTGTTTTTAGCAAGAGTATAACAGTATGCAAGAGATAAAGCGACACTATTCTGTTTTTATCCAATTGTATTATCTGTTATAAAATATTAGTGTTAACAATTAATCCATACTCTTTAATAGTAACAACACACTACAGCAACAGCAACAACAACAACAGCTACTACTGCTTCTACTACTACTATTGCTGCTGCTGCTTATAATAATAATAATAATATTAATAAAAATACTAATAACAAATGTTAATAATAATAAAAATAATAATCATGATGATGATCATCATCATCACCATCGTCATCATAAGACGAAGAAGAAAGAGATAAACAGCAATAACAGCAACAATGATTTAGATAGGAAACAGCTGGATCCCAATTCATCAATTATAAAACATCATAAGCATAAGCATTCGACACAGTTACAAAGTTAACAGTAACATAGCTCTCTAAATTTCCTTCTGGATTTCATTCTCTAAATTAAGCTAAACTGCTGATTATAAGGTCTATGATACGCATACAAAGGTTGTTATCTGTTGATTACCCCCAATAAACGCCGCGGAGAACATTAACTGCTAGAACGGTAGTATTCCACGAACCAACTCGGTATTGTTCGACAACGCTCGTTTATTTCCTCACTGAGTCACGGAAATGAATGTTAAACAACTATAGGTACCTCATTTACGCCTAAATGTACCCTCCTAAAATTTTTAATAATTAAACAAAATTAACACCACTCGAAAAAGCAAAGAATGACTTTTCCAAATCCGTTTTTCCAACAAGGGGAAGTTAATTTTTATGCGATAAAGTTGAAAATGCACCATATTTCCGATTGTGGTTCTATTGATTTCTAAAAGAAATAGGGTGATGTTACAAAATTACAAATTGCCCGGCTTAAATTGTAAAATATATAAAATCAATGGTACCATTTTAAAGAGCATACAAGTATCTTTTCTATTTCTTTGGTACTTTTCTGAAAGTAAAACAATAAAGAAGTTACGGCAAATAATACGGCAATTAATAGCTATCAAATCAATGTGAACTTTGCGTGAGAAGTATCGATTTTTGCACCTAGCTGAGACGCGAGATTGTTGCACATGGAAAAACTTAAACCTATCCTTATCACTTTAAATGTAAAATTTCTAAGTGTAAACAATCCCATAAAATTGACAAATTTCAAACTAGAGTTACGAAACTTGGCCTATAGTTTCATTTTAATACGAGGAATAATTGATTTAAGTTTGAATGAAATCTCTAGAGTCATTCTTCAGAAACTAGCTTACCGAAATAAAAATACTTTAACCTAGCCCGGACGTCGATACCAACGCATACGCCGACGATGGGGCGAGTAGAATAGCATGCCTTTCTTTTTTTTTCGAAAAGTCGAGCTATATTGTTGTTACAAAGCGTCAAATTTACAATTAAGTATTGTTTATAAATAATACAAACTAAAAGAAAAACAACGTGAAAATCACATCCTTTGTGAAATTTACCGAAATCGTCACCACACCCCTATGTATTACACATCGTTACCACACCCCTGTGTATTACACATCGTCACCTCACCCCTGTGTATTACACATCGTCACCACACCCCTGTGTATTACACATCGTCACCACACCCCTGTGTATTACACATCGTCACCACACCCCTGTGTATTACACATCGTCACCACACCCCTGTGTATTACACATCGTCACCACACCCCTGTGTATTACACATCGTCACCACACCCCTGTGTATTACACATCGTCACCACACCCCTGTGTATTACACATCGTCACCACACCCCTGTGTATTACACATCGTGACCACATCCCTGTGTATTACACATCGTCACCATACCCCTGTGTATTACACATCGTCACCACATCCCTGTGTATTACACATCGTCACCACACCCCTGTGTATTACACATCGTCACCACATCCCTGTGTATTACACAACGAGCGGTAGCAGCATTCTGAGCACACCACAAGATGGGAACGTTTGTTAACATTGGTTATAGTATTGGTTTCCTTTGAAGAACAAGCCTCTATGTTGCATAACTAAAACAAAGCAGTGTGAAACATATATGCACGTTTTATGTCTATATTACGTACCTGGTGTAGCATATTAAAAATAAGTATTTGCATGTATTATTGATTAGTTTACATAATTACAAACCGCAGATCAAAGTAAAATGAATAAATCAACGAGTTAATTGGGCAAATCGACTGTATTTCCCATAAATATAGCCACACAATAAAACGAAACGACTTCAAATTTTGTTCAAATATATCTTTCCAGTAGCAATAGTAAATTGATGAAACCATTTAACAAGAGGGCCACGATGGCCCTAGGTCGCTCATCTGAGTTTAAGGGATCATAATGGCTTATAACAGGGCCAAATGGCACTAAAGCACTTACATGAGTATAACGATCTGGGTCTTGCAGTTTCAGGAGAAGAATTTTACAGTCTATATCAACCATGTGACCCACAGGGCGTGGCCACTTTCTATCCCAGGGGCATAATTGGAACAATATTTGTAGTGAACAATATTTCAAGCCAAATATGAAACAGGGCCTTGCTGTTTCAGAGGAGAGGATTTTTAAAGCCCACTTTCCAAATCAGTCTTTAAAAACTATGTGACCCCGGAGTGTGGCTTCTTTTTACCCCAGGGGCATAATTTGAAAAAAAAAATTGTAGAGGAACACTATACAATGCTACATACAAATATGAAACCTCAGGGCCATACGGTTTCAGAGGAGACGATTTTTAAAGTCCACATGCCGTATAGGTCTAAAGAAACTATGTGACCCCCAGGGCGTCGAAAGATTTGACCCCAGGGTCATAATTTGAACGATCTTTGTAGAGGATCACTTTATAATGTTACAACAAAATATGAAACCGCAGGGCCTTGCGCTTTAAGAGGGGAAGAGTTTTAAAGTCATTTCGCTATTTAAGTCTATGTAAACCATGTGACCCCGGGGCCTGTTCAGGTTTGACCCCAGACCAGCAATTTCAACAATCTTTGTAGAGGACCACTATACAGAAGAGAAGGTTTTTCAAATGTTATTTAAGTCTATAAAAACCATGAGACAGCCGGGGAATGGCCAGATTTCACCCCAGGGGCAGCATTTGAACAGTCTTTGAGGAGGACCACTATACAATGTTACATACCAAATATGAAACATCTGGCCCTTGCGGTTTCAGAGAAGATGTTTTAAAGTCATTTGCTATTCAAGTCTACATAAACTATTTGAACCCCGGGGCGTGGCCAGTTTTGACCCCAGGGGCATCATTTGAACGATCTTTGTAGAGGACCACTATACAATGTTATCAACCAAATACGAAACCACTCGGCCTTGTGGTTTCAGAGGAGAAGATTTTCACTATTTAAGTCTGTATAAATAATGTGACCCCTGGTGCGTGGCCAGTTTTGACTCTAGGGGAATAATTTGAACAATCTTTGTAGAGGACCACTTTACAATGTTATTCACTAAATATGAAACCTCTGGTCCTTGCATTTTATGAGGAGATTTTTGAAGTCACTTTGCTATTTAAGTCTGCATAAACCATATGACCCCCGGGGAGTGGTAAGTTTTGACCCCAGTGGCATCGTTTGAACATTCTTTCTTAAGGACCACTATACAATGTTACATACCAAATATGATACATGTGGGCCTTGCAGTTTCAGCGGAGAAGATTTTTAAAGTCATATTGCTATTTAAGTCTATATAAACCATGTGACCCCCAGGGCATGGCCGTTTTGACCCCATGGGCATGATTGAACAAACTTTGTAAAGGACCACTATACAATGTTACATATCAAATAGGAAACCTCTGGGCCATGCGGCTTCAGAGGAGAAGATTTTTAAAGACATTTTGCTATTTAAGTCTATATAAATCATGTGAACCCCGGGGCGTGGCCAGTTTTGACCCCAGAGCAATAATTGAACATTGAAACGAGTCTATTTTACAAAAGAAATATATGATGAGATTATCGAGAAACATGCTCTATGGTGTTATAATCAATATTCCTCTGTTAGCTTAAATCAAATATCAATTACATGTTTAATCAATAATATTGTATGTATGTACTTAAATCAAACCGTAAGCATTAGTATTACCGTTAAACATCTTCAGTTTTATAAATAAGATGTGTCCGTGTTCATTAAGGCAGCATTCCTTATCTCTCCCGGGTCACAGCTTAAATAAGTTATGTTTCGACGCGGCTCTCGTCGCGTCTGCAAGAGAAGAGCTAAGAGTAATAGACGTTTCCACAAATGTCAGTCACGTGCACCTTTTTTTCCCAACGTTATCCAATCATTGCACATGGAAATCACGAGTTTTAACGAAACGAACGCGTGGTTAGGCTTGTAATGTTTAATGATCGAACATTAATTTGTTCACAAAAGCTTGAGAGGAGTTTAAATTGTTCGTGGTAAAACCTGGAAAGGTCTATTGAATTACCTAATATACGCATGGGTTAAGATAAGTGTTGTATTAAATAAAAGTTATGTATCGAATTATGTGAACATATTAACATATTCATGAACAATGTGTCTTTTGTTATGTATCGACAAAGCAATGGTAATCTTCAGTTGCATCGGAATGTGATTTATTCAACACCATTGGTTCACATTTGTTGAATTCGTAGATCGGTTGCAAACAACGCTTGCTGAATCATACGATGGTCAAAGGAGAATATGGGAAACAATACAATATTATCTCTCATAGATAAATCCAATTCCAATGGGGTAACGGAATATTTAATAAAGTTAATCAATTAATAAAGGTAATCTAACTCTGACTCAAGGGCTAATAAAATAACATATATTATATCAATAACTTAAAGTTGTTATTAGGATCAGGCCATACTAGTTTTGCGATAAACATCTATTTAGACTAAAGTTTCAATTAGTTATTGGTTAATGGGCTTTCTCACCTACCATTTTATAGTGATGTTTTAAAACGGTTGCGTAAGTGTAAATATGCAAAATTGGATGCTAAGGTATAAACTGATACTGTCTTATATATAAAAGGTGCATCATTTGTTTACTCAGAAACACCTGCCTTATAGTTTATTATAGAAATTTCTTTCAACCGTAAATAATATAGATATTCTCGTTGGGTAAACAGCTTTAAATATAAACATGTATATAGATTCAATTTGGATAGTTAAAGCTTTAAAACCTATCCCCAAGCGTTTAACAGTTTTCGTGTGTAACGGCACACAGACATAAAAACATTAGATTTAGCATTTGATTCACGTTTTATAGAATTAAAGGGACTATGTCAACGAACGATTGGCTTCCTATTGCACGACACGTTATATTAGTTGATGGAAATGCGCTTGACTAAGACATGTGCATTGTATATAAAAATAAAATTAATATAATAAAATGTAAGATATTTGATAAAAACAAATTAGCAAACTAGTATGAACAAATTAAAACCCCAAGCAGGTATCGAACTCACGACTTAAAGCCTTGACTTTAATATTAAACTATGGATTTCAATTATATTAATTACAAAAGTTTAGCACATACAACCAATCTTGTAATATAGACTTTTACACTACGTCTTACGGCTTCTTCCTGAGATGCACAACGATGATCTGTGGTATGTACTATATGATGCTAGGTCTTTAAATCTTGTCAACAAGAAGGTATTTAGCTGGTAATTGTATTAGCTTCATTTCATCGTGCCTCAGAAAGTTGCAATTCTGTTGTTCTGGTGAACATTAAACCATTGCGTAATTAAATTGCAATTCTATTGAATTAATATTCTCTTTTATTACTAGTACTATTTAATTTGAACTGCATTGCTATGAGGATAAATTTTATTTACAAGTGCGTGTATTTTGATTGATTCTGGGCTAAGTGTGAGGTTTGGCATGCCTTTAAACCGGTTTAAACCCTAATGCTTTGCATTGACCGTTCCAAGGCGGTAATCATGTTGTAGTGTTGTGTTGTGCAATACGTCCTGTATAGCCAATTAGTCACTTGCCTCAAATTAATGACCAGCGGATGTTAATAAGGGTTTCTCTCCTGTTGATGTCTCTGGAGTTTCATTATTCTTATATTCAATTTGTTTATATCAGGCAAAATAAAAAAATATATAACTCGAAGAAATAACACAATGACTTAATTGGATCACCGATAAACAGTTATCTTTAATACAAGCAGAAGCTTAACAAGTATTATTGTTTCTGCTCGTACAAAGATGTCCCGAGGTTCTCAGTCAATTACAAGACGGATTATCAGTCATCCCTCACCAAAACATCAATCGTATACATCCAAAACTATCTAGATTGCAATGATTCTATTACGTGATAAATCATTAATTGAGCTCGAATTAACATCCAATCAGTATGAAACGAGTCCTTTTATTACTTACTATATAACTTACTTACTATATAACTTACTTACTATATAACGTACTTACTATATAACTTACTTACTGATTACTCATTATGAAACGAGTCCTTTTATTACTTACTATATAACTTACTTACTATGTAACTTACTTACTGATTACTCATTATGAAACGAGTCCTTTTATTACTTACTATATAACTTACTATATAACTTACTTACTGATTACTCATTATGAAACGAGTCCTTTTATTACTTACCATATAACTTACTTACTATATAAATGATTATCCAGTATGAATCGAGTCCTTTTATTACTTACTATATAACTTACTTACTATATAAATGATTAATCAGTATGAATAGAGTCCTTTTATTACTTACTATATAACTTACTTACTGATTACTCATTATGAATCGAGTCCTTTTTTTACTTACTATATAACTTGCTTACTATATAAATGATTAATCAGTGTGAATCGAGTCCTTTTATTACTTACTATATAACTTACTTACTATATAAATGATTAATCAATATGAAACGAGTCCTTTTATTACTTACTATATAACTTACGTACTATATAAATGATTAATCAATATGAAACGAGTCCTTTCATTACTTACTATATAATTTACTTACTGTATAAATGATTAATCAATATGAAACGAGTCCTTTCATTACTTACTATATAATTTACTTACTATATAAATGATTAATCCGTATGAATCGAGTCATTTTATTACTTACTATATAACTTACTTACTATATAAATGATTTATCTACATTTTACCCTGTTTCCCACAAATTATACATGATATAATCGAGGCATGAAACATGATTTTATTATTACCTATTAAATGATAATTAAGCGTTTTTAACTGATTATCACTTGGTTGAAACAAGCTCCTCCCAACAGGCGACATTTCGTGATGGTTCATGGTTTTGTGTCGGTATGTTGCCCTCATCATTAGTCAAATTGGAGCAACCCAGACATTTTCTGTGTTTTGCTTTGTTCTAATTGAATTTTCTATTCTCCAGGGTTAAAAGTTTTCCGGTTTATGCCGGAATTCCGGTTTTTCAGGGAACCCATTAGTCATTTTCCCAATTCATGTAAATCCGATGAGATAATTGAGGGGGGGAGGGGGGTACCCCTTCCCTCTTACCCAGACAGCGTCTCATGCATATCTTTTGTATTCAATAAAAAAGTGCATTGAAAATTAGTTGTAAAAACAAAAGGGGAGTAATCGTTTTGCGACATTCCCGAAGAAGCGAACAAAGAAAATCGCTAGATTCTCCATGAAAATAAACAACAAAAATGAAGTTTCTTGATGCGGGAACGAACACGAAAGTGTTAGAATCTGATGTTAAGAATAAATGGAGATGGGAATGGCTGACTGAAGTAGACGAACATGGCAGGAAATTTGGCGAATGGCTAAAGAAACCGGACATACCCGGTGTGTGCTTTGTGTTCCTTGCGGAAAAACAATCAGTTACAAATCGTCAGGAAAGAAAGCGGTAAAAGCCCATGCTTCGGACAAAGGTCACAAACGCAATATCGATGTAGTAAGGACAAACCAGGTTAGATACATATATTTACTTTCTTTGTTTGTTTATTGCTGGTGTACCGTGATTTGGGAGAATTTCTCTGACTGCTACTGACTGTTACAAGGAGGACCAAGATTAATGATTGTTCTATTTTGTCGTTGTTGTGAGTCACACCTATCGTAATGTTAATTTTCATGAAAAATAAAACATTTAATTGTTCGTTTTGTTTTGTTTATAATGGGAAGTAGGTAATAAAGCGGATATTTTATTGGCATTTGGGAAGAGTCAAATTATGTTCCTGAAGTAGAGGGGGCAACATTTGAACTGTTCACTGTTTCATGCTCAGGAATTATGCATACAGATGCTTGTCTATATTGTGACGTTACGTCACAGACACGTGCTGTATTCGTAACAAAATTCCGGGAAAGGTTTAAATTATAGTATTTTTTATCGTGTAAATTATTATTATAGTATTTATTATGAAAAGAAGACATTAACGAGGGTCATCCGTAAAGTTCGTGGACAAGGTAATTTTCTTTAGAATACGTTGTGACAATAAATAATAATTAAAGCAGCAAATAGATACTTATGTGATAAACACATATTATATGTACTTTGACAAAAATCATTACAATTCTTTTTTAACAAGTATATAATAGAACTCACGTTAAAAGTGAACAAAAGCAATTCTGTATAAGCGTTTGTTCGGAATACAATCGCGCTACTAGTTTTTAGAAGTAAGTTAGACCTAGAACTGGGTAATATAAAGAAGTTGGGTAATAAAACAGTTATTTCATAGGCGTTTTAGGAATAGTTCAAACGGTTGTCCCTTGGTGTAAGGGATGCTATTTGTCACTGCTACGGCCGGTCTATAGGCCTTGTGCAACAGTTTCAAAAGCACCCCTGAAATCTCGGAACAACAGTTTTAACTGTGACCAAAACGCCTATGAAATAACTATGAACTGTTTTAAAAACATGCAGATACTGTTATCTTATTATAAAATCACGTAGGTGTAGTTTCCTAACTGCAATTTTAGTAACCAATCTGAAGAAAAGCAGTTTAATATTAAGGGAATGTATTCCATACGTAGTTTATACTATGCACAGTTATCAAACTATCTAAACCATAAACAGGATTTATCATAAAGCGTGCATGTAAACATAGCAGTGAAACATCGAAAGTGAAACAAATTGGGTTCAGACAAGAGAGCGCAACATATCTATCATAATGTGTCTCTTGTCGACGGTGAAGGAACATAATCAGTTTTCCCGTTGTAAAACCTATGCAACATTTACAAGAACACGTGTTTTTGTGAACTCGTTTCGCTGTATTTTCGAACCCTGTTTCAAAGTCTAGAAATAAGTGACCTTTGTTTAATTTAACAAAACAACAAGAGAAAGTAAGCCTGATTATGTACTTCCTTTAATAGACTGTGTAACGCGTTTGATTCATGTATTTGAGCCCGAATTTCTTCCATTTATTGTTATTGCGTGTTTATACTGATGCAATAATGTAATGTTTGTTATAGGTCCTTCGAAGCTGAATTAACTGTGGCTTTTTATGCCCCCACCATTTATGATGGGGGGGGGGCATATAGAGTTTACCCTGTCCGTGGGTACGTACGTATGTACGTATGTTCGGATTATTGTCAATAACTTTGTCCAGTATTGGAGGATATTCAAATAACTTTGCAGAAATGTTCAGCATAATGAGTCGATGACTCGCGCGCAAGAACCAGGTCCCTAGCTCCAAGGTCAAGGTCACAATTCAAGGTCAAATGTTAAATATAAGACCTTAAGCCATATACCCTGTCCGGAGCATAACATTTGTCCAGCATGGAAGGAATTTAAAGTAACTTGGCACAAGTGTTGAGCACGGTAAGGCGATTTGTCGTGCGCAAGAAACAGGTCCACGGTCAAGGTCAAACGTCAAATATAAGAATTAAAGCCATATAACCTGTCCTGAGCATAATTATGACCAGCGGGGAAGCAATTACAAATAACATGGCGGAAATGCTAAGCATGATTAGACGGTGCCAAAAAATTAATGTTCCATAAATATTTGTATGAAAACACTTTGCATGCCTGAGCCATTTAAACCTATACATTATTACATGTTCCCAATTCGTTTTTTTATAAGACATTAGAACATAATTGAGGCGTTCTGGATATGGCGATCACAAAAGCCCGCTGGAACTCGCGTAGTAGTGAAATACGTTAGTGGATACTGTAGTGGCATAATATTTTGTTGCATACATTATAGTTTTAGTAAACGAAATATATTTTAGTAGCAAATACGACAATGAGAGCATGCGATATGCTGTCGAAGGTGCTAACAGATCCATAATCAATAACTGATGTGAATAAACGAAATAAAACATACCTCCCCTTTCCTGTCAAGATGTTTTGATAAGATTCTAGTAGTTTATTGAGACACACATACATGTACTACCTACTGAACCCAAAACATGAGCGGATTTGAATGAACTTTTTGGGGACGGTTGGCAAAGGGCCAATGAAACAATGACTAGATTTAAGTGGTGATCAACGTCTTACGATTAATATTTTTCTAGGACAGGAACAAACGAATTTTGGGTTTATTTATGAGCTAATGTAACTAATCTGACTTTTAGTCGCATGAATGCGTCTGCCGTATGTGTGCATACATTGTATTGTAGATCATAACTATTTTCCATACACAGCGTACCGTGTTCACCTGTAATATCGCGGTACTTGACATTTAAATAAATATTTTGAGCAAAAGCACTAAACACACATTTTCTTTTAATTATATCCAATTAATTGAACCTTTCAACGAAAATAACATCTAAACTTTTGTTTAAAAGTAAATGTTTACTTCTAAAACTACTGTGTTTTTATTGTACAATGTGGCCATCTTGGAAAATTACGTCATCGGTAAACTCGGGATAAATCTTGTGTTCTCAAATATCTTATCTATGCGTGTATAAACAAACACAAATAAACTAAAAAGTGTTAGATTGTAACATTTTATAAATATTACAAAACAAACATTTGAGTCTTCTTTTATACTAACTTAAGGAGGCGAAAATGTAAACATTGACCCTCCAATGTCTGTCTATGGCTACAAGCTGATACGAAAGTTATTAATATTTATGATTTAAAATCAATTCACTCGATTGTTTCTAAATGAAATAATTTAAAACGTTTCACTTCCTTAAAGAAAACCAAAAATGTGTTTGATATACACCATACATGTTTTTATTTTTGTTCTACACATTCAACCTATTAAATGCCATTATTTTCCCACGTTGACGAGGTATGCATATACCCATGTTTATCAGTTGTATTAACAATAATTGTTATTAAAATCCATCCAAATATTACATCCGGTTTGCTAAGCTGAAACACAATTCGATTGGCTATTGACACCTGTCACGGTACCATTTTGACAAGGGAGAGTATTTCACTCAAAATGTATAAAGTAGTATTGGAATTACATTTCTTTTACAAATACATTGCATTTACTTATATCGAAATAAGCTATTGCCAAGTACATTTAAACACGGAAGTCTCTTCAATAATTATTTAGGTACACTGTATTAAATTCCTATTGGTTGATAATTGTTCCTATGTCCCTCTTTGCTCCCGGAACACATTTTACAATATTTAAAGTGTGCCGTCACCTTTGTCATTCACTTAGACTAATACAGACCATTTATAAACAATTATTGTGGATATTGATAGGTACAAAAATGATTGTATGGATTTTATTGAACTTAATAATATGAAAATTTGGCAAGCGTTGGCAATAACGTTCCAAACACATCCTGTCCTCTTTCTACGACTCATCTTGTTTAGAATTAAACTTAGGTCTAACGTCGAACAAACCAAAATATGAAACTTAATGGTAAAGAATCAGGACGCCCTAACTACTGGCGCTTTTGGCTGTCTGTGGTCACAACAATGACATCTATAATTCCACATCGCATTATATTTGTGATAAAAGAAGCAAAATTACAAAGCTACCGTACTAAAAACTCTGTAGGAAAAGACAAACACCTATCACCGCCAGGTAGTGCAATGCCAGCACTTTATTTATTTACAAACCTCATATTATAATTATTTCTACAGCCATTCTCCTCCTACCTCTGCTTCAAGTAGGGCAGTTGTCAGTTACTGGCATAAGTATGTGCACTTAGTACTGGTAAACCGCTTAGATCGGTTAAGCTTGCCCAGGAAAAGTGTATGTTAACTGACCGCCGGGATATGCCTGGAATACTGTTAAAAACGGCGAAAAATCCAAATAAACAAACAAACATATTATATACCATGCTTCAATTAAGAGTACCGCGAAATGACCATCTCGGTATGTTTTTTTACACAAGTTATATGTACTTTTTTGGTTTGATTGTTGTTGTATGGACAAGCTGCTCAATAGCAGGCTGTTTTTATTTTATGCTTTCCAGTGAATTACAAGGAAATATCAGTGAAATAAAACTGGTAATAAACTGTTTTAAAACAGTGAAAATGTCCTATCTGGTAATGTTCACTGTTTCACACTGGTTCCCGATTTGATACAGCAAATGAAATGGACCGTAAACGATGCCAATCTCATAATTGTGAAATGATGTCATTATTTTGACGTCATGACGTTATGAGTCCCGCGATCTTGTCTTATTAGACCAAATGAAATAGCATTTAAAATGTATGAAAAAAGGTAAAAAAACATAAAATAAAATTAGTTGAATTAGGTGTAAGATCTATTTTATTTCACTCGTGAACATAGACAATAGTTATCATTTTCTATGAACACTTGTGAAATTAAATAAGATCTTACACCGAAATCAACAAATATCCACCATATATTGCAATATTTAAAATAGGCACACACGTTGAAATAAATCGTGATATTGAATAGCATTTAAACACACAAATTTTCAAATTAACATAAACATAAATAATACAATTATAAAATAATTATACTAACATTCGCATAATGACTTCTTCTATGAATACTATTTTTCCAGGCTTATCCATAGAACTAGCATTAAAACATAGTGTGTAGAATATTCAATATGCAATAAATACATAAACGTATAATGTTAAAACATCTTTGTAATGGATTTTTGTTGCATACCGTGTTAATTAAGTCGCAAATGCCTTGTATCAAGTCAACATAAGTGTTAAAGTAACCAGTGATAATACTGCTAGTACAATTTAATTATCGCGTAATATACACCTATTGACTTCTCTCTTCTCTTTTTTTTTGGGGGGGGGGGCGGGGGGGCATTGCATTATTTTGATTTAATGTGAATAAATTATCCTCTATTTTAGGAAAGATTATTTTGCCGATGATTCACTCCAATATGATATGACATCAGCAGATTTACAATTGCACAGAAGCTCATAAATAAATAAAGTAAACAAAAGCAATACACATCTTTATTTCATCAATATTTGTTCATGAAACAGTATTTTGCAGCCACACGGACGTAGAAATAAGACAGGGTCGAATTGTTATTGAACAATACAATAAATTAATTAACCATACATGCAAGACATGCAATAGGCTATACCGTCAATATATAAACCTAATCATAAGCAGCGGACAAAACCGTTTTGCCATGTGAAAAACGTTTCAAAGCTGAAATATTCAGTTGTCGTTTAACACCAATAACTCGGGATGGACATCAAAATTATTATTTTGATGAGCATAGCTGTCACTGCGGGTATCTGTTTTCTCTTTATTTAATTAACATTACTGATATATATGAGACGTAGTTTATTAATTAAAACGCTTTGCATTCAGAATGTTTTGTTCGTTTTGTATTGTATCTTTACTATTATATTTAGTTGTATTGGACTACTTATACTTAAACGTTTTCTTTTGACTACTCGCATAATTATAATGATGCATTATTCTCATTAATAAATAATAAATTAATGAAGGACTCACTTTCTCGCAATCATAAAATGATTACAATCACCTTCATACTTAGCATCGCATTCACAAGGATTCAGTTTGATTCTTATTGCCATATATTTTATAGATGCATGTATATGGGGAAGTTACGACTGCCCCTCGTGGCCAGCTTGTTCAAGTAGTTGCGGAGGGGGTTCAAAATGCAGGACATGTGAGTCTTGCTTCTGGAAAATTGACAAAACCTTCTGCGAAGATTGCAACCCAAACTGTTCATATGGTCACCCATTTTCGGGCGGACGATGCAATTGCCCCAGTTGGCGTTCAGGACCATGTTGTGATGGTATGTATTCACAATATTTACTAGATGGTAGTGTCAGTTGTGAATGGTTCTAAACTAGCGACATGCCTACAATATATAATGTTTTGTAATGAGGGTTTCTTTCCTGACGATGCATTTAGATTTTCATACATGTCTAGTTCATATTGTGGTAAATAAAACATTAGTTCCATAACGAAATTATGAGTTTTGTCACAATATTAATATATAAATCATGTTTACTATCCGTTATTGTACTTACTTTGTTTTCATTTTCCAACATCGAGGGATTGTCTTGATGATGTTTCGATTTTCAGATAGAACAGCATTAGTTTAGTAAAGACATCATGGTAGTTTTATCATAAATGTAAGTATATAAATCATGTTTACTAAAGTAACGTTATTGTACTTACCTTGTATTCATTTGCCAACATCGGCAGTATGTAGACACATACGCATACCACGCTGCCTGTCCGGAAAACAGGATTGCGGTGGGTCACCCGACGGTATCAAATGCACGCAATGTGAGGACCCGTACTATGCAGGGAGCTACAACCAAGGATGTTTAGGCAAGTATTGGAATATTATTTTGAATATAGATGTACATTTATTTTCTATTAATTGTATGTTAGGACATTATATTTCAGAAACGTAGTTACAGGTAAAAGATAAATGACCAATGCCCCATATCCTGATTCAAGAAGAAACCAAACAGCACGCAATTAACAGAGTGTTTTTCGCAATTATTTGTTAAATTCCTATTCTCAAACCACTTGCATGCAATATTTGCAAGATGAGTTTTTTTATGCCATCTCTTATATTATTTCAAATAACGTTTACTTAAAATTATGTATAATTCTGGTTGTGATGGAAATATTGTACAGTTTATGTATTTTTCAAATAATTTGTTGTATTTTTTTTATATTTAAATTCTTCCCAAATTGGGATGTTAACGTTTTAATTTATACTGGTATAGCTAGTGTATTGCGCGTATGGTAAACGTATAAGAATCGTCTTGTCAGAAACAAAAGGCCAAATTTGAAAATATATAGTAAAATATATAAATAGATCTTAAAATAAAATATTTATAAAATACTGTGAATTATGCAACACAACCAAATGTATCCAATCTTCGTGTTTCCTTGTATTATGTAGCTGCCAGGTCTGTGGGTGATTTTCAGTATATCTACATGAAAAACTTGTCAGAAATCGATTTGAAAAAAACAACAACAACAAAAAACATATGTATCAAGAAGCCATTTTTCATGTTTAAGTCACCTAGTCTGGTTAAATCACATGGCTACAATGGTTTGGGTTAGTATGCTTATACGATCAACTTTTAAAATAGTGTCCGTAAAGTTGGAAAAATTTAACAAGCTTGTAGAAATCCAAAATGTCACTTTGCTTTGTTTGTATTGACTACAAGGGCTTTATTATATCGGAACCTGGTCTGACATCTTTGACCGGATTTAAAAATAATTTCGCACGAATGTTAATGGGTGTTTTCTGTGTGCATTCGTTATATTGGTGAGAAACAAAACAACATCGTCTTATATGTCTGTCTTTTACATGGACGTGTTCACAGATTTGTGTATTTTTTAAACTACGCCATGTCTTAACTTGACAAATTAAACTTCTGAACTATACAGCTCAAGTACTATTACAAGAAATGCATAACCAAATAAAAGAAAACAAATGTTGCTTCCACCGGGATTCAAACCTCCAGATCAGAAGTATAGCGCACAGACCTTTTGGCCATTATGATTTACATACTTATCCGTGTAGTTTTGACTTTACGTGTTATCAACAATCTGAACGAGAAAAACAGAAATACTCCAAATTATTCAGTCGTTTTGCGTAAAAAACGCTTTATTAATTTATCCATTTCAAATAATGATTACTCATTAACGAACGGTATTTACAATATATTTCTATATCAGTAGTGTCATTGGGCTCAGTTATATACACTAGTCTTTCATTTTTGGAATTTGTGACACAAAGTTTGAAAGTTGTCAGTTCGACAATCTGTAAACAGGCCCCTTTAAAATACACTAGAATACGACCTGCGCAAGCGCGGAAATGATGAAAAATTGCTATTGCAAGGGAACCTTTCCAAGCATTATTTACTTTGTGGACCATTACTACTTTACTGCATTTTGAGAATAATACATTTTGTAACCACCTTTTCTTCCCGTTAGATATGTCTAAATCGTACACATTCGAAAACATCGTGGCAAAAGGAAAATTAGCTCATAATGCCAAAAAGAGTTTTTAATGTTTCAATTCGTTTGCCTTAAATATACGACCAAACATGTTTACTGTCCAAAAAGAAAGGTCTCGGAAGAAAGTCAAACTACCGAAGAATTTAAACGGGAGACACAAAATACTCCTGAACATTTGCAACAAAATATTGTACTTGGAATTAATAATCTCAAACGAAACATACTATACTATTTTTCAAATATGTGAGTGTATCTTTAAGAGACACCACTTTTCGTGGTCACCCCTCCTTAACCATTATTTTGCTCTGCAGTACTTTGGAGCTCAGTGACTAGATTGTGAAATGCAACCTTTAACGAAGAGATTTTTAAATGTTTGCGTACATTTCATTTCCTTAGATATCGAATTTCAATCCAGGTGGAGAAGTTGGACCATCAATTTCATGAATTCATGTCAATATTAAAATTATCAATTCGTTATTTTGAATTAATAATTATCAATCGTAATTACCGCAACTATAGAGATAAGTTACCGACCGAACTGGAAACATCCCTTTGTTATACAATCGTTCTTTTTTTGTCTACTTGTTCTTGATACAGGTATAAGACCAAGGTGTGACAACACGTAAGAAAACCGCCCTTCCTGACAACGATAACACAATGTGAACAGTTATAATTATCGATATGGTACTGCATGCGAATAAAGCGTAATTATATACGACTGCGAAATTTACAGTTATACGGTAATTGATATGAACGCCTGTTTATTATTACCCAACCAACGGCTCTATACGCAACATGTGGGGGTGTGAGAATTAGAATATCATTTAAACGTTTTCCGTGTTTCCGTTTTTAAAATAGAAAACTCCATTATTAATTTATTTTAAGTACACATATTATATTTCCCATGCTTATAATAAGAACATCTTTGCATATTTCCAACATCTTTTTTTTTCGTTTTGACGGCAAATCCGACAGAAATGTCAGTCTATTTGAGTAGTATTGATATCGTCTAGTGATAAAGCGTACGACTCAGGGTATATGTACTATAGCTGATTTGAAAGTTAATGAACTTAGAAGACGTTGATCTAGAAGGGTTTCGACATTTCGTTTTTACGACTTATTTTTTCTCGTGTCAATGCCATTTGGAATTAAGAACATAAAAAACAAATTGGAACAGAAAAAGAAACTGAACAAGAATTGTAAGCGTTCATAAATCAAAACGATGTCCTAATTAATTTCATAACGACGAAGGTCATTCAAAATCGGCCAATGTTGATTCTGACATCGCTTGCGTTTCTTCTTGGCTTTTAACAAAATTAACTATGGTCACCCTTGCAAGATTAGTCCAAAACACTCGTGCAGACATTTACAGCTCATGCAAAATAAATGATTTTCGCATTATTGTGATGCCATTTGCAACTGGAACATAATATTATATTTTGTTACATAATTTCCTCCTAGGGTTGTTTATTTTCCTTTTATTGGAAAAACGATCAAGGGTTTACAAAGAACTCTGCACCAATGTTGCGAAGTGTGATATTTGCACATCCTCCACAGTAGGAAAATAAACAAACTTTTGAAGTATACTTCACAGCCAATGCAATTTATAAACAGGAATACAAATACGTTATGCAATCCTTATAAATATTGGTTTTGAACCGGAAGACTTTATTTAAGTTTTTATAATATTGGTTAAGCAAAAAAAGCAAAATTTTCATTTATAATGTACATATTTAAACATCCCATTTAATTGAGAATCCATGAAAATATTATTGACTGTTATTTAAATAATATAGTGTATATATATATATATATATATATATATATATATAGATACTAATAATAACCATTCAGCATGTCACGAGGAGGACTCAAATTATAACGGCATACATGTATCAGCCCATAATTGGTGATATTTAATTGCCCGATCTAAAGATTCAACTATATTGGACTGATTAATATATAAACAATTAAATAATGTACAATTCAAAAGACATTCTAAAATGTACATTTGGTAAAAGCATACATATATATTTACATTAATATAAAATATCGTTGTTAAGACAAACCAATATTGCATTAATAAGGCGTAAAAAATATGTTTTTTTCAGGTTCCTCGACCTACCATAAAAAATCCCCGAATCTAATACATTTTATTAAGATTGTCAGGTACATTTTTGTTGTTTTATTTACTTTTTTAACCAAGTATTAAATGCGTGTTAGATACACACGTATTTTTTTCATAGCATGTACTTCAAAATAATGTTGAAGGTTATTGTCGATATGTTTTGAATATTCATTTAGGTTTATAATCTTCCAATTGACAATTTACCAAATAAAAAAATAAAATAAAATAAATCCCAACCAGTGTACTCTATTTTTTGGGGGCATATAACTTGAAACAATAATAATTTTACTCCTAATCAATAAAGTTGGAAATATTTTGAATCATGCTGTTGGATACTACTGCAATTCATCTATCACAGAAGAATCCACGAAAATCTCTAAGCTGTCCAAAATCAAAGCGCTGAAGGCGCTAAGAGGAGATGGTACGGAAGTTATGTATTGTTTTTGTTAGCAAACTATAAACCAGGTGCCTTCGTTTGAAGCTGGTTTGTTATCAAGGCGACGAGGGGTATCCTATCAAGTTTATGCACTATTAAGAGTCTACTTATGTGAGAATTTGCAAAGGAGAAGGTATTGTTTTGCGTAATAATCATTACTTACGTAATCAAACCCAGAAAGTAAGACATCCAATGACATTGACCTTTGACCCAATGACCAAATGCTCAATAAGGAACCTCTATTAGTAATGAAAAACCAACATATCAAGTTTCATGAACATTGGACCAAGCAATACATATTGATTGACCGGTGAATTCTTTCAACTGTTGGTCAGTTTAACCATGACCTTTGACCCACATGCCCAATTTTGGACTCACTACTTGTTATGACAACTATTGGTCAATTTTTCATTTGACCCGAGTGCCCAATATTGGATAGGTATCCTTTCTTAGTTATGACCAACCTACCTACAAAGTATCATTGAAATTGAGATTGGGTAAGAACTTTTTTTAGATATGACCGAAAATCAAAACCTTGATATACAATTGTGAACGACGCCCGCTTGACCGCCCGCTGCCTGGTTTATGCTTATCTATAAGCCTGATTTTCTCTTTCAAAAATCCTGCTAAAAATACAAACAGTGGCCCCAAGACAACAAGGTTGACGAATGAAGATGGTTTAGCAAAGGTCTAGCATTCGTTGGTCACCTGGTCGCACCGGTTGTGTTTATCGAAATTAAACCAATTAAGATACTTCTGTTCATTTCCAACGTAAATACATATGCCACTTCCATATCAAAACCATTGGAATATTAGCATTTTCACATAATTATCAGGCTTTCATTGCGCACTATTTCTTATGGGCATGTATATCAATCCTACCACCTCTGCATATTTTTTTTGGCGCCGCTTGTAAACAGGGCCGTAGCTTGCATACTTTACAAATACGCACATATTGTAGATTTTGTGAACGCTTGTTGGTAATTCTTTTTCCAATATTCGTTACATTATTCAATTTGTTCTGGTTTAAGATACTTTCATTTATTTATGATGTGTGTTTTAAATAATTTCATTTTTAGTGTGTCTCTAACACATAATATGACAATAAAAATATAAACATAAAACATCTGTGTGCTTTTCTCTCTTGCAATTTCAAAATGTGGCCAGATTATATATCATTTAGATAAATTAGTTTTTAATAAATATGATTTACACATCGTGAACAACTGTATGAATGTAACATAGCTTACACACCATTGGAGAAAATCAAATTTCAAGTCATAATGTTTTTATTGTACACGGTAAATTGTGTTTCTGTTAGTTTGACTGTTATACCCATTACCGTAAAAATGTATATTCACGTGCTTACCATAACGACTACTTTATTTTTGTGACCATTTATATACACTTACTGTCATTCGAGACATGGTGTTTTATACGTATAGATGCGTAAACATCTCCGATTTGTTTACATAATCAAACTGACAAACACACTATTTATATTGACAACCTTCCTATCAGGTTTTGCTTAGTGCCTTTGTCATAAACAATTAGCTGGGACATCATTTAAGTTCAAATGATCGTCAATTCTGAGAATATGTGAAATAGTATGGGAATATATAGCTCATCTGAATGTACTCAGTACGAAAAATAGTGTTATATTGTGTATTATATTTTGACTGGTGGCTCCTGCACCTTATATGACAGTAAAAATTTTAACAAACAAAAAATACGGCCGCCGTAGTATGAATATTATGATAACATATAGCTTATCTAAATGCACTCGTCATGAAACA
The DNA here is from genome assembly GCA_027627225.1 of Congeria kusceri. Taxonomy (NCBI): domain Eukaryota; kingdom Metazoa; phylum Mollusca; class Bivalvia; order Myida; family Dreissenidae; genus Congeria; species Congeria kusceri. Next base: position 48,965,152 of record CM051026.1, read on the forward strand.
TTGTGTAATATTTGTGTGTTACACATTGACTGAATCAATTTCCCGCTGGCTGACTGGATTAGTTTATCGTTGGTTTTCTTGTGTTTTCAGAATGTCAGAAAGTAATATAAAATCATGTAAAATCGAGTCTAGTCTAATATGTGTATTGATTACAAACAAATTATTTCGCCCGCATTTGTTAATCTGTTGCTACGCCGATGCGAGCGGTCATACATTCACTTGTCGTGTGGAAAAAAATATTCTTGAAGCCGACATTCAGTTCCCACTACATAAGACCGTCGTTTTGACAGTCTAAAACTACTATTAACAATCCACCCGACCGAAACTTCACTTATCAGTTATTGTTTTTTGATTCAGCTTGTCCTGGAATTATTACACAGTGCAAGATAAGAAGTTGTACAAATGCCGACAACACTATTTGCAAGGAATGCTATGAAAACAATAAAATTTTCAAAAGATGGAATGCCGATAGGGAATGTCAACGTAAGAGTTATTGAATTATTGCTTATTCATCCAATTGCCTTTGGCGTCAACCGTTTGCTTGTTTGCATTATTGTACATGTACGTGTTTTAAATTAAACGTTTCTCAGTATATGCCTTTAAATTATTTAAAATCACCGTCGGTCGATTTAATGTACCGACTGGTGACGCTAAATAATTATGTTTCTTATTGAGGCATGATACAATCAACCGTTATTTGAACTCTACTTTGTAGTTAAAGAGAGGTCTTGCTCTTTTTCAAGTATACTATAAAGAGCCCAACATTGTTTTCATGATAACTCAATGCAACTGAATTGATTTTGCTTTTTTGTAGAAATGCACGCATGTTTCTATAGGCATTGTTTACATCTTTCTTTAGGCATGTGCGCTTGGAACAACCACTATTGCTGGCCTGGAACATGTGGCACGTATGGTCTGACGAAGGATTGCCAGTGTGCAAGTGGCTTTTATAAAAGGTCATTTGTGGACTACAGTTCTGCAAATGGTGGTGAAACAACCTGCCAACCTAACGCAACTCCAGGCATTCTAACTTGTGATACTGTAGCGGTCGGACCAATCGGCGAATGGAAAATAGCTATGAGTGGAGATTCATCTGCTGTGTACGGAAATTACCAGCCGGTGAGAATGGAATTCACGATGGTTTCTGAATTCAAAGTTAATATTGTATTCAACCGACCGAGCTATATTAGCGAAGAAAAGTTTGGCATTAGCGATACATCAATAAACGTCAAGGTCCAGACTGTAACAGGTAAATTATGTATATAACTATTTTGTAGTTTTATCATAAGTTCATAACCGTTAAATGCGATTTGTTTATATGTTCACATTAAATAACATATTGCTTTTCAAGGGTCGTACATGGACAAATCAACCCATAAACAGTTTATCGATACAACGTCAGGCATGAGCGTGACAGAGAGGCGACAGGACTCGGGCTATATAACCGTAAACAACTCTAAGTATAACCTACAAAATGGGCAGAGGTAAGATTATTCCATTTATTTCAAAATACAAGTAATTGTGTTTCTGGTTTGCCATAGCATGGTTTCATGTTTTGGGAAATATTCTGGGCCATGCATGAGGTTCGGGCGCCCGTTAACCGGTTTAATCTCTCAATGTGTTTTTGCATTGACCGTTCCAAGGTGACCCCAAAGTTATTCATTTTTGGTGTATTTTATCTATTGTATGTTTTCAAAGTTGTTAATTGTGTGCATGTGCCTTTTAATTGAATAATTCTGGGCTAAGAGTGAGGTTTGGTGAACATGAAACCGGTTTAAACCCCCAATGCTTTGCATTGTCCGTTCCAAGGTGGTGACCCCAGTTTTATTCATGTGTGTTTTGTGTTTGTTATGTGTTTTTGTGGTTGCTGTGTAGGTTTCTTGGCAATTGGTCACGTGCCATAAATAAGTACCTCGGACTGCTAATACGATTGTTCTCCTGCTGCCGGAAATGGAGTTTCGCTTTGTTTATATTCGTATAAGAGATACGCGCTTGTACTAGTGGCTATGTGTATTATTCAAGTGCAAACTAACAACTGACAGTGACCAGCGGCAAGCATGCAACAATATCCAGTAGACGGCTTATCATGCTCTGATAACGCTTAACAGTATGATTGGCATATGATAAAAACACGACACACGTAATTCTACAAATACTTTGTTTTATTAAATAAAAAAACAACATAAATGTTATTTTTTAATTATTCACGTGCTTAGATATTAAACTCAATTCATGTGTACAATACTGTAATGGTGAAGACCAATACCCGCCTTCTGGCTATCAAGGGACGAGAGCCGTTATACGGGTATATGTTGAAGATGGGTATTAATTGTTTTAACTTTGTAGATGACCACTACTACGTATTCTACCTTTACTATTACTTTCAGTCTCTGTTTGGAGTTTGAAGCGAAAGGAGGTGGCTATTTGAAGAGCAAAGATACACGTTGGACAACTCCTATTATATCCGGACCAGTTCCTTACGCCAAAGTTGCAAAACAAAGAACAGCTTGTTTCAGATACGACAACGCTCCACCGGAACATTGTTCCAAAATGGGATCATGCTCAGCAGAGCCTTTAACTGTCTTGAATCGTATCACCAGATCCGGAGTGTCAACAGTTCAATTCAGCGGTTGGTCTGACCCTATTCCAAGCGGAGGACTAGATTATTCAGCATCGTCGATCGAAAGCTATCAGATAACTGTAAACGATGTGCCCCCTTCCAACGGATCATTGAAAGTCGATTACGCTAGGAACACATATTCTAGAAAAGTGAATCCCTCTGTGAATTCCATGCAGTTAAATTTAACATCCAATCGCCCAACGTTGTATTGCATAACACTGGAGGTGAAAGATGTAGCAGGCAACGTTCGCCAAACAAGAAGATTTGTATCATTTGATGGAACAAGCTCTATTGAAACACGGAAAGAAAAATCATTCCGGTTTGATTCAGCATCGTCACAAACAAACTTTACATGGCAAATACAGGCTAACAGTGTGTGTCTCAGTTGGAAAGATTATTTCATAAATAAATTTTATCTGCAAAATAAGCTTTTAAGTCCGATTGAAAACGATCCACAAGGCCGTATTACCGGCGTATATGAACAAACAACTGGTATAATCCCAGTAACCGGTACAACAAATGAGCACGGAGTAATAAAATATTACGTATCCTGGAAACTCAACAACGGATTTTTTACGGCAGAACAGCTTGTACCAAACTTTCTGAATCAGAGTCTTTGCATAAGATTGAATGTGTCTGATGGTCAAACCTATACATTCAACGTTCGTCCAGTGGACATAGTCGACAACACGTATAATGAGTATAGTACTGTTTACATTGATCGTTCAAATCCACATATTTTCAACTTTTGGTTCAAGACAGACGGGTATAGTATGTTGTTTGTCAACAACATCACTGATTTGACGACGATGGAGCTGTTATTCCAAGCATTTGATCCACACAGCGGACTGAAATCAATTGAATGGATGTTTTCACTCTCGAATCCCCCGACCGAGCTTAAACGAGCTCAGCTGGATGTTGATCAAATCGGAAACGTAAGTTACATTGCAAGAAAATTTACGATTTTGAAGACGTCACGCTTTCTGCTGTATGTACTAGTGCATTTCGTCCCTTGAGAGTCTGAAGGTGTCATCAGCATATGTGCAAATACGGCTGACAGCCCTCTCAGGCTCTCAAGTGACGATATGTATGTTATGTCGCAAATAATTAATAAAAGTTAAGAGATTTATCGCGACAAAGCACACTCTTTTTTGCCTGATATTTTGACCGACAGGGCTTTCTCAAAGTTTATGACTATGCATTAACTATACATATTTGAAGATAATAAATAAAAAAATAAAAAATAAACGAATAAACCTTAATTTATTTATTATGAAAATAAGAATACAGCTATGGCTGAATTTCTTCCCGCAATTTACGACGTGCGTTAATGTACAGTTTATCCAAATAACGGTTGCTTTATTTTGAATTCAATTGATGTAATGTTTGACTCGTGAATTTCAGGCCAGCTGCCCACCTGACTCTGCGGATTGTTACTGCCCTGACATAGGCAGATGCGAATTCTTTAATTACTCAGTTCCCATCAATAAGCTCGTTATTGACAATAAATATACAGGAATCAACTACAGAAACTTTTACTTTAATATTACGGTCATAAACAATGCCATGCTGTCAAGGACACAACGTATTGACGTACTTGTTGATGATTCCCCACCTGAACCGGGGACAATCTTAAATGGTACGTTACGTGTAGAGAAAGATCTACCGCAAATTAGCAGGGTGCGTCACCCTGCTAGTTTTGGTCCCCTCATGCTGTTTCTTTGTTTTATTGCTTGGATATTTCGCCGTTTTAACAGTATTTCAGTCATATCACGGCGGTTAGTTTACCTACTCAAATTTTTCCTGGGCAAGCTTAGCCGATCTAAGCGGTTTATCAGTACTAAGAGCACATACATAGCCAGTAACTGACACAACTTCCCTACTTCAATCAGAGGTAGGGATAAAATGATCAAAGACATAAGTTCATGACCAATCCCCACACACTTATGTGTCCGGGCTGGGGCTCGAACTCACGATCACCGGATCGACAGACCAGCGTTCTACCAACTGAGCTAGCCGGGCCCGGCTGTCCCCTCATGCTTCCTCTCTTGGCTGTTCAACACAGATGTGTTGAAACTCTTTTGAATGCTAAGAATGTTCTCAATACATTTCATAGAATCATTAGACTCTTGAAATTCGATGACTTAGTACTTTAATAGAAAGCGTCAACATACTGGTCCAGTCTTCCATACTGCTCCTTTTAAGCAGCACCCTGTACCATTTGAATCCTAGATCTTTCCCTAATTGAATGTTTTGAAATAAAAAAAGAAGAAGCATAATCATTAATTACTATACAAATCATTATAGTCTATTTAAGAACTTTAACTTTCCTCTGCTGAGGATTTAAACGAATGAAACTTGGGTTGTACATGTAGCTTGGCTTTTGAAGAAGCCCCCATTTGACAGTTATATACTGAATAGACCTATATGCATTACATTTTACATGATCATGTAAAACAATCTGGGTTTCTTTTAGCATTATAAAATAAATTGTCAGTACATGTGAAACTGACCATTGGATTGTAGTAAGTCTATATGTGAAGCATATAATACAATTGACAAGTTTGTTTATGTTACTACTTTGACATACGATAGCTGTTGTCTATATTTCAGACTCGATCAGGTCACCTGTGGTGACAGTGCGGTGGGCTGGATTCAGAGATATCGAAAGTGGAATTCGTTTTTATAGAGTATATTATGCAGAATATTGTTTTAGCAACGTATCTCTTGACACTGATTTTGAATTAGAGGTGAATGGGTCTACAAGCTCTGTTGAAGTATCCAGGAATTTCAGTGGCACTCGTTATGTGACAGTTGTCGCTTTCAATAAGGCGCTTACACCTTCAACACCAGCTTGCTCACAAGAGCTCGACGGTCTGATCAAGTTGCCTATTACAGGTGATAAAATACGATTATTGCATTTTATTTTTAATCGTGAATTATTATCCTATTACACTAATATGGTCAGTATATATGCCATTTCTATGTGGTTGCAGTCACAAAGATGTATTTTAGCATTTTAAATGCACATATTATTTTTTATATTTGCTGCATTACAAGAGCAGACAAATATTGTCACATTTGTTCGTGGAAATATTGTTGGAAATCTGGTAACTGAGTAACGTATATTTCTTTAAAGTATATTCTGCGTGTAAAAAATAATATATTAATTTACCTATATATTAATACTGGAAGAGTATCTATGTATGTACTCGATGCACGCTGAATTCCATGTAAAATCCAATTCGAATCGAGAATACTGAAACAAAATAGTGATAAACTAGTGCGATTCCAGCTCGGCTAAACGCGGCCCTGTCAATGCAATATCAAAAACATGTTTGCCTACTCGATAAATGACGTCATGCCGTTGCACGATTTTGGGTCAATCTTTACTATAAAGCAAATACGATTTTATAGAAAGTTACCCATATTTATTGGTTGTATTACTTTAGATGCATGTTTATTTGCTATAATAGAGATAAAGCAAGTTTTGGTTTGGTCGTTAATCTCTGCAGAAGTACTTAAAATGCATTAAAGACCTCGTGCTAAGCGCTTGGGATTAAACCTATTTTGGGTCCTCTGCGGACATTAAACCCCCTATAAATTACAACTGGGCAGACAAATTTCGTCATTTCACACTGTGAAATAGAAGAGAATTTTCAAAGACGGGACAATCCGGACTACTTTAACGTTCTTTGATTATCGTAAATTTCCCGGAACGGGTGACATTAGGAAATACAATGTTCTATTTATAGACACGACGACGACATTACACCATGTTGATTTGTATATAACGTCATCGATGTACATGACATATTTTCATACGGTTCTTTAACAGCATTTATTTGTATTTATTTTGTTTAGATTTAATTAATCATTTGTTGCGTACCATACTCGTTTTTGATCGTAAGGAGGTCTACAATAAATGGAATATTAAATGCTGTCTTGTTTAGGTAAGTTTATCCTGGGCCCTGCGGGCTCGTGGAATATAACGTTACAAAATAACCTACCGGAAAACCACATTCACGTAATATTCCCTACATACAAAATACCAATTTCAATACAAATTTAGAACAATAGTTGGAGAAAATGACTCTTTTGTTGTTAAGTATGTTTCAAACTTCAGTGTGTGCCGAAATCATCCAGTGTAAGAACAAAAGCTGTAAAAATTTATACAACTCCAGATGCAATGAATGTTATGAAGATGATGTGATTTTCAAGAGATGGAATGGCAACAGCGAATGTCAGCGTAAGATATAATAATATGATATTGTTTGTATTATAAAAATGCAAACAACTCCTGATAAACTATAATAGGAATCATCGGATGTCATTTTAATGTCATCTGGAGCAGCAAAGTTTGTTTTGATGCATATATTAAACGATTGTAAATGGACCGATTCGATTGTCGATACTATTCGATTGATTCTCTTTATATACTTATAGATGATTTATCGTAAAACTCTTTATAATGATGTTCGTGAAGATAAGTAATGTAAATTGATCATGGCATCACATTTACAGCTTTATTGAACAATGTGTCAAACATGATCACCATATCCTATTTATATTGATATATAGGGCACATACGTTGGCATAAACAATGCAATGCCAGTTAAAATTAAAATAAAAGTCTTAACTATATTACAAGTCATGACTCATAAATACGCAAAAACAAACCTATAATAATACACCTGAATCAAATCGATATATTCAACTTAATGATGTTTGAAATGGAAATCGAATTGATTCGTAGCATGACGAAGTATGTTTGCAGTCGTCGAGGTTGCTTACTTAAGGCACATGTGTGTCCTCCATAACTTCGTAGCATGACGTAGTATGTTTGCAGTCGTAGAGGTTGCTTGCTTAAGGCACATGCAACTTAATTGTCCTCCATAACTTCGTAGCATGACGTAGTATGTTTGCAGTCGTCGAGGTTGCTTACTTAAGGCACATGTGTGTCCTCCATAACTTCGTAGCATGACGTAGTATGTTTGCAGTCGTATAGGCTGCTTACTTAAGGCACACGCAACTTTAATGCCCTCCATAACTTCGTAGCATGACGTAGTATGTTTGCAGTCGTAGAGGTTGCTTACTTAAGGCACATGTGATTGACATTAAATGCAATGGGTCCGTAGATCTAAGAGATAAGTGTACATATTTTAACCATGTGCGCTTGACCTTAAAGATTGGTTGATATATTTGTGTGTGTTTGCATTCGATTCTTAGAGATTGATGTGTGCAATAAGCTAATGATATTGTAAAATGTGTTAGGTATGTGCGCTTGGAACAATCACTATTGCTGGCCTGGAACCTGCAACAATGGACTGGCGAAGGACTGTCACTGTGTGGAAGGCTTTGTGAAAACATACACCGAGGACGACAGTAACATTAATGCAGGAGAAACCAGTTGTCAGCCCGCCACTTTTCCCGATTTTCTAGCATGCGATTTAGTTGTTTTCGGCACACACAGGGCAAACGAAGTAGAAATTAGAACGACATATGCAAATCCATGTACATTGTTGAAAGATATATACGGAAACTACCAGCTGTTGAATTTAGAATTCAAGATGCTTTCTGAATTCATTGTTGACAGATCGACGTTTTTTGCTATCAGACCGAAATTCATCAAAGAAGAAAAGTTTGGTATTACCGATACCACCATCAATTTGAAGATCCAAACTCTGTCAGGTAAAGTATATGTCAAAGGTCTTATGTGAGTATTATAAAGCGAAAAAGCATAACAGTTATAATTTTGTAAGCTCCACTGAATATGCAAAAAAACATGAATTAAAAATAAAATGAATATATTCTGTTTTTCTTTTAATAAAAGGGTCCTATATACAGAAACTGTCACAAAAACTATTGGTGGATAAAACCTCCAGCACTAATGTGACACAGTCGCATTATGACACAGGCAAATTAACAGTCAAGGCATACAGTCTACAGAATGGACAAGCGTAAGTAAATTACAGGAATATTAATTTTAAAATCGATTTTAGATATACATGTATTGAAAGGTAAAGAGCATGGCTGGGAAACTCATTTAGATATTTATCAAACTGGAAGCTGCATTATCTAAGCCTATGCAACTTTTTGTGTAGTTTTCTTTTTTACAGGCTATGCACGGAATTCGAAGCTAAAGGGGGAGGTTACTTAAAAATTGTTGATAAATCATCCATATCCGAACCGATTCCTTACACCAAGGTACCCAAACAAAGGACAGGTTGCTACAGATACGACGATACACCACCAGAGCATTGCTCTTATTTCAGACACTGTCTTTTGGAACCTCTATTACTGCAAACGCGAATAACAAGGTCTGGAACTGTGGCAGTGGAATTCAGTGGTTGGACTGACCCAATTCCAGCTGGTGGACTAAGTAATACAGCCTCGTCCATAGAAAGATACGAGCTAACAGTGAATGAAGTCGTTGGTGCTAATGAGAATCTGCGAGTAGATGAAGTCATTTTGCAAACATATAAGTTAAATGCAAACTTTACAAACTTTACATTACAGCTTGCATCCGAAACACCAAAACTATATTGCGTTGCCCTTTACGTACACGATGTTGCTGGAAACGCCAGAAAAGCTCGACGGTTTGTTTTGTTTGATAACACCAGTGTCATTGAAACTGCGCAGAATGACCGTTTATACTTTTCCACCTCTTATTCGTTAACAGGCGGAAAATGGCAGAATAGCAGTTATGTTTGCCTAAACTGGGCAGATTGCTTTTTTAACAGCATCTACATGAATAACAAGTTTCTTAGCAATATTCAACCAGACATTGTTTTCAATATTACCGGCGTATATGAACAGAGTACAGGAGTGCTGCCTGTGAATGGAACTACCAACGTTCATGGTATCATAAGTTACTTCTTGTCTCGGTCAATAGATGGAAGCAGCTATACACCGTATAATCTCGTTCCGGATTTTCCACAACAGATGTTTTGTGAAACCGTTGCAAATCTTCCTGACGGACAGGCAATGACTTGGAGACTACGTGCAGATGACATTGTTGGCAATCCGCTTGTCGCAAACAAGACCTTGCTTTTTGATGCTTCACCGCCATACGTTGGAAGTATGACACTCCTGTACAAGCAATACGAAGTGAAGTACATACAGAAATTAAATGATCTGAAATTAAAGTGGAATATATGCAATCAGTGTTGCTGTATCTGAAATGGGTTCATTCCAACGTATAACGACATGGATTAGCACCGAGGTACATGTATTGTATTATTCAATAATATTATGTTATATCTACATATAATATTATTAAACCACTGATAATTTTAATGATTCAATATTATCTAAATAAATCGTTCACAGGTGGAATGTTCTTCGCTAGCGAATTGTTACTGCATTCCATCAGACCAATGCCAGAAGTCAAACCACCTTGTGAAACTTGGCTTTGATACCCAGATCAATTGGAATGGCTACAGATGTGCGGAGCATTGCCACCTGCAAGTGATAGTCACAAACCAGGCTGGATCAGCAACAAGTCAAACATACACGCTTGAGATTGATACAACCGAACCAAAAAGTGGAACCTTAAATATTGGTATGAAAATACAGCGGGTATTAAAAACTCTGACTGTATATATCCTCTGAGGAACTGTTTTTAAACAAATCACTACAAATACTATTTATTCAAAATGGACTTTTATATGCAAAATTATTGTCTCCTTTTTAGAGCCAATCGCATCCAACAACAGTTCAGACAATGCAACACATGTAGCGGTAAAGTGGGTTGGATTCGAAGACAGAGAAAGTGGAATTCTTTTCTACAGAATATATCTTACTGAAGGTTGCCTTAGCAGAAGTGATGCATTGCTGGACTCGGAAAAAGATGTGTATGCGGAGGTTAGCGCGTCTACAAGTGTGTTTGAAATGCCAAGGAATATCGTCGAGGCAGGCAGTGTGACAGTTGTTGCTTTCAGTGGAGCTCTGACTGCGTCATCACCAGTTTGCGCTAAGCGAACTGACGATGCGACACATGTACCACTCAATTCAGGTATTTTGTATTTTTATTTACTCTAACATTTTTGAAAAACTGTACAGTTGTATTTTCGAAAAAAAAATTCACATGCATAAACAATGAACATTTTTAGTTTTGTATTTTCAAAAACAATGCGGGTCGAATCCGAGAAACTAAAAATCAACAAACTCTGGCCTTAGGTAATATCGAAATATTTTATTCTCTATGTACCAAACTGTCATCTTATTTTTATGATATGTATTAGATATATTTTTATTTAGCTGATCAGAAAGTGAATTACGAACGAGAACACGGACCGTATTCACCAAACCATTCTTAGAATTAATAATAAAAAACAGAATTAGATTTAAGAAAAAAAATATATTTATATGTTCCTAAATGTGTTGGTACCAATGTCTCTTATGCCATCGATAAACTGTACAATAAAAAGAGTGCTAAACTAATAAGAGTTGGTGAGGACGGAGTGATAATTAAATTTGCTGCCCTTATAGAACATAAAAAATCGAGAATATTCTTTATTCTTCAGATTAAGATTGGGTTAGTGAATACGGGTCCTTATAAAAGTATTATGTAAGCATGCACTATACTTTTTAACACATTCAGAAACAGTGCAAACAATAATTACCGGAGTTACGGTCGGTGTGCTTCTGGCACTGATCGTTGTATCTGCTGTTGCCTTCGTTTTGGTACGGAAGTTCAGATCGAAAAAGCGTGGTAAGTTCTTAGGAAAATACAAATTATAATGGATGAAAAATTGTTTTAAATTAAGTTTGTGTTTGCTGATGTTTAGAAAAAAAAAGTAAGAACCGGTATAAAGACCAAACAACATTATAAATAAAAGGGGAATATTTGGAAACATTTAAAGGTGTTTTCAGTGATTGTAAACAAAACATAGATGTGCGACTGAAATCGGTTGTTTGACAATCATAAGACAACAGGTTCGTTTAATTTGTGTCAATGTCTGCATTTACTTATTAATAATTAAGCCAACCCAATATATATTCACATATTTTACAGACTCCAGTCATTCGTACGTCAGTTTTAAAGCGACCGACAAAAATCAAGAGTAAGTGTTGTTCGAGGATTAGTTTAGTTATTATAACTGCATTATAAACTAGAACATGCAAATATATTAATTTTACCTGAATTTAAAGTTTTAATTCTAAATTGACCCTGTATTCAAACATTAACCACATAGTTAAGATTTCTTTTTACTTGAGGAAACTCGTTATCGAAGGCAATATTTGTTCAGTATAGAGTTGCACTAGCTTTTAAATTTGGTTTATTGTCTCTTTCAGGGGAATCTGCAATGTTTTGTATGGACTAAATCTTGGTAGTGTATAATTGCACACTTGTTCTGTCGTTGCTCTTTATTTTTTGTAATTTTATAAAAACAACAGATCAGTCTTTGATATGGAAATGCGGAGACTATAATTTTCAGACCACGATATGCTAAGTTATTTTGTATTTGATAACTTGATATGTTGATTTTATATACCATATGTCCCGTTTTACTATGGAATTGTGTTTTTAATAGTGTCGTGTTATTCAGATTGTGGAATAGTCGCTATATGGTCAATATCATCCGGTTTGACGTAATTTAACGAGATTCATGGCACGCAATGTTGTTAACTGAGTGATTTCCAATAATTAAAATAAACACTAGCGTATATAAGTCATGCTGAACTATTGGTAATATCTAACATATGATAAAAATGTCATTACCGTTCAGGAGAAGAACAAACGCAGGAAACGTCAAGCACATGCCTGTAAGTTTCACATGTATGTGTGTATGTGTGTCTTATTATATGTTAGTTCTTTTTCCTTCACTGCAAAACTTGTTTATTGTATTTGTTCTTTGTTATTTTTTAAGGGTATGTCCTAATTTATATTATACTTAGGAGACATTTTTTATAAGACGTGCATTACTGTAAACTTAAATCTAAAAGACATTGCCTAAACATGTGTCTCATACACACGTTCTTTCTGAACTTCTTAGCTGGGATTCTGCTACATGTGTTTTCAGCCCAAAAGAAGATTGTTATGAATTGGCAAGCAGACAAGATAACTAAAAATGTGCTATGGAAAAGGGACAACAACTATGTAATTTTTATTTTCCTTCCGACCGTGTTAAGTTAAAGGTGTAAGTGTATTTACTATGTCAAAAAGAGCCGATATTCTTAAATAATTAAGGCATTTGAAGAATTATTAACTGTTGACGCATTAATGTTATAAATAGTGTTAGAGGTATAATATTTTGAAGGACTAGTATGGCTGGTATACATTACACAATTTTCTGTAATGCTTTAAAGATAAATACAGTGTATTTGTCATTGTAAATAAACCTCAGGATCATTTGGATATAAACAATTTATATGAGAATGTAATTTGAAAAACGAATTTTTACACACGCACACATATATTGCAGATTCAACAAGAGTGCGAGAGGTAATACGTTTGAAAACATCTGGACCTTTAAAATCAGTGTTGTTACTGTCCTTCTTGTAATATACTAATGAAAACTCAAGAGTGGTCACCATTCCTTTGTTCTTTCTGTGCGTTGTAGATGCAATGAGGTGCTGAATGCAAGATGGGGACATAAACGTTATAGACCTGTGTGATTTTTTAGTATGTCCATTGTTCGCGTTATTGAGCCATCCCTCGTGTATGTTGTTTACATTGTTCAGCGCAATTTTACTATTGGAACATGTTTGCATATCACTGTATATCGTGTTTGCATTACCTGTAACTGTATGCTACATTCTTTGTTATGTATTACAAGGAGCTTTGAATATGTGATGCGTTAGGAGTTTTAATTAGTACATATATGATACATATCAGCATTCAGAGACTGTCCGAGTGTGTTTGATAGACTGTGTATACATTGTTATTGTATTGTACGAATTTATGTTATGCCGCAAGCATTTTGTTGAATCTTATACGTTTTTGTTCACATGACTCACACGTTGTCTGCTTGTTTTAACACTTACTACTTGAGTGATTGTATAATTATGTGAGTATAAAGCCCGGGTTTCCAACCACATGCCTTATATTGTATAATACCACAGTGTATAACAGATGTATTAATGGTAAACTAAGCAATCGTTCGATTTTTCTAATTGTATGATTTTAGTGGCACTGCAATAACAAAAATAAGGTATCTTTTAATTGCTACCCAGCTCCAGCATAAGGTAGAAACTAATTTGTGCTAACGTTTCCGTTAATTTTAGTGGACAATATTCACACCGTAGTACTCCATATATTCGGGGTTTTTTGGAAACAAATCATTTAAGTTTGTATTGTGACATGTGTTGTGCCCACTGTTTATTCCCTTTGATATTTTCATATTATATTAGATATTTGAAAATCAAAACTATATCTTCTATAAAACATACATATATACCCACTGCTTTTCTTGTCGCCTTAGCCGAACATTGGCGCATTAACCGACCAGGAACGTTACGACGGTGTGTAAATTCTCAAGTAACATTTAAACGTATTTTCGTACGGAGAATTCCAAAGGTAATATAAACATCATGTGTCAACCCCTTTGATGATAGCTTATTCAATATCTACCTGACGTGTTCTTATTTTCGATTATGTACGATATATCTTCGTGTTGTTTTCGAAAGTATATTTCATTAAATTAAAATTAGGGATGGAACCGAATATTCGAATATCGTATAATATTCGAATATAAAAAACGAATATGAATATTCGATTTTCAAATTTATATAAAGTACAAAATTCGTTTAAAAAATCATGTTTATTTTCCAGTTTGATTGCAAAGTTAACATGAATTCCAGTCGTATTTCCTGCCTAGCAATTGGGCGGGGGCAGTGTAACGTTTTTACAACACAATAACCGCGAATTAAAGGTTTGTAGGAGGCGCGAATATGACGCATTGTATCCGCAAATAAAAAAAAACTGGGCCATGTTGTGATAACGGTTTCACAGTTTGCACAAGGCGTATACATTGTTGTTTATTATCCTTAAGTGACATCGGTTAACTTGTTTACAGTAAATTACAAATACTCTCTAAGTAAACCAATCAAAATGAATCCATTATCAGCCAATCGATTTTTTAAACAAAATTAGCATGATGTGATCAATCTTAATATACGTCACTTGTAAATTATTCTCCATGATATAAACACCGTATATTATACACGAGTCTTTATTAATAAACAATGCCACCATCACGTGCTTGGAAGTACTTTACGCGGTCATTAGACAAAACTCAGGCAACGTGTAATCTGCACAACAGATACAAGCTTCATGGTTCTGAAGAAAAATAAACGGAACGATTAACAAATTAATTAACAATACATTTAACAATATCTCACATTTCTTTATATTTGCCTAACACTCATTAAGTTATATCGTTAATTTACCACTGAAACAAGGTAAAAAAACTACTTACATATAGTATACATATTTTGGATAGGCAACTATTCGGACAGAGTGTCGTATATAGTAGTATTTACAAAACGAATATTCGAATATATTCGAATACCTAAAACTAATATTCGAATATTGATTTCAGTATTCGGTCCCATCCCTAATTGAAATCAATCTGCACAGTTTATATTCAATTCTATTATTTACATCATGGAATAAATATTAACAAGTAACGATTTATATGTGGTGTTTGACTTTATCACAGCACAGTTATTTTTTATCTGATCAGGGTATTTTCTTCGATACTGTTCTTTGCCAATTATAAAAGAACGATGCTATCTTTTGTTACATTAAACATATGTATATAAAATGTATATAGATAGCTCATATATACATAACATAAACGCTTCACTTTAAATAAATGTACAATTGTGTAATTGTATATTGACTACTCTACTTAACTGCATAATTAACGCTTTGTTCACTCTATCTCAATCCCAATACAATTAACGCTTTGTTCACTCTATCTCAATCCCAATACAATTAACGCTTTGTTCACTCTATCTCAATCCCAATACAATTAACGCTTTGTTCACTCTATCTCAATCCCAATACAATTAACGCTTTGTTCACTCTATCTCAATC
The DNA here is from genome assembly GCA_027627225.1 of Congeria kusceri. Taxonomy (NCBI): domain Eukaryota; kingdom Metazoa; phylum Mollusca; class Bivalvia; order Myida; family Dreissenidae; genus Congeria; species Congeria kusceri. Next base: position 48,980,820 of record CM051026.1, read on the forward strand.
CCAATACAATTAACGCTTTGTTCACTCTATCTCAATCCCAATACAATTAACGCTTTGTTCACTCTATCTCAATCCCAATACAATTAACGCTTTGTTCACTCTATCTCAATCCCAATACAATTTCGAGAAATATTTGAAAAATATGTCTGAAATAAAATGTTGCTCTTTACGATTGTCATAGATATGTTTAATATGACATGTTTTAATGTTGTTGTTTTTTAATCTATTTGTCATTGACAGAAGGCAAATAAACTGTTAACATGTTTAAATTCTTAGAGAAGTTTAACTTTCAAGGTCCATTATTATAATCATGTGTACTGAACTTAAAGATACTATTCTTAAACTAACGAATATGCCGTTTTATATCAACACAACAAGTACATGAGTGCATTTGAATGTGTTTACTTCATTAAAAAATAGTAAAAGATGTAGAGATATCGACACTGGCAACTTATAGAGAATATATTACAATATAGAACGTCCCCGTAGACGTTTTGGTGATGTTTCTGTTTTGATGATCAATGAATGAACATTTTGAAACTAGACAACAATTGTTCCCAAATGATGTTAATGTAATAATGTGTATCGATTAAACGACTAGCAAGCATGTTTTCCTATATTACACGATGGGTTTTTTACATTGATTTACATTTTGTATGTTGTGTCAGTAGATTAAATGTTATTTAATGTAACACGCGTACCTGTATTGTCTTTCTAACAAAACACATGTTTCTCAATAAATATAAACTACAACAATATTTGGTATTTATCCTTCTCAGTTAAAGTGTAAACCAATCGCTTTCTTTAATAATGAAAACACGTATTACTACCGGCTTCTTAATTTCGAGGAAGGACTGGAGGCTCGAAACCCCGTGTCAAATAGAACATTGGTTGAATCCACGTCGGTCAATCTTAACGCCGTCAAATTCTTTGCATTTAGGGGCTGTAATCAACTAAAGCGATTTGTTCACATTGATTGCGTGTAGCGTATCTTCATTACTATCACCATCATCATCATCATCATCATCAGCAGCAGCAGCAGCAGCATCAACATCATTATCATGATAATCATCATCACCATCATCATTATCATCATCATCATCATCGTCATTTTCGTCACTATCATCATCACTATCATCATCACTATAATCGTCATCATCAACATCGACATCATCAATATAATTATCACCCTAATAGAAAACTCACAAAACAGGTGATTTTTTATGTGTGTGGTTAATAGAAATTGTCTAAGAGTGTCCTCCCTTTCGTGAATTCTCATGAAGTGTATGCGGCGATATAAAACATTTGGGATAAAAGTACGTTTATTTTACTGTTGGAAAACCACAAATGTATTATGTGAATGAAGAGAGGATGAACGGTAACAACATGGTATACTATTTCGGGATAAATAATAATTGCTGAAAAACAATAGTTAAGGAAAATGCTAATAGTGATTATAATGATTACTCGCATTGTCTTAACACATGATATGTTGAAGATCGCTCATAGCGTATTGCTTAACAAGAGAAAGATATAACTATCAAAGCGCTGAGCGCACTGAAAAGTTCGCTAGAGCGCTACACTGGAAACAACTCAGTCGTTTCACATGTAAATAGCAACACTTATTTGAATTAAAAGGCATAGTTTCGAAAATATTGTTGAAATGCTGTATAAACGAAAATTTATTTCTTGCGTCAACATGTTCCCACAGTAAGCTTGATATGTATTGATGCCATGAGACGGTGTGCAGGCGATTCGACGCTGATGGATTCCTTAGGTATTCTGTGCCGTTTTCGATGCTGTCTGTATTCAATACCTGAAATGCGTGAGCAATACTATTGACGAGACGTCTCGTTACTCTCTAGCGTCCTGGACGCTGCCAGTCAGCCACAGCCCTGTGTGTTAGCTTCTTTGGATACGTTTCATCACCGTTTGACGTGAACGCCTAAAATAATTATGTTTCTTATAAAACTCCGTCAGTAATGATGCCAACGGATTCGTGACTTTCGGCGTAACTAAGAATATCATTAATATTAATTATTATTCAGCTTCGATTTTGAGAGCGTTCTTTTGCAGACTACTTATGACATCCATGCACAGTATGAGCGAGATCGGGTAGGTTTAACCAATAACTGAAATCTCATTTTGCGTGGGCAATATTTTCCTTCGAGAACTACGATGCAACTGGAGACAGTTGTGCAGATCAACAAGCAAATTGAATGTTCAAAAAAGAACACATACCTTAAATAATCGAAGGTCTGTATTAAAAGGGAGATCTCGGTTTATTGGTTTGAATATGCTTGTTTTGTTGTCGCAAGTCTCTTGTTCGTGTTTTTGTAATCTTGAACATGCAGCATATCTTTAATCAACACCAACCTTTTATTAACTCGCACTTAACAATATGAACTCGAACAATGAAAGCACACTGAGTCACGTGTTGTGATTCATCTTGTTCCTTTAATATTATATGGCATTTAAAGTGTTGTTTTTATGTACCATTTTAAAGTACACTTTATATCGTTGCAATTGAAAACTCTCACATATAAGATGTATTACATCAATTAAGAAATATGTATTTAAATTTCTGAACATAATCGCCGACAACAAAACTGACGTTTTGATTAATTGAATAATAAATGGTGCCGTGTATTATATGGGCAACAGGGATAAATATAAGCGTATATCAGAAACCATGAACACTTTTAAACTTAGTGGCTGTGATACCGCATTTTATATAAATACGTAAAACCATAAATAGCGCAATTTATTACTGGAGCTGCGAGGACCCCCGGTACAGTGAAAACGTCTCTTGCCGCACACGTGTTTAATTGCCAACCGTTCGAGCCTCGATGCACGGACCTGATCAGACAGCCGCGGGAACTTTAAGCGCTCCTGCTGGATGTAGCGCGACGAGAAAGTTGCTAAGTTAGCAATGGCGCAACGCTACCTTACTAACTATGTTTATTCGTTTTGATATATAGGCAAAATGTCTCCTGGCGCACACTTTCTCTTCGCCTAACAGTTTGAGCATGGATGCCCTGACCTAAATAGGCAGCCGCCTAAAGCGCGCCTACCGAAAGTGGTCCGACGCCTCTTGGCCACACTGTTCCCGAGAAACGCATTAATATAGGTTACATAGTTAAAACGTCTCCTGGCGCACGAGCGGCGAAACGCTACTTCCGGTTTGCATGTTTTCGTATTAATAGTATAGCTCGAAAACATTCTCCTGACACTGACCGTTATGCCGGAACTGGGCAGTCAGACGCGGTTTGAGTTTTGATGCCCGAACCTGGATAGGCAACAGCGGAAAGCACAAGTCACAAGTTATATAATTCTGGTTATTTTCGACAATAAAGATATTTCTATAAAGAAACCGCAGTGCTCGAGTTGGCTGTTTACGAGCGCCCGCACATCCGGATTCCGCTAGATCATCATATGGAAGAATAGGTCGCATAGCCTGACTTCCGCTCCCGGAAGGTCGTCTTCAATCCTCGCAGTCAAGGGACGGAGGCGTTCTATACCAGTTAAAGCTGCATCGAAGGCCTGGCCTGCTCTGCCAAGGGGATCAATGGAGTTAGTCCTAGGCGCGATGGATATTGTGTGAGTCAGATTGAAACAGGGCAAACTCCAATATACTACTGTAGACCGCGTTGGCCGCCAGCAAACCTCCTGTTCCGTAGAACTTACAATAGCAAGTGAACCCTAGCGCGACCGGAAGGTTACTCATACACCGCACGCGGGAATCTCCAAATACAAAGCGCAGTTTACTTAGTTGTGATTGTGTACAGGCATAAACATGCTTATGATTATTATTAGTTCGTGCACGGAGTACGAGCAGTCTTCTCATTCTCACCACATTCGTTTTCAATAAAACGTGTTAATCACTAACTGATGACACTGCTGTTACTGCTGCTGCTGCTGTTCATGATGATGATCATGATGGTGATGATGATGATACCGATGATAATGATGATGATGATGATGATGATAATGAAACAGATACTGATACCGAACTTGATGGTGATGATGATGTTGATGATGAGGATGATGATGATTATGATGATAATGACGATGATGATGATGATGGTGATGATGATAAATCAGATACGGATACAGAACTTGATGGTGATGATGATGTCGATGATGATGATAAAGGTGATGATGATGGTGATGATGATCATGACGATGATGACGATGATGACGACGACGATGACGACGATGATGACGACGAGGATGACGACGACGATCACGACGACGACGACTACGACGACGACTACGACGACGATGATAATGGTGATGATGATGATGTTGATGATGATTATGATGATGATGATGATGATGAAACAGATACTTATACTGAACTTGATTATGGTGATGATGACGATGACGACGACGATGATGACGATGATGATACTACTGATGCTGCTACTACTCCCATGCAACAATCCCGTCATCTACTGACATATAAGTAATGGTACTGATAATGACGATGATACTTATGATGATGATAATAATGATATTGATTTTCAAGAAGAATTGTAAATGCCACTTTACATACGATATACAAATATTTTATTGCGAAAATTATCCAAGATTCTTTATACATATGTCCCTGTTCTTAGTATTATTTTATCAAAATATTCAATTAAAATGTATAAAGTGGTGGCCTCCATATGTGTTGAGTAAGAGCAACCATATCAGACACAATACACTCGTTTTCAATTAAAGGTGTTAATCAACTAATTAATTAGCTTCTGCCATAAATCACACATCCCGTTTAGTGGATTTATTCACACCTCGTTAATTGGCTATGAACCGTCAATATCACCCCGGGACCGCCCTGGGATTGGCCCTATTGTCCGCACCTTTGTGGAAGCCCGGCCCCTACCTGAACAAAATTATTCCATTGGTCAATGGCTAAAGCGAACCTGTTCAATGAATAGTCTGAAACGGATAAGTTCAGACCGCTAGGGTGTTGATTGGCTAACAGTAGCTACCCGTATTTAATTGGGACCCGCCCCTAGGTACCCTGATGACTGTTTTATTTTTTTGTTTCAATACTATTATTTATATTATATTTTATATTATATCTTCAAAACATATTTCTTCAAATATCTGAAAATTAGCTTGTGTATGAACTGCTAAGTCCAATTTCAATATGTATTGCTTAGACATTATATAATGTTAAAGCACATCAATATTATAGCATATCAATAATATTGACGTAGCGATTATACACTGATAATACATATTGTTACTAAATATAGTAACAAATTGACGTCGATTACTGGCCGTTACTCGGCTCCGCTGAGCCGATATAATATAATTGACCGCGGCCGATTTTTCGATAATCGAAGAGAATCCGATCGCGCGACGTCAACGACAACGAATGACGTATTTAGTCAAAATTAAACGGATATGTCCGAAAACGCAAATACTGAATATTAACGAAAGTGTACAGTTAAATTGATTAAATATATAGGATATATAGCCTATGCATCTTTGAGTTGAGAAAAAGAATTTCTGAACCAAATTGAACAGATCGGAAACTTTTACTGTACCTCAATTTCAATCCATTGCTTCCAACAATAAAAATCCAACAATACTGTAAGCACTTCAATTCCCTTTCCTTGTATCCATAAGCCTTAATTTGTATCAATCATGATATTATTTGCATGTGAACCATTCTGACCAGAAACACGATTTACGAAATCGCAATGACTGGTCAGAACGTTTGATTTTATTCCGATTCAAAGTCTCAAAATATATTATTTATCCAACTGACACATTCATCATTCAGAATTCGTCCATGCACGATTTATTAAGCTTATTGTAATGTATTTTACTAAAAATAAAAGCAAACACGCCATAAATCGTTGTCACAACAAAACTGAAAGTCCAAACTGAAACTGGTTTGTT